>PVJD01001943.1:0-228841 GCA_004026545.1 Mormoops blainvillei | reverse complement strand
ATCTGGATGTATATTTCTTCTTTAACTCCTTTGTTGTCGGACTTCCATACAGTTCGATGTTCTGGCAGTTCTGGTTATTTTTTGTTTTTAAATTTGTTGTTGTCTTTCTTTTGGTTGTGTAAGAAGACAAAGTGTATTTTTCTATACCTCCATCTTGGTCGGAAGTGATTTTATTCCACTCTTTAAGGCGTCATAATAGAAAGATAATTGGTTGCCCATTTGCCTTATGGAAAGTGAGATCTTGGTTTAGATTTTTGCTTTGCCCCTTATTGGTTATTTGACCTTAGATAAGTTACATAAACCAGCTGTAGTTACCTAAGTTAACTCCTTATCTATAAAATGAGGATTATAATACTCCATAGGAATGTCGTAAGAATCAAGTGAAATAACTTATAAACGATCTAATATAGCCCTGGCTGGTATGGCTCAGTAGATTTAGTGATGGCCTGCAAAGCAAAGGGTTGCTGGTTCGATTCCCAGTCAGGGCATATACCTGGGTTGCAGGCCAGGTCCCTGGTGGGGAGGCATGTGAGAAGCAACCACACACTGATGATGTTTCTCTCCCTCTCTTTCTCCCTCCCTTCCCCTCTGTCTAAAAATAAATAAAATCTTTAAAGTAAAGATCTAATACAGTGTTTAATACATAGTAATTACTCACCATATGATAGCTTTTGCCTATTTTTGTGCTTATTGAAAATAATATTATATCTAATAATAATTCAACAATATTATGCATCACATTCTTAAGAAATATCATGCAGAGAATATTATCTTCTCTGTCAAAAATGACCCTGACACCTAGGAGATTGTTGCTTACCAGAAATTAAAAGGAAGAATGACATTTAAAATCTACTTGTCCTAAAGAAAATTATTCTTGGCACATACATGCATTCAAGGTTAAAGTCTAGGGCTTTGCTGAGATAACATTCCAAGCTATGGCTTTGTCAAACAAAAGGTTTGTTCTGAGTTTTGATATTAACCTAAAACTCTATCCATGGAGAAAGAAAATTAATTTTCTTTGAGCCAAATTGAAATAATAATTGGACTAGAAATATTCTCATTCACTTACTCTCAGGAATTATAATAATACAGAAGAATTGGATTATGACTTATCCTAGCTCTTGAAATAACTTGAAATACCCTTGAAAAGGAGCCAAGTAATGTTTGTACTCTTTGGCTGGGCAGTGTGAGTTGGCATATGTCATGATGTTTTGTACATCAAGGTGAAAAGATTCAAGTGGTGATGATAGTGGTGAGCTGGATAGATTTATAGGCTTTATTCCATGGAACTGAGGTGTAGGCAATCTCTCCTTGCAGGTAATTTATTTTAGTAAAACTCCCTATTATGATAGGAAATTAATTTTCATCTTGAGTACAAAGTGATAGAAATTCTGAAAGATACTCATTTTACTTTATCTCCTTGGGAGAGCTGAGGGAACGAGGCTGAGCTGAGAGGACGAGGCTGAGCTGAGAGGACGAGGTTGTAGGAGGAATGTGCAAGTTGGCAGGTTCGTAGAGGGGGAGGAGCTGAGGAACTGCTCAGGGACACCTTCCTGCCTGACCTTCCAGCGTGTTTGGGGAACACTGAGGAAAGAGCAAAGAATAACAAAAGCTGGTTGTACATGTATAAAACATGTATGGGGTGTGTTTGTCAAGCTAGCCTACAATTAATTCATTCTTAGATGGTGCTTCTTGGAAATTGCCACGTATTACGCATTGTATTAGGTATGTTAAATATACTATTTATTTCTTACAAAATCTTTTTATTGTCTTTGCCTCTTAATCTCCATTTTACAGACGAGAAAGCTGAGTCAGCTATTATCTTGCAACTTAGTATCTAGCAACTTAGAAGCACTGAGATTTGAACCTAAATATGTTCAAAGTCAGTTGTAAAACCAGCAGTCCTCAAATTTTCTAATTTCAGGACTCCTTTATTTTCTTGAATTATTTTGAACTCCAGTACATTTTATTTTTGTGAGTTTTATCTATTAATGTTTACCATATTGGAAGTTTAAATGCATAAATTTAAAATAAGCTTCTTTAATAAAATTTACTATTTATTAAATATAACTTTCAATATATAAATAAAAATAATAAACATAATATATTACATAACATAACCATTTTCTAAAGCAAGAAAAATTAGTGACAAATGGCATTAATTTATGTGTTTACAGATCTCTTTAATATCTCATTAATAGAAGGCAGCCGGATTCTCAAATCTTTGCATTCAGTTTGTTGTGCTTTGTTGTTTTGTTTGATGTATATGAAGAAAACTTGACCTTACACAGATACCCACTTAGAAAAAGGACGAATTGTTTGGGATTTTTTTTACATTTTTAAACATGCGATTTTATTTAAAAAATTTTTAAAAATTACAGTTTACATTTACTATATTATTTTGTATTAGTTTCAAGTGTATAGCATAGTGGTTAGATCATCATATACTTTATAAAGTGCTCCCCCTGATATCTCCAGTACCTATCTGGTACCACATATATGTAGTTATTATAATATTATTGACTGCATTTTCTATGCTGTACTTTATATCCCCATGACTGTTTTGTAATTACCAATCCTCAGTTCCTTCATCTTTTTCACCCATTCCCCCAACACCCCTCCCCTCTGGCAACCGTCAGTCTGTTTCTGTTTTGTTTGTTCATTTATATTGTCCTTTGGATTCCACATATAAGTAAACTCTTTTCTCTGACTGACTTACTTCACTTTACATAATACCCTGTAAGTTCATCCTTGTTGTCTCAAGTGGTAAGGTTTGCTTCTTCTTTTTAAACGGCTAAGTAGTATTCCATTGTGTAAATGTATCACAGCTTTTTATCCATTCATCTGCTGATGGGTGCTTGTGTTGCTTCCATATCTTGGCTATTGTAAATAATGCTGCAGGGAACACAGGGGTGTATATATTCTTTTGAATTAGTGTTTTGGATTTCTTCAGGTTTATACCCAGGAGTGGAATCACTGGGTCATAAGGCAGTTCCATTTTTAAAATTTTTTTGAGGAACCTCCCTACTGCTTCCCACATTTTTGTGCTCTGTTATACTAAAATCCATTTTACTGTCTCGCACTTGAATGAGTATTTTTACCCATTAGTAATTTTCTACCATCATGAATTGGTCATTTGGAAAATACTGTTTCACTGAGTTAATCTGATGTCCCAAACATTGACACATTTTATTCTATACTGTAAAGACAATCACATTTGTTAGTAATCACCAGTCTCATCAGGGTACACTTTAAGTGTTGGTAAGCTGTCAAGCTCACAGTGGTGAATGCAACTGTTCCAAAATTCTTACTTTTTTTTTGTTGTTGTTGTGCAAAAGCTTAAATTTTATCATCAACAACAAATACTGTCAGTTGCTTTCCTCAAAATGACCAGTTCACTTCATTCCCTTTTGAGAACGTATCTGCCAGCTAGCTACCCAAGGCAGAATCACCGTAGTTTGTCAGTCAGTTTACATTCTGTGTAAAACGGTGGTAGTTCAGTGTGCAGTTCAAACAACTGGGGGGGTGCTTTTCTTCAAGACAACTGTGGCACCTGCACAGACAGCAGAAGTACTTTTTGTGGGCTTCCCATTTTGTCACGCAGAAAATTACAGATGTATATTCAGGGAGGAAGCTTTAATTAAATCAATATTGTTATGGCTTCACTAAGGACAGTTCTAAGTGAAGAATACAATACATAGGTATATTCTTTGCTGGCAGCAGTTTTATCCACATTTCTTTTATACCATCAGGACGTCAGCACAGTGACAAAAACAACTACTTTCTTATTATTTGTATGAAAATAATTATAACTCCCTAAACCTCTGGGAGGGCCTCAAGGACCCCTAGTGTTGTGCGGGCTATACTTTGAGACCCAATTCGTGATGCTCTCTCCTAGGCTTGGTAGCTAATGGTGACTCTAGGTGATGCTTCTCTTTTCTCTCTTGCTTCTTATGCTTTTTCCCACCGTGATTTTTCAGCCACTGCAGTACCCACCATGTCTATAGTAGCTCTCCATAAGGGACTGGCAAAGGGAGTTCCCTAGTTGTCCCTTTATCTTGTGTGTCTAGATGAGAATAATACAGTTCTAAGATTTGGGGGCAGAGAGAAAACAACTCGGAAACGAAGCTTTGACCCATCTATAATAACAGTAACTACTGGCATCTGCACTTAGATCCCTTACTTGAAGAAGGTTTCTTCTCCAAAAGGAGCTGTTTTTCATGCCCACGTTTCTTCTGGCTCCAGAGCAGCTGATTGGGAATTTGCCTAATTCACATTTATAGCATATGGTAATTACGGGGAATCTGTGAGGCACTTAGTAAGTGATGCATGCTGTCAGAGTCAGAAATAATTCTACTTTCCAAAACCTATCATTACCCAATTTGAATATCGGTAATATATAAAAAAGTGTGTGTAGCACGCACAGAGGTGAAAATGGAAAGTGTCTACAGGAACTCTAAATTTATACTATTTCGTTGCATGACTGTGTACATAAATCGGAAGAATGGGGCATTCATTTTTTTTTTATGTCTTTAGAGTCAAGATACTGCTTTGAAAAGTTGCCCTTTTTTTCCATCTTTACCTATGTTCTTTCTATTTCCTTCATTTCCACAGAAGTCCACTCTCACCTCTGTTCTTTCCCTATACAGAATATCTCAAGTGTGAGAAGGACACGCATTAAGAGGACAGGGGAAAAGCGAAGACTGGTTTTGTTTTTTCATTTTTTTCCCCCACAATTCATAACTTTTTCGCTAAAATGGGTTTACTGACCTGATATCATTTGACAAAGCGGGTGAAGTACTCAAGCATGATGGATTTTTATCTTACAATTTCCTAAATCACCTGGGGGTGCCTGGGCCAGATCAAAGACCCCAGGAAGATTTTGTAGAAAAAGAGGCTAACTACATGAAATTAAACCTCTCAGGGCAGGACACGTTACCTCTAGCTAGATTTTTAGGAACTGAGCCACTGGCTACTGCCTTTCACTTTGAAAATTGTTTTTAAAGCATTTTTGCTCAAAGTCATCAAGTAGGAGTGGGGGTATTGATAAGGGCATTGGATTGAAGTAAGAGAAGCTAATTAATAGTCTACCTGTGCATCAGAATGTGTGCATGTTACTATTTTGAGTCAAGAGAATTGTAGCTCTGGCTGTACTTAGCTATTTCCTGCCTTTTTTTCCCCTTTCTTCCCCTCTCTCCTTCCTTTTCTTCTTCTTCTTTTTTAAAAAAATTTTATTATCTCTAGTTATTGGCCTTCTATCCAGTTTGTGGCTGAACTAACTTCCTTCTTTCCTTCCTTCCTTCCTTCCTTCCTTCCTTCCTTCCTTCCTTCCTTCCTTCCTTCCTTCCTCTCTGTCTCTTTCTTTCTTCCTCGCTTTCTTTCTTTATTCCTCTCTTCCTCTCTTCCTCTCTTCTTCCTTTAAACTATAAGTGAAAGTTTATTTAGAAAGTCACAGAGGTAGAAGAAGTGAGCCATAGAAGAAATGGGCTCAGGAAACAAGTTACAGAGGCAAAAGAAGGGTCAGGCCCTTGGAGCTTAGGAGACAGAGAGAAAGGCAAGAGGAGGAGGGAAAAACGGAGGGTGTCCGTTGTAGAGACAGCCTCACTGGTCCTCTGTCTTGAGAGTATTTATCTAGAGGTCTCAGGGGAGGATCCTAATAAAATGTTCATCAGCTTTCCAGGTGTGTTCTTTTAAGATCTTGGTCGCTACTGATTGGTCGCCCCCAGGGCAGGGTCATTAGTCACTGCATCTGGTCCTGATGTCAGCCATGGCCGCACTTGTCTGGTTTTGCTGCTTTTCTGGGCCTGGAGCTGAAACAGAAATGAGGCCAAGATGTATTTGATGTGAGTCAGAACCCGATTGTCCTGGGGGCTTAATGCTTAAGGGCTGTTCTCTGGTCTCCTTGTTTGTTCCCCCTCTAAGGGGGTCCAGCTCTCATGACCAGCAGTAAGCTAGAGGAGGAAAGGTCACCCTGGGGGCGAGGTCCCTGTTTTCCTAGTTTTGCCCCTTGCTAGGCGCCTGGGGCTTTCTGCCCTAGTGACCTTCTGTACCTGGCCCATCGTCTTCCCTCTGCTCATGTCTTGTCTGTGCGGCTAAACTTTCTAAGTGATGGGGAGATGACAGTGGCTGAGACAATGACAGGTCTACAGAGTGCCTTGGACCATCTCTGCCTTTTATAGGCAGTGTCTGCAAAATCAACCAGAAGGAACTATATGGCATGTTTCTTAGCACCTAAACTAGAGTATTCCCCTGGACACTGAGAATATGTAGAACTGAGACCGCCTTGAAAAATCTGGCCCCTGCGGTGACTTCTCCTATTAAGAAGGTGACCCCCTGCGTCCAGCTCTGGGGATTCCTGCTGTGCACCCACAGCAGATGGTGCGGTCAGAGCCCATGGACCATACCAGTGGAGAGGCCCGAGAGAAGTTAAAGGACTTGAATTTCAGGAGCAGCTAGTCATCTGATTTTTGTAATGAGCTTCAGCCTTTCTTTAGTCTCCTACCAATTGTAAAGAGAAAAGGAAAGTTCTTTCACTATTTAGCAGTGCTTAAAAATGTCCAGTATCTCCTGAGACCTAGTGGTACAGGGAGTCGTTAAAATAAATCAAATGAAAATAAGTATCTAGAAGCAGATACCATGAGATTGTATATGTCATGGTTTTGAAATGAAGCTTCAGCCTTGACTGTAGCTAACCCTGTTAGCTTTGGTAAGCTCCTATAACAAAGCCACTTTGCGAGGTACAATGGGTAGTGTTTTTCCTTGCTAGTGTTGCCATACTGGGTCTCTTAAATGAAATGTTATTTGCTTATGTGACTATGTGAAATGCATACACTTTGTGACAGTCTGCCTGAGGCTCCTAGGAGGAAATAGGAGGCAAGCTGTCTTGTTTCCCCACCTTGCTTCCTCTTGGAACCAGTTGCAGACATGAGTTTATATCCTGGACATGACAGGACTCAAAGAAAGAATGAACTTGGAGGATACAACGAAAACAAAGAAAACATCCTCCAAGAAACAGAAAAGAAAAAACAGGCATCCTGAGTCCACCCGATTTTTTCCTTCCTTTAAGACAAAGACCTCAGGGCTGCTCATCCCTAAGGGCGCTTGGCAGGACTGACCTGTTGGTCTCAAACCTTCCATGGCAGCCAGCGTGCCCACAGCTGGCAGGGCTCATGGGCTTGGTGCGATGGATGAAGGCAGCCGTTTGCGAATGTCCTTGGCCGGTGTACCTCAAGTTCCATTTCTTTGATAGGAGTGGACCTTTTTACTTATTTGTTTGATTTTCAAATCTAGTGAAGGCTTAATGGGGTATCACATGTTCTCTGAAGATGGATGCCCTGGAGGGAGTCTGTAAGGTGGGGTAACAGCTATTTATCCTCAGTACCGGAGTGATCTCCTTGACCAGTCTGCTTCATCTCTAGGAGTTATTATGAAGAATGAACAAAAAATTGTAAAAAACAGTGAACTTCATTCACATTCAAATCCGCCATTCATATGCAAGGTGGTACTATTTTTAAGTGAGTTTTAAAAAAACTTGGTATTTGTCACGTCTCAACTCTGATGATGGTATGTGGTTTCTGCAACTTCTTTAAAGGCTTTAACATTCATGGAAAAAGTTAAGCAAATCATCCTTATTGAATTTCCAGAAGCCCATAAACACTGGTCTCTCATTGGCCAGTTTAGTGTTTTCTGCTGCTTAGTGTGACAGGAAAGAGCTGAGTGTGGATTTGGACGCATGCCTGGACTTCAGTGGCTATGTCGTCATGTCCCCACTCTGCCTTGCTCCCCGTGCGGCCTTGGCTCTGTCAGCCAGCAGGCTGTGGGTCAGTTATGGTGGAAAAAAGTACATTAAGCAAGCTCCTTTTTTTAGAAAGTTTCTTACGGGTTATCTGAAGCCTCTTAAGCAGTAAAATGCAAAGAAGGCACACATATACCTTTTGCCCCCGGTTCTTGTACATTGAAATGTTGTGGATTTCTTCGTTGCCGTATCTAAAAGCTCCTGCCTCATGTGATAGAGTCTAGGCATCCTTACATATTTTCTTTCAGGCAACGAATGTTTGTGGTGGAAAAATAAAAGTTTTCGTTGTGGCCTTTCATGACTGAGCATGTGATGAATGTCTCCAATGGTGTTTTTTTTTTCCTAACAGATGGGTCAGAGAGTTTTTGAATGAAGAAAACAAAGGCCTTGATGTTCTAGTGGAGTATCTGTCATTTGCACAGTACGCGGTAACGTAAGTAAAACTTGGCTTGTTCCTTTTGAATTTTATGTGGTCACAGAAGATGCAACTCAGTGGTACAATTATACACTGCACTGACGGGAGAAAACAGAAACAGATGTAGTGTGGTTTAAGGAGGTTTGTTTCTATTCAAATAACTAAAAGCAAATCACGTAATTGTTATTAGAAATGCTTTTAGGGCAGAAATAAAACAGCGAAGTAAAAATTACCCTTAGAGGAGTCCTTATTTTAAAAAGAACTACGTTCTTTAGTGCTCAAGTTACATATGTCCATATGGTAGGATGGATACTCTGGTACGTATTGAAAGAGGTAGATGATACATTGTTGAGTGAATACAGCAAGATACAGAAGAGTGACTCCCTTGTTATGTAAAAAAAAATTACATATGTATGCATATTTATATATGCTAGTAAATACAGAAGTAGAAACCGAACTGGAGGAAGGTTAAAATAAGAGGCTCTTCTTTTTACTTTACATGTGTTTGTATTGTTTTGATTTGCCTGTCCTAAAGGTAAAAAAGTCCAAAAAACAACTGGAGAACAGGGAAAAGATGAACTTATTCAACCTAGTTTTTGTTCATTCTTAAAATTTTCCTGTTTGCTTTACTTCTGGAAAGATTTACAACAGAAATGAGAAGTATACATTTGAATGAGATATTCTCTTCTCTACATTCTCTCCTTTAACAAAAAAATATTTCTGTATCCACAGATATACTCACACAGATTGAGGAAATCATACTGTATTTTTAATTTGCTTGGAAGACATTTTGGTTCAAGTGGTGTTTATTCCCCCCTCAACTCTTCTTTCGAAAGCAGTAACTTGTTTTTTATATTGCCTCACTCCAGTAAAGTCCCAAGACCTAACCAGATGCTGTCTTATTACCCTCATCACTTCCTTGAGAATATGTGAGGAGAAAGTTGTAATCACGCCTACCTTGTGGATGGGGAAACTAAAGTATTAACTGAAATGGGCTCGATGAGTTTCAGTTTCGATAACTCTGGGTATATTCTATGGAATAGAGGAAGAAGAGCCAAAAGATAAATTCTTACCTTCATGAGATATTGTCCTCTGAAATATAATCCTAGTTTTTATAGCATACTCTTCCAAAGGTTGTTTCTTATCTCCATTATGTCAAAACTGCTAATCTCCCTTTACACTTTATATAATATGACAAACCAATAATATTATGCTGTTGCATATTTTAAAATCTGGAGGAATATTCATGGAATTAAGGAAGGGCTAAGAAACCTGAGGAATAATGAAAAGAATGGCGTGCTATCTGTTATATATGTTTGCTGCCATTAGCCCTCTCCCTACATCACATAAAACCAATGGGAAATGGTTGTACCACTATGAGGGTGTTCTTATCTGCAGTGGAAGATCAAACCCAAGAAAACAGCAGAACCCAGAGCTTTTGCTTCCCAATCTTCTACTTTTTTTTTGCATTAGCTTTACATTTTTTTTCCTGATTAGTTTTTTGCATAATTTAGATGAAAAACTATATATTGACACAATTTATGTTCTTTTCTTGAAACTAATGGGCTGAAAAATGTCTCGTTATTCCTTGGCATATGACAGTTTCCTAGCCTGCATAATGTGAAACAACAGGCCTGTGCTCCATCCCTTAAGGCAGAAGCTTTCACTAAGGTGCTCCTTTCCCTGCCGAGTGAGAGCTGGGGACTAGAGGAGGAACACGAGAGTGCTGAACAGCTGAACGACATGGGGGCTGCAGAGTGACTCATTGAGAGTGTTGAAGACCTGAGTGATCTTGGAATGCCCCCTCAGCTTACCTTCTCCACTATCAATTATAGGATCTATTTGATTAGCCAGTTCTACCGCTTTTCTGTTCAGCACCGTTTCCTGAGTCCTAAGGCATGACAGCATAGTCAGACCAATTCAATTATCTCAGTACACCAGTCTGTGACATCTGGATTAGTATTTAATAGATGGAGAGCATCACCTAGTTTATAGATGATTGCTCTAACCAAATATTTTATTTTGGCAATCATACTTCTTATAAAAGTCATACTTTTTCATAAAAGTATTACTGTTTCTTCTGTGATAGCTTCCAAGATCTTCCACATGATATTAATTATAGCTGCCTTCTATCTGATCAGGTGTTGCTTGGTGGAACTATGGGTAAAAGCAATTAATAAAATAGTTTTTGGAGGAAAGCGGAGCTACTGACTTTGGGAGGGGGAAATGCGTAGAACATGAAGCCTGTCTGTTTAAAAATGCTGTTCCTGAAATTATACAAGAATGAGCGATTTAACCCGCTATTTATTCTAACATGGTTAACATGAGTAATAACCTCAAAAAATGTCAGAGAAACAACAGTCCCACTTTAAAGAGCACCACATTGGGAAGAGATTCCAAAATCAAAGCAAATTCATAGGTTTGTGAGTAATGTATCACATATGGTTGGAAAAGCGCACTTGCCAACACACTAGGAGAAAATGCTCAGTGAAAATTGATGGGTAGGAATAAATTAGTATAAGCCTAACATATTGACTTGTTAAAGCAAAATGAAGACATCTGTGAGATTCTACCCCCTCCCCACACCCCCTACCTTCACCTTCCATCTTAGCAATGTTGGCATTTGGCAAGTTAGTGAGTTTTATAGTAAAATACAAATACTACATCACTATTTAATTTTTGCTATTGTTTAACTATTTGCCTGACCCAGTATTTGTCCTTCTGTATTTTCGCAGTTAACCACTGCATCCATAGACATTCTTTTGTATTTCCCTTCTAGTTTACTTTGTTTGCAAAGGCTGCCCAAATTAATGGGCAGACGTATAAAAGGAAGGGGCAAGGTATGCTCATCCGTGCGTTTGTGTCAACATGAACCTTTACGTCTTTTGTGGCATGTCTCTTTTTGTTTTAGTTTTGACTTTGAAAGCGTGGAAAGCACTGTGGAAAGCTCGGTGGACAAGTCAAAGCCCTGGAGCAGGTCCATCGAGGACCTGCACAGAGGGAGCAACCTGCCCTCCCCCGTGGGCAACAGTGTGTCCCGCTCGGGAAGGCACTCTGCACTGCGGTGAGTTTCTTTAATCAGGAGCGAGGCAAATTTGGTAGGACGCATGGGGACAACAGGCTCCCTCACTTCTCCTGTGATCTTGGGCCCTGTATTGCTGCTGTATCTTGCCACATAGCTTGCATTTCCAGTAATTTCAAGTGGAAGTTTTTTTCAGGAGTTCATGGGATCATCACTCGGGCCATGCTCTGGAGCATTAAATAGCTTCCAGGAAACGCCATTCCTTCATCAGCACAAAGAGAAATTGTGCTGCCAAATGATACAACAGACAGTTAACAGACAGTTAAGTTTCTGACACCAGGGAGATGCTGACATCATGACTTAGGCTCTGTTTTCTGGGTAGAGGCAGCACGTCGAGATTTGAGCATCTCAAGACCACCTTGTTGCTGTTTGTACTCAGCTCCTCCCCTCCTCCCTTCCAGTGGTAGCTCAGGTGTGTGTCCTGCGGGATATGTTCTTGGCCATAGGGTGGAAGACTATGGTGATTTTTATTAATTTTTATTAGTGAGATGCCTTTAAGCATGTTTCCTTGGTTAGGTGTGCTTAATTGTCAACCTCTGTTCCTTCTAAGTATTCCTTCTCTAGTCTCCGCTGGCAGAGATACCACCGTGTGAAGGGAGGGTGGGTGCTGACCACCTATACCTGTAATGCGTGTAGCATTACTGAATTGTTTATTCACTCATACCTATAATTATTCATTCACTGGAAAATATTTTGAGCTTCTGTTACTTGCCAGGCACTGTACATGGGTTTGTAAATCAAAACTACCTGCCAAGATAGGGATATCATCTAGAGCCAGTTCATAAAGATTTCTATATTCCAAGAGTTTAATGAAATTTCTCACTTATTTTGGGCTTGATCTGGCTAGTGGACTTTGTTTCTGTCAGTGTTTAAGATCACCATGGGTATTGGGGCATTGTAGTAGAACCCATGTGTCAGGTTGTCGTCGGTGAATATATGGCTTTCAGGCTTCTCATATTTGGTGACCTTTTAATTACCTCTCATCCCTTTGACTTGGGTTTTGGTCATGGAAAGTTAAAGTGTCTGTAATGAAATTCAGCTCTGCTGAAGGGTTTGACGTTTGAGTATGATGCTTCCAGTCAACCTTTCAGATTTTGTTTGTTTGTTTGGAAATGCCAAAAATATCAATGGGTTTAGAATGATTCAATAATAATGAAGAATAGTGTTTTAATTCATCTCATGGTATTTGCAGGCTATATAACCTGCAAGTCTGCATCAGCTTTACATGTGAACAGGGGCATACGTGGGCTGATTTGGAAGTTGAGGGAAAAGGGCAGCTGGGCCTGAAGAAAACCCTGATCACCTGGGTGCTTGAATGGAACTTCTTATCCTTAGTATAGATATAATTATAGGTTAAGGGATCTAATTGACAAAGTAGATTTTAATTTGCTTTTCCATCATTTCTTACCTAGAAAGTATCATTTATCGACTAGCTACTGCCTTAACAAGGATTCATTTTTCTGATTAATAACTCATTATCCCTGTGTTTGAATTATCAAGACTGTTCATTGTGAGCACATCGTTTCTGGTGAAGTGGGAGAGTCAGGAAAATGTGGGAAACATTCCACGTCCAAGGAGAGTTGTAAACCTGGACCCTGGAAGGCATGGTATGGGGACATCAATTTCTGATTACTTCATGGTTAGCTCCAGCTAGATCCTGCTAGAATTCATTTTAAACTGAAAAAATAGACCTCAAGTACATGGAGATGGACATGAGGGAAACGCTTTTCTGAGAAACTCGGGAACTGTATGGCGTTTCTGGTTGTCGGGTGAGCTTGAAGATGACCAACGAAGAAACCGGTATCACATTCTTCTGTTTTGTGTTTGGCCAGTTTCAAGCTCAGGAACAGAACACTGGAATTTCTTTCATAGGTTCTCATCACTCAAGAGTATCAATATGGGAGTAACTTTCATAATACTTTTTGACCTGAAGCTTAGATTTTTGTTTTTAAACCATGTGTATCAATGATATTCCAGCTCTTGTGGTTCATTAATTTGTGCCTGGATTCTAATTACTTGGTCATTTGATAGCATCCATGACTTATAAAAACAGCAATCAGAGGTCACACATATGGTACATGTTGTTTTTCATATACCCAAAGATTGTTTATGTATTTTTTCTCGTCTTCCTCCTTCCTTTCTCCCCTTTCTTTTTCTGCTCCTCACACTTCCTTCACTTTTTGGCTTTCTTTTATTGCCCTTCTTTTTCATTCTGCCATCTCATTTCTGATTGTCTCCTCCTCTTCTACTTTGTCTTTTCTGTTCCTACTCTTTCCTCTTCTTTCAGTTCCTTTCATCTCTTACACAGCGACCAGATTGGTTTCTCTGCCTGTGTATCTTCAGTTCAAATGCCACCAGAGCTGCTTCTCTCCCTATTACCTCTGGAGCCACTTCAGTTTACACACTGATGATGAGGCTTCAAGCCGGAAAATCTCATAAGTCACAGGTGAAAGTGACACCTAAGAGAGCTGGTAATGCATGGTGGCAGGGTATTGCAACTGCTCTCCGTGTTATCATATGATAACCTCGTGGCTTAGTGCCCTCACCCCGTGCTGGATGTGCTCGCTGCCTTTTAGATTTGATACACTCTGTCATCATATTATCATTTTTCATTAAGAATTCAAACCTTTACAGTATATTATATATATATTTTTTACTATTGCAGGGATTTTTTTTGTTTTGTTTTTAAAGAAAAAGAGGATGTTAATTTATGTTCTGTAGAGATGATTTATTCTGGTAGCTTTGTTTGATTAGGGTATGTATTCTATATCCAAAGCAGATTTTAGTTCCCTTATCCTAATATCCAGGTAATAATGCAGATTGAGTAATCCTGTCCTAGAAATCACTTGGTAAAAAGGGTTAAACTTGGAAGAAGAAATGAGACTCTAAGAAATTTAAAACACTTTATAAATGGGGCTTGATTAAAGAAAAAAGGAAACTGTTTTTAAACAAAATTCTAAAGTTAATGCATACTTTCCTCTTTGTAGTCAGACTTTTTAAAACTATTTAAAATGGATTATTAAGCATTTTATGACATGACATTCACCCTGAGTTATGTCAACTGTTAGAATCTATGTTATCATACATTTGTCAGCTTGGCCAGTAAATCACAGAGCCTTCTATGATTTACTGTTGTATTTCTTTATTTATTTGAAGTTGCAAAAAAGGAAAAGCTTACTTGGGTTGTGAATGTGCATTGCAAGTTTTCATCTCGGAGTTTATTTTAATGTCCCTGCTAGTGACAGCTTTAATTATATATAGCTTATGGGTGTACTATACCAACAGACTTGTCCAGCATTTCCCACTATGAATTTAATTTCACTTTATTGTATCTTTGATCCAATGAAAAACCAACTGAGAGAGACTATGTGGAGATGGAAAAACAAGTCGCCTAGCCAATGCATTGTTGGGGAGCTATCTCACAGATCCTCAGATCAGTGGAGATGATAGGGTCTAGGATCCGCCTTACACGTTGTGAGATTAAATTAACCTGGCACAACAGTGAGTAGTCAATAAATGTTAACTGTATAGAATTAAGGGACACTCTGAAGATGACTCAGCAGATTTCTACAGTTGTGGTCTGGTACCTTTATCAGCAAGATTTATTTTATACTCAATATTATGAAGGGTGCTTTGCCAAGTGCTGAGGATACAGAAAGACACATTAAATAATATATTTATATATGATTTATGACTGGTAAAGAAAGGACTTGTTCATTCTTACCTTATTGTATCTTCATAAGATTTTTGGGAGGTAGTCAAGGATTTTTAGCTCCATTTACATGTAAGGAAGCTGATGGTCAGAGCCATTATCCATAGCTAGTCAGTGACTGAGCCAGGATATATCATCTAAGTCTCCTGACTTCTTTCTACTGTGTTACAGTGTCTTTACAATCTCATTGAAAAGAAGTGTGTATGTGTTTGTATGTTCTTGTGCACACACAACCTTACATATGTTAAGTGTCATATGAGTATAACCAAAACTAACAATATGGATCTTTAGAAGCTAGAGTGAACAGCAAAATCTATGAAAGATTCATACTGTGGTCTGGATATGAAATAACAGTGAGTAAGACTTGGAGGAGTGACTAGGAAAGGAGAGGAGAGGAGATGGTGGCATGAGCAGAGGTTCAGTGGTAAGACTACATGGTTTGTTTTGGAAACAATGAATAGATGAATCTGGCTGGAAGTAGTTTTGAGCTAGTTTATGTAGTATTTTGAAAGCCACGTTATTGAATTGTCATTTTAGCTCACTAGCAATGATTTTCTAAAGGCTTATGAAAAGAGGAGATAATTTGGGATAACAGAAATATTTCTATCTAAAGGTCACAGGAGATAGATGGGTTCATTGTACACTTTACCTATGGATACATCCCGATTAATTAGCCACTCAATAGCAAATCCTTTGACAAAGGGACTATGATGAAAAATCAGAAAATTAAGACTAATAAAGGCTGTCCATTTATATGATGAAAGAGTGTTCATTCACTTACTCTATTCCAAAAGGTTGTAATGACCGTTTGACTTACAGGTTCTGTTCTAGATGTCATTTGGTCATATAATGGGAAATGTGGATAAATAGAAAATTTCAATAACTATAAAAAAGTTTCATTAGGAGTTTTGTGTATTTTTTTCCCTCTGCCTCTACTTCCCACTTGAACTATCTGGATTGAACTCTTTAAACTATTTCTTTTGGCTATAGAGAGTGTCAAAAAAGTGCTTGACTCATTTATTTTAGCATCATATATTTTATGAGTTTAAATGATAGAAAAAATATGCTCAAGTAACGTCATGTCTGAAGGGTAAGAAAGAGGAAACCTAAAACCCCAATTCTTAGTAACGTTCTATTAGCCCAGACTTTGGAACCATAAAAGACTAGTACAGATATGCCAAATTATATGACATACCCAGTTGGCATTGCTTTCCAACTGGGTTGCACCTTACATTGGCTTTCAAAGTAGTTTTAATTACTGTTCTTTATGTACAGGTAGATATTAGTTTTGTTTTGCAGGCTGGCACTCAAATCCATGGAGCCATACCAGCCAGGACTAGATTAGTAGTTTGATATCTGAACAGTTAGACTGTTTGAAAACTCTTCATAAAAGAAAAAATATATACCTTTTCTTTTTCCTGTTGCTGTTAGAAACTAGAAATTAGAAATTTCATGAATGTTGGCATGGAAGCTTCACAGGGGAATTTGGAAACCAACCCCCATCCTGCTTTTTTTTTTTTTTTTTTTTTTTTGCCAGATTCTGAGAGAGTTTGATTCAATCGGTTCAGGAAATGTTATTGGAAGGTTTTGCAGTAATACATTGTCTATGGCTAATACAGGCTCAGAGGGAGAGGCAGACATGCCCATAATCCACATCCAAGAAAATATCTAGCACACACTGTCTATATCTTGAGCCCTCTCATGCTTTAATCCCTTTTTCTTCCCCCAGGTGCGCTCTCTTTGCTTTCGTTTTCCAAAGCTCCAAGGGCCCTTCTTTTGCCTCCGTAACTTGTTTCCTGAGCCCATGCAGCCCAGCTGGCTCACTTCTTCTACCACTGTGACTTTATAAATAAACTTTTGCATGTTAAAGAACAAAAATGTCTAAATGTATAGGAATAAGCATATGTTAAAACAATATAGGGGTGATCCAATTTATTTCAAGGCATCACTGAGTGAACAGCAGCTTCCATATTTGGGTTTACTGTTTGGTGCTTTGCAGATGTAGATCTCTGAACAAAATCCAGTATTTGGTCGCATCTACCTTTTGCTCAGGAGTAGTGGTCTCTCTCTTGTACTCCCAGAATTATCATAGACACATTACTTGTCATTTATTCTTAAATTTATCACCATTGTTTTCTTAATGTACTGATTTTATTTTTTAATGTGGTAAAAACACTCAATGTGTGATATATCCTTTTAATAAAATTTTAAGTGTACAATATACTATTGTTAACTATAGGCATAAGTTTTACAGCGGGTCTCCAGAACTTATTTACCTGGCATAATTGAAACTTTGTACCTGTTAATTAGCCACTCCTCATTTCCACCTTCCACCTTCCCTGACCCTGGCAACCACCATTCTTCTCTCTGCTTCTGTGAGTTTGACTATTTTAGATATCTCATATAAAAAGAATTATACAGCATTCGTCCTTCTGTAGTTGGGTTATTTCACTTAGCCTAACGGCCCTCAATGTTCATCCATGCTGCTGCACATTACAGAATTTCCTTCTTTCTTAAGGCTGAATTATATTCCATTGTATGTATTTACTGTATTTTCTTTATTTATTTGTCCATTGATGGGCATTTAGGTAGGTTATTTCTACATCTCGGCTATCATGAATAATGCTGCAGTGAACTTAGGAGTGCAGGTATCTCTTTAGGATTCTGATTTTAATTCTTTCAGATAAATACTCAGAAGTGAATAAGATCATAGCAGTTCTATTTATAATATTTTTGAGGAACTTTCATATGTTGTTTTTTATAGTGGCTGTATCAACTTACATTCTTACCAACAGTACACAAGGGTTCCCATTTTTCCATAACCTTGCCCATGCTTATCTTTTGGTTGTTTTTTTTTTGCAAGTGGCCATCCTGACAGGTATGAGGTGTTATCTCATTTATTTTGATTTGAATTTTCCTGACTACCAATGTAAGTATCTTCTTGTATATCTTTTGGCCATTTGTATGTCTTTGGAAAAATTCTATTCAAGTACTTTGCCCTTGTTCTAATGAGGTTACTTAATTTCTTGCTATTGAGTTGTAGGAGTTCCTTATGTATTTTGGATATTAACCCCTTGTCAGGTATTTGGCCAATATTTCCTGTCATTCATAACTTACCTTTTCACTCTAATTCTTTCCTTTACTGTGCAGAAGCTTTTTAGTTTTATGTAGCCCCACTTGTCTGTTACGTTCCTAAACACGAGGAACTACTTCAAAATAGCTGTAGTTCCCTTACAATGAGTAGTTGTTTACGGAGTGCAGAACGGGACTCTTTAACCAGAGCTCTAAGGAGGGTTATACATAAGGCTACTAACGCATATCTGGTAAGAGGAATTCTTATGTATCTAATCTGTAGTCAGGCAGATCCAAGAGAGCCACTTTCCTGGATTCCCTTTGCTGGCCTTGCCATTCTTTTTGCTTTCAGGAATCAGAACTTCAGGTTTTATTTGCCTTGTCATTTGTTAGAAGAAGTCGACTGGCTGGCACTCGCTGCTCAATAGTTCTGAAGGGCTTTCCACACGGAACGGCCTTCTTTCCTTGTAGCCCCTGCGGCCAGTGCTACGCAGGTCGAGCCACTCGCTCCCTGCTTCTCAGCAGGTTCGTTGCCACGTATGAGCTTGTGCCTAAGTCGACAGTTGTCAACCATAGTCCTAAACAGGAAATGTTTCGTATACCTTGTTTGATATCACTCATTTGTGGAATCTAATGAACAAACTAAACCAACAAGCAAAATAGAGACAGACTCATAGATAGCAGGATAACAGCTAAGGGGAACAGGGCAGAGGGTAGAAGGACTGAACAAAAAGGAAAAAGGATTCGTGGACACGGACTACAAATAGTGCGGCAATTGCAGGGGGCGGGCGGTATAAGGGGACTAGATGGCTAAATGGTAATTTAAAAAATACAATAAAAACTATTAAATAAAAAAAGATATAAAAATTGCTTTTTTATGCCTTTTACTCACACTAGCATTGACTTACAATTTCTCCATTTATTTCAGGTACATATAACTACTGGTGCATAAAATTAACACAGGTGGTTAGAGTCATTTCTGTTTGGTTTTGATCTTGGGTCAATTTTATAATCTCTTTCCGTATTCTCGGACCTTTCTGAATTTCAGATGGCACCCCCTCCCAGGTAGTGTCTCGTCTTTGAATGCTGGGGCCACATTCAGTTTTGGTTCAGGGCTTGACAAGATAATAGGCAATTATCAAAGCTGGAGATGAGGGCCTGAGAAATTTGGTGGTATCAGTTTCCCTGCAAGGTTTCTGTGAAAACAGCCTCTTAAAAAACAGTAGTTTCTTAAAACTTGTGAGACCTCAAAAAAACAGTCCTGGATATCACTTTCATGTTACTTTTCCTGCATATGGCAGGAGCTTCAACAATTACACCCAGGGCTGCTTTCTGCCTCTGGGAAAACTCTTTTATGTCTCGGCATTTGGAGCCCCAAAGCTCTGCTTGCCCATCTTGGAGAACTGGGGGTCTCAGAATGGAATTTAGATGGTCTGCCCCGGTGGTCCAGGCATTGGGCTCAACCACTTCATAAATATTTCATTCCCCTGTTTTTCCCTTTGGAATCCAACGGAATTCTCTTTGATCCCCAAGTCTCAAGGAACCTGCTCTGACACACCAGAGAAACTTAATTGTTTCAGGACGTCATTAGACCAGTGCCCAGCAACTTGAAGGAATTATTACACTTCAGAATGAATACAGTGGACAGAAAATTATCTCTAAATGTCTGTTACGGGATGTCAGTGATATGGTGGAGTAAGGACGGCCGTAAATGCTCTCATCCATAAACCCAATGAGAAAACTGTCAAAGTATGCCAGAAGTAACTTTTTCAGTACTTTAAAGTTTTTCTGTAGTCTGGGGAGCATTCATTCAGGAAAAACAAGTGAATCTTAAGAAAGAACAGCTGGCTTTGTGGTGTTTTATCTTGCTCTATCCTCCCTCCTTCCCTCCTTCCCTCCCTCTTCAGTTCCACAGTACCCTTGAAAACCTTCAAAGTAGCTCCATAATCACTGTTCAGACCAGTGGCCTGGCAGCCACTGGAGGGGGATGAATGGAGCTGAAGGTCTTTCCAAGCCCCCTCTTCCTCCTCATCCTAGATTAAGTTGTGATGTATCATGAGGTTTGAGAACTACTAGTGAAGAAGCCAATTGCAAGTCTAAGTTAAAGGCACCATTTAGCTGTTGACAGAATCTGGGAACACTGAAGACATACTACATGGGACAAGCCTGAAGCTCATCTGCTTCAGTTATCCACAGGATACCATGCAGACACCAGGGCTGCCTGTCATTGGGTCATTTTTTTAATGTGCCACAGTGAACCGGAGGGACAGTCTCCAAACGATTCAAATAGCCTCATAGTAGCTTCAAGAAGGAAATATTATAGTAACTGGTTTCGCTTTATGTAATTGTGTAACAGAACATGTGCCAGGGGTATTAGTTTACAAAAGAGGCACCCGATACGTCCTCCTGAGTCACCAGCTTAATTCCTGTAAAGCTCAGGTCTTTGTGGGAAGTGTATTCAGACACACTTGAATACACAGGTTGGTCACTGCTTGTGAAAGGTGAAGATTGCTTAGCCTGAGGGTTGTGTCATGGAGCCTTATCTACCCCGTCAAAGATAGTATATTGAATTACATCTGCTTGTGTTAACATGATTATACAACAGCACCTGTACATACCATATTTGGCAGTTATAACTAGTTTCATTTGAGCTGTTTGAATTTTTAATTGGTGACTGATTGTTGCTGTGATTTCCCAGCCCTGCAGAGGGGAATCACTGTGACTCATACACCTGGTAGAGTTTGGTGGCACTAATCAGTTACCCTCATCCTTTTTCTAAATAAACTGTTAGTCACTGTGTTCTAGCTTATTGACATCCACTTGGACATTTGCAGCACCAGAGAATAAGATTTTTCCAAGCTTAGTTTTTCTGGTGGTGATAACTTGGTTTTTTGGTTCCACGTGTCGTGGTGGAAATGGCCTCATCACAGAGCCCCTAACACGTGCTTTGTGAGGCTGGGCCAGGACCGGCTCAGAGACCTTCTAGGAAACATTCCGCAGGGCGACCAGAGTGGAGAAAGCATTACGGGCACCTTCTCCAGTCCGCCCTCTGCCTCAGGGGCATCTGACCCTGGACCATGTACAACAGTTTGTTTTTATGCAATGTTTCTTTCTTTCTTTGGGAAGCAATACACATCTATTGTAGGACATTTAAAATATAGACAGAAATAACGAATGGAAGTATCTTGTAATTTCACCACGCAAAGAACCATAAGACAGGCATGTTTTCAACCTGCATTGGTGATACTGATGTTTGGTGATGTTCATTGTCATGTCACCTTTTTGATACTTATCCTGCAATTTGTCTGTTCCTTTTATATTTACTTGTTGAATTAGAGCCCCATTTAAAAACAACTTCCATATACCTAAAAATAGTTACCAAGAGTAAGTCTGTATTAACTCAACCTTTGGAAAAAGGTTGACTGTATGGGGATTTTAAGTTTGATGCGTTGCCAAAAAAGTTCTCCTTTGCGAAGTTGTGACTGTCCTCACTCCACCATATTGTGCTGTGCAGGTTTATGTATTGTTACTGAGTTTATTTTACACACTGATAACGTGTATACAACAGAAGGGGTAGGCTGGGGCCAGAGTGTGGATGGAGCACATTGTTACTAAAAGGACTGTCTGATAATAATCACCTATTGCTCCTCAACTAGATGGTAAGGCCTCAAGGGCCAAAGCAGCATTTTTATCCTTCATGTTCCCTTAGCAGCTTAGTGGAGTCTAACATAAAGAGTAGATGCTTCATGAAACCAACTCTGGGGCTTCAACAAGAGATTCCGTTTGATTTTCTGTGGCTGGTAGAGAGCACCAGAGGCCGGCTCTTCTTCGCTGCTTGCCTCCTCCAGGTGTCCTTGTTGTGGTGAAGTGGCCGCATCAGTTGCTAGTCCTAATTTGGTTGATATTTTGGAGTCAACTTGGGGCAATCTATTAAAACAAGATCCACAGGAATAGGTTTTTTAGGTAGTATCACTGTTGTGCTTTTCAGCTGCATGTAAAACCTGTCCAAAAAGACAAAAGGTATAATAAAGTACTCGGATGACAAAGCCAATAAACTGAATATCTTATTATGTAAATTGTCAAATTCAACAATGTGAATGCTGAAGGGTAGATTCATGTACATGCTAACCTGTGGCACAGTCCCTAAAATCTAGCCTTGGAGAGATTTAAGTTGACCCTAAACTAAGTCCTTTGCGAGTATGGTATTTGCAGAGGTAAAGAGCTGTGCCATTAATCAGAGTATACTTACTTAATTGGAGAAAATACTTTTAGAATGAGTATTTCAAAATATATTGTAGTGCAAAATTACCTATTAAGTTAAAAAAATTTGCACTTTCCTGGTAATAGAGGAGAAAGAATTCAAAAAGAAAACTTTGCTTACCAAGTGAATTGGCCACTGTGTTCTGAAGAAAATGCTCAGATGCTACTATTGTCAGTAAACGAAGCTTTAATCCTGCATGCTGTAGTGATTACTAGGGGTGGGGTGGGGTGGGGAGAATGACACCTATGTAGGACCCAAGCAGAAAACGTGGTCAGGATGACAGGATGTGAACATTTGACAACGAACTTGTCAGCACAGATGGCTGTAGGAACTGGACAGATTGTCAGTGAGTTAGGTCGAGAAGCATCTTGTAGAAAGTGACTGCCCTGAATCCCAGTAAGGAGATGTGGAGTCTGGTGTGGTCTCACCTCATCTCTTCTCTTCCTTCTATTTGCTATGAGGATCTAATGTCTTTGGGCTTCAGTTTTCTCACCCGTATCGGGAAAGGTTGGTGTAAATGACATCGCGGATCTCATTCGGCTGCCATTGCTGTGATTCTTCTCCTTATTGGTTGTGGTGGTGGTTTGTATTTATTGTAATGCTTTGATTTAAACACAATTTCAAATGTTGCCTTTAATACCCAAATAAATCAAAAGTTGGAGAAAAAAATTTTTAGATTAAATACCATGCACTTTAGTAAAAAGCTTCAACTCTATTGTTTTTAACCATAGCCTATGATTAATAAAGAAAATACATTGTTTTTATTTATTGACATCTTGTATATTTTCTAAACTCTTTACTATTGATAAATTTGCATATGCTGTTTCATATTAAATATATTTTTAATGTTGATCTGGAGTATCTATTTGAGATTAATCATCTGCAACAAGAAACCTTTTGTGTTAATATTTAGTAAATAGAATACTCTTCTAATTAATGAGTGTTGGCTGGCTTCTGCAAGTAATGACAAAGACATTTTGGCTTTTTAGAGTCATTACAATATAGCTGAAGGATTAGATTAATAAATAAAAGTAAGGAACCTGCTGTGTTACTTTACATCTCTTAGGAAACATCATAATTGTATAAATCTGATCCATTTGCTGGAATCATTAAAATTTATTTTGAAGTGATGCAGAAATGTGCAGCCATGTAGAATGACCTACCCCACCTCCTTAAAGAGCAGTTTGCTTTGGCCAGTATATCTTCTGGGGCCACTGCTGCACATAAATAAAATGTAGCAAAGGACAGTTGATTCTCTTGATATCATCTTTTCTCTTTAAACTTTCTCTTAGATACTTTTACAGTAGTAACAATTGCTTTTAATTAATAACGACAACTATCCTCTAATCAGCTATTCCATATACCTAACAAGTGATTTTGCTAACGAAACACAAAACTGAGATTAAAATAAGAATGATGGAGGAAGGGACAGAATTTCAGATGCAGACTGAAAAGATCCCATATTCCTGGGTCAGCCCAGTATGTGGTTATTGTTCGAAGGTGCACCAGTCTCTGTGAGACATCCACCAAGTGTGTCAGCAGTCCTGCCTCGGCAGGGGCTATGGCAAAGTGACACGTTTTAAAGTCACATTTTAGATGTTGAAATTGGGCTTACAGACACCAAAATATGAATTTGTTTCCTTAACTTTGTTTTTTCATTCCAAAGGGAATGAAAGCAACTTCCACTACTGAAATGTTATATCCCAGTGTGAATAATGTAGGAAGTCCCTGAGTAAAGCATTCTTCTTATAACCAGCATGGTGAGCATGCTAAGTTTTACACATTCAGGTATATTGAGGAAAGGAACATATCGAACTGTTTATCAAAAAGTTATTTGGCTCATGTGATAGAATCTTCTTTCTTTCATTTGACATTTTTTGAATAGAAAATAAAATTTAAACAGGCAGCTCAGCTGAACAGTTTCAAACAAAACTGTCAATTCAGTTTTCAACTTCTAGCCTGCACCTGTGGGACTTTTGAAAACTCCGTTAATCCTAACTTCCTTAAAATTTTAAATTAGTTCAATTTGAAAAGGAACAGCTATAGCTTATTTTGTGGAACATTTCTGTCACTGACTCTGTGGGAAAGGAGTTGACAACTTTGAAATTTGCTTTACTTCAGACTTGGAGTTGCAGAGAAAACTGCCTTCGGTGTTGTCATGTTTTCTGCTTGCACCATGTTACTTTAACAAAGTTTACATTGTCACTTCTTTACTACTTGCAGGCTCTGATCACTCTGCAGACACAACTACTCAGGCTTAGTGATGTAGGGTCTATAGAATGGATCCCAACATTGAACCATCTTAACCCCGTGAAATATCAGCATATGCCCATCCAAGTTTCAGCTGCCATTCCAGGCTTTAAGTGAGGGCTCAGGCTGTGGAGGCATTTGTGTACTATTAAGGCTATGCATATCATTAAGGTCTGATATCACAGGCTGGTATCAAAGCTGCTGATGTATGACCTTGCCTGCGCTTAAACTCTGAATCTCCAACTCCTAGAGCACTCATGGGAAGGTGCAGTTAAAATAGCGGCAGTGATTGGAGGTCTATGTATGAGCTACGTGTTACCCCTTCACTTGTTTGCAAATGCAATCTTGCGTGCATGTTGTCTCAGACCATCTCTGCAAACCTGGCTTGACCTACTGATCAGGAGCTGGGGGTCGCTGAATGGCAAGTGGTCTGATTTGTCAGGCGTTTGAGTGGAATCGAGTTTCGTTGTTTACGGCTGCCTTGCCCAACAAGTGATAACCAGTACTCACAATTATGCGTGTCTCGCATCTACAGGAATAGCTTTTTGGCAACGGATTTATTGTTGGTGGTTTTGACCTGTAGTCCTCAGATAGGTACAGGTAAAGGTAGAGAACAATGTCCATTTTTTAAGTGCTTGTACCTATGCTAAGAGTGTAATCTATAGTTTTATAGAAGTTTTCCTTTTTATTTGTAGATATAATACTTTGCCAAGCAGAAGAACCTTGAAAAATTCAAGATTAGTCAGTAAGAAAGACGATGTACATGTCTGTATCATGTGTTTACGTGCCATCATGAATTATCAGGTATGTTTGTGTTTCCGATCCTTGAAAAAAAATCTGAATTTGTGAGACTCTGATCTTGTTCTTTTTGGTTTCCTTATGTTATTTCTATTTAAAGTGAATGTGAGTATTTAATGAGATTCTGTTAAAAAAGAAAGGTCTGGCTTGTTCTAATGCTCAAGATTTAATTCATTGCCCTCCTATTTTAATTAGCATTAATAATGTATTTAAAGGGACTATATTTGCCTCCTCCAGTGATACACTTGTCTAGATTACTTGGTAAACGTTTGTGACTATTTAAGACGGGGTGAGCCATTGGTTGTGGGCAGTAACGGGACAACTTTAGAACATGCCGAATGAACAGACTCACCCGATGGGTTCTCCAAGGCCCTCTGGTGAACAGGCAAGAAGTTACAATTACTGGCTGCTGGATCCAGTGGCTCCTAATATTCATAAGGCGCATCCGGAGGATTCCTGTTGAAAATGCATATCCCTTCTTCAGGTGATTGTGATGTAGGTTATCTCCACACTGAGAAACACTAACGGGGGAGACCGCAGTGTGTGGGCTGGAGTAACCCTGACAGCAAAGTGGAGGTTAGAGCCTGGGGTATCTAGGGTGAGCGGACGTGGTCAAAGCTATAGTTAGATAAGCAAACCAGGGTGAGAATTAGAAAAACGTAATTAATATATAAAAATAGGATTTGATTTCTATTTATAAGGAAGCTACAGGTGTATCGAAGAAGAAATGGAAAATAAATACCTGTGTAGAGGGTCAGCATTTGAGTTCCAACATGACATAATGGTGCTGAATTGAATGTAAGAAAGGAAACATACATTTCTTTTTCAGTCAGTTAACATTTTTTGAGCATTGTCAGACCCTGTTCTAGGCACAGGGAATAAAGCGTTAAACAAAGAAATACCCTAGGGAACATACTGTCTAGCGAGGGAGACAGATCATAAATAAATGGTGAATTATGGAGTGTTCCAAATGATGATGGTGATGAAATGAAAGCTAACAGATAAGTACTTCCTACAGGGTTAGTGCTTTAAACCTATTAATTAATGTAAATCTCATAATAGTCCTGTGAGATTGGTGCTATTATTACTCTCCCCATTTTATTGATGGGAAAACTGCAAGAGAGATAAAATAATTTGCCCAGGATTATATGGCTAATACGTGGTGGAGTCAGATTTGAACCCATGAAGACTGGCTCCCAAGAGCTATTACTAAGTGCTGTAGAAAAAATTAATCAGGGTATAGAAACAGGAAGTGATGAAACTGTGTGTTCTGTTTTAAATAGGCCATCCAGGAAAGTGTCACCAAGAAGATAACATTTAGGAACACTTTAAATGAGGGAACAGGGTAAGGGGTACTACCGAGGGAAGATTCCAGGCAGGGAGGAGAGCGGGAGCAAAGGCCCTGGGGCAGGAATAAGTCCAGTGTTCTCGGGACACAGGAAAGAGGGCAGATGAGAATGAGGTTAGAATGGATCCGAAAGAGGAAGAGGGAAAATAGAAGGTGGAATCTGAAGCGAGCGGGGCTTCTTGATTGTGTAGCGCTTTAGAAGCCAGTGAAAGGACATTGGCTTCAGTGTGAGTGAAAGGCTATGAAAGGGCTCTGAGGACAAGTGTGAATTGATCTGACACTTGAATTTAACGTGATCACTCTGGTTTTGTTTTTAGGGTTGACCTTGGGGGGCAAAGACAAAAGGGGGTGGACCATTTAGGAGGCCGTTGCATTAATTTAGGTGCTGATGGTGGTGTGGACCAGGGCTGTAGGAGTAGAGATGATGAGAGGCGGC
Organism: Mormoops blainvillei; assembly: GCA_004026545.1. Taxonomy (NCBI): domain Eukaryota; kingdom Metazoa; phylum Chordata; class Mammalia; order Chiroptera; family Mormoopidae; genus Mormoops; species Mormoops blainvillei. The sequence continues at coordinate 201,672 of PVJD01001943.1, read as the reverse complement.
TAGATTCTGGTTTGATTTTGACGGGAAAGGCAGTAGCATTGGAAAGGTGGTGGAGGTGGGTCCGAGGTGTTTGTCCTGGCACCTGTCCCATGGAATTGCTGTCTGCTAAGATAGGGAAGGCTGCTGGATGAGCAGGTTTGGGGCACATGATTAGTTCTTTTTGGAGGATGTTAACTTTGAGATGCCCAGGGACATCCAAACAGAGACCTTAAGTAGGTGTTTCGTATGCCCTCTGGAGTTCAAGGCAGAGGTCTGGCTAGAGATACAAATTTGGGAGTTAATAGATGGGATGTGAAGCCAGGGAAGTGAGTGAGATCGACAGGGATGTGCAGAGAAGCAAGGAGGTCCCAGGTAACCATGGGGCATTCTTTTAAAATGTCAGAGCGATGAGGAAAAACTAGCTAGAGAGACTTAGAAGTAGGCAAGGAGGTAGGTGCCAAGGACAGGAGATGTTTCCAGAAGAGTGTGCTCAGCTGTGTCCATGTGCTGCCGCTAAGTTATGTAAGATGAGTGAGGGTTGACCATTGGCTCCAGCAAAGTGTGGGACATTGGTGACACTGGCATGAGCAGTTTCCCTGGAGTGGTGGTGATGACATGTCCGAATGGAGTGGCTTCAGGAGAGAACAGGAGGAGAGGAATGGGAGTCTGAGTGTTGGAGTTTTGCTGTAAAAGATAGCAGAGACAGGAGGCAGCAGCTGGACACTGGTCAGAGGGTCGAGAGATTTTTGGTTGTTGTTATTGTTACTTAGGGTAAGGTGATTTGCATCATGTCTTTATGTTAACGGTAATAATCAGAGAGGGAAAAATGATGGTAGAGGATGGGAGAAGCACTGGAGTATATACTCTTCAGTAGGTGAGAGGGAATGGGATCAAGGAATCAAGTGAAGGGCTCGGCCTTAGACCGGGGCATGGGAGAGTTTATCTTTAGGAAGAGGTGAGGAGGTAATCCACACAGCTTTGTGGGAGGATTCATGTGATGGTGGAAGCTGGTGGAAGTTGTTTTCTGCTTGTATTTTCTCAGTGTCATTGGAAATACGGTCTTAAGAGGCGAGTTTGGAGGGAAAGGAATAATTCCTCAAGTCAGCAGAATCAAGAATGACCCTTGAGCCTGTTGTTGGACTTACTTCATTGTACAGAAAGACAGGTGACAGGCCTCAGAGCAGTGCAGGCTCTCCTCGGCTTCGGTCCCGCTAGCCATCGCACAGAGAACGGGCCGGGTGCAGTGGTTATTCAGCGGCTGACCAACGGGGTCTCTCTGAAAGCCTAAAAACATTCTCATGCCATGGTCCTGTCTTTGAGAGTCAATGTTTTATTTTATTTGCTCTTTCAGGTGATTTTAGTGAGCAACCAGGATCGAAAATCATTGGGCTGAGCTTTTTCATCGTTTTAATGAAGAAAAACATGGAGTTCATTCATAAAGAATGGAAATAGGGTCCCTTAGTAGTAGCATCATTCCTGAAGTTTTTCTGGGGAATATGTGTAGAGACTGATGCACTAGAGACATAAATGCATTTATGATGGCAGAAATTACAATAGATGGAAATGTCAGGTTTTTGTTTTTAATCAGCATTGACACTCTTCTAAATTGACTGTTAATGCTTTGTTTTTTTCCACATTCATTTCAGTATGGTTTCAACATGGTCATGTCTCATCCACATGCTGTCAACGAGATTGCACTAAGCTTGAACAACAAGAATCCGAGGTAAGCTTGAGTTGTAATGTTCAGGTCTGAATCTAACTAGAGCGCTAGTTAACACTTAACTAGGGTAGAGTTTGGATACTTTCAAATGAGACTCTTTGAAATAAGATTGCCAGTAGACCCCTTGGCTACATAGAACCAAGTTACATTCTTATATGTGGCAGAGTTGAGCGACTGGTGACAACTCCAGCTGTTCACTCTTCTCTTTAAGCTTTCATTCCTTTTGAGGCCTACTTCTCAGCATCCTTGCAAATGTAACAAAATTTGGTGAAGAGCATGAGGTTGCCAGCATGCCAGTACTGATACTGACTTAGCTACACCAGGTATTGCCAAAAGTTAACTAAAACCACAATCTCTTGTCTACACCTCACTTGCAATATTTAGATATGTAGCTTTTGTTACCAAACAAAAAAAGAAACACAAATAAAAAAACTACTTGTGTATACAGATTCTCCTTTATATTCAGGTTCCTATAAAGGCCAGTGCCATATATTATTCACATCACAGCTTGCTCCTAGAAACCTTGTCTCCATTAGTTTATTTTAGTTATTCTAACATGTTTTACATTCTGGTGAGGCATTCTGCACTTGAAATGTGTTGTTCCCTTTTGTCAGATACCTCTGTACAGAATACGTACCTGAAAACTCTTAATTCAAGTAATGAAATCTGGTTATAAATTAGATCCAAATGTGTTGTTCCCTTTTGTCAGATACCTCTGTACAGAATACGTATCTGAAAACTCTTAATTCAAGTAATGAAATCTGGTTATAAATTAGATCCTTTCTGATTTGGAAAGCAATACAAACTGTGAAGTCCCATTTAGATGTTGATATTATTATTTCAAACTTCCCCAGATTAAAGCTTTTGTATTTTTGTCATTCCTTCCTTAGTTTACTAGAGTCCTAGTAGTTGTGCTTCTTTGTGTCCCTGCCTTCCCCCACAGGGAAAGACATGATTCATTTTTCTTACGATAACTGACCTTGCGGTTATCAGAATGGTCTTTGTTTAGAGGTCAGTAATAGCTTTTAGTCCAGAAAATGGTGAAATGCTGAAATCATCTTATGATGAAGAAACAAGGCTGTCCTTGACATTGTATTAAAAAAACTTGGAATGTGTGTCTGCATTCTCCTTCTGAAAATATTTCAGACAGAGTTTTATTTTCTTTTCTTGAGTCGCAGAAAATATCCTTGTATTTGTAGAGCTGAAACCCAGCTTCTTTCAGATCTCCTGCAGAGGAAGAAGAAAGAATGGAAACTTGCATTGTGATAGGGGATTTTTGTGGCTCCATGTGCAAATTAGCAGATTTGAAATGTAGGACATTAATTTCAATTGATTTTGAACTTTCTTGGCAAGTGTTGTATCTCTGACTTTAAAACCAGAGACGTTTTTTAAACATTGGTTTGTTTTCCTAAATATCCCCAAGTTTCCTTTTGTCTTTAGCTCACTAATAAAACTTTTTCAACCATATTGTATTGAGTCATCTGATGATGGGACTAAAAGACTAATCTTCCCAGAATTAATTTTCATTAGTGAGTAATTTGTGACTTAGGGAGTGGGAAACATGCCTTCCAAATTTGCTACCCTAGATAAATCACATGTTATAGAAGTAGGTAAAAGTTTAAATATGTAACTTAGTATATCCACATCTTAGTGAAAGTTTAAAAAATATACATGGACAGATATTTTCTTACCATATTGATCTTGGAATCAAGGAACAGCTGATTCATCTTGTCGCTTTCACTGATTTGTGATTTTCCTTTTCTTCTTGTTTTGACAGAACAAAAGCCCTTGTGTTAGAATTGCTGGCAGCCGTTTGTCTTGTCAGAGGCGGGCATGAAATCATTTTATCAGCATTTGACAACTTTAAGGAGGTAGGAGACTCTGTAGGTTTAAAACGAATCCTCACACAAACATTTGGACATCTTTGAACACAATAATTTAATCTTTTTATTTTTTCTAGGATCTAAGTGGTATAATAGTTAATTTTCTAAGACGTCACTGAGGGAGTAATGATTAGTCTAAATAGCTTAAATGGATGCATTAAACTTTCTTTGGTGTATCATTTCCAAGAAAAGGTTAAAAACTATTTGCAGTACTCATTTTTCTTTGGAGAACATGGGACAGCCAATTTGAAAATAAGTTTTGTTAAATGTATGTAGTTTTCATTGTGGTTGATACTTGAGCATCCACTGTGTAAGTTCCATGAACTCTTTCCTCATAGTTATTTTCCTCAAATCATATGTATTATCATTACTTTGCTGGATACTATTAAAAACTTAACAAATCTACATAGACACTGATTTTAGCAGTGTATAATCTTCACCAGGTGATCCTGTCACAGGGAAACAATAAACCAATGGACATGTATGGTTGGAAATGGAAATGAAATGACTACAAAAGAAGAAACAATTACATATGAATAGTATGGCACCAAGGGTTCTGGCCCAAAGCAGGGAGACACCAAAACCAAAATTATAGCCAATTCCCCTTAGTGGTGGCGTGCAGCGTTACATGACCAGGGGAGCACCTGTTAGCTCCCCTAGTGTGTGCCCAGCATCTGAGGCTACTTTGAGGTGAGAGACACTACAGAAGTAACTGAAGGTACTTGGGGGTTACCAGAGGACCCTCAGCCATACTGTGTCTTTTCCTGGCAATCCCATTTGATTCCAGATGCTTCTGGATTAAGCCCCAAATTAGATTAAAATCCAGATCAGAGGGATTTCCAAACTCTCTCTCGTCTTTCCCAGGAGCCTCTGGAGTAGAAACCAGCTATTATTATTGAGGACCTACTATATAGGCTGGGGCTGCGCCACAAACACACAGAAGATCATTGGATTCTGTAAGAATGTCTGTGAGACAAATATTAATATCTCCTCTTAGAATAAACTAAAATTCCAGGTATATTGTTTGCCACAGTCGTAGCCAGAGAAGGGACAGAGCCAGGATCAGGATTTAGTGTTCCTTATTCTGAACTTCGTTTCAGGTGATGTTGGGGCCCAGTTCTGTGTGAATCTCCTGAGGGAAGTCTTGAGTTAGGACCTTGGAGCCACTGCCCCAACCCTGCCTCCTGTGAACATATCACATAGCATACCCTTTCATACCAGAAGCACTTACTATACAGTTATCAGTGACCCTTGTTATAATATGAACTATATAACAAGCACCTGATTATGCTGCAGGTCAGATTGTGTCCTGAGATTATAATTGTATAGAATCAGTGGTAATTAAAGTCAGTAATTCATGAGATGAATGTTAATTTTGTTTCTTCTTAGATAAGCCAGAATGTTATCCTCACATGTATTAGGCACTGAAATACTTGCAGAAATGAGTTTTGGCTACCTGGTGTTAGCATTGGATGTGGCTTAGGCATTTAGAGTGTAATGCGTACTTAGTTAAAAAAATCTAGTAACTGGCTGGTTGTGATGAGAACTAATTAATTTTGACTTTGAACTTTTAGAGCTTTAATTAAAATCTGCCTCATTTCTGTAATTATGTATGAGTAATGGTGGGTGTTTAAGTTCTGATTCTCTCCGGGCAGGCATTTGCATCTGTGAGAAACTATGCCACGTGGGAGAAGGGACAAGGACAGAGCTAGTTCTGTGTGTGCTACTAGCCTACATTAACCTCGGGCCGTGGTGCTCATGTGGACAGACCAAGCAAAGGGATTGTTCTCATCACCATGTGACTGAGGACAGGGCAGAAGCGTGCCCCTGAGAAACTTTATTCTCATGGATAGGTCCCGAGAGCGCCAACCTGTTTACCTGTTCAATCTTAGGGTGAAAAAGTGTTTTTGTATGGATCATGTTTTTTTAAAAAAATGTAATGCACCCACAGCCCAGAGTCTTTTAAATCCCCGCCTTTTTTTCTTTTTCTCCCATCTTTATGTGAGTGGATATTATTTTTCTTAAACATCACAGTGAAGGGTGTATTCTTTAATCTTTTAGCCAAAATGTCATTGGAATCTTTTGGGTTTAGGGTGGTTTGGGAGCCAGCTGTTCCTGATTAGGAAAAGTTGTCCTGTGATCTCAGATGCCTGTACAAATAGGGTTTTGGTCAGTGAGTAATACCTATTGAGCAGCCTCTGGCAGAGAGAGTACCATACCAGGTACCAAGACACCAGGGAGTAGGGCCAAAGAGGAGTCTTTGCTCGCAAGAAGATTGTTTTTAAAGCTTTTTATTCCATTTAGTAAATTAGGATTCCATTCATCTCCTTAAGAAGGATGGAGGAGTAATCCCTGTTTTTACAGTGGGGAATGGGGTATGGTGATGGTGGGGTCCAATATCAGGCATCAGTATTTATTTTTGCATAAAGTCATACGCATTAGAGTAGCCAGGCCCTTTGGGCTTTGATCCTTGGTACAGCGTGGCCGAGCCCACTGCTGTGATGTGGCACCAGCTGCTGAAAGAACACTGAAAGACCACACATCTTATATGTATAGCAGTATTTATCCCCTGTATTTCTTCAGCCAACAAATCCATTCTGTCCTATCTGACCACCACTTCTTAATTCAAATGTAAGTTGAAGGAAGGTATCTTTTACCTCTTGTTAGATTTTTATGTATGATTACATAATTCTCATATTTCAGGTGACATTCAGAATCCCAGCAACTTCGGTTTTCTTTTACTTTCTTTTTCTTTTTGCAAAGAATCTTGCTGCATGTCTTATTTCTGAAGTACGTGTTTTACGACAATAGGGAGCGCTTCCAATTTAATGATAGCTGATGGTGGTAAGAATCTTAACCCAAGGCCTTACTTTTGGTGGGTGTAGAGGTTGGGACCTAAGCATGAAGTTGCTGAGTAAGCACATCAATGTATATAATAATAAATGAGTTTAAATTACATTAATTCAGATAGTAAACTTGTACCAACCATGGCTTGTGACATACCTGACAATGTGAGTATAGTAGTGAGCAGATGAAAAATAAACTTAAGGCAACCATTATTTTCCTTGAATTCTATTGTTTTAAAAAAAGTTTTTTTCCAGCTCTGGCCGGTGGCTCGGTTGGTTGGAGCATAGTCCCATACACCGAAAGGTTGTGAGTTGGATTCCCAGTGAGAGCACATACCCAGGTTGGAGGTTCAGTCCCCGGCTGGGGTGCATAAGAGGGGCAACCGATTGATGTTTCTTACATCGGTGTCTCTCTCTCCCTTCCTCTCTCAAAACATCAATGAATGTGTCCTTGGGTGAGGATTAAAATTTTTTATTTCAAAGAAAGGGAATTAATGCATCTGGTTTTGGTGTTGAAACATCTCTTTATGAAAATTTATGGTCCTGGGTTGAGGACAAGGGTGAGAACAAGTAGCCATGTTTTTTCTTATTGGCTAGCTTAGCCATATGGAGGGACATCTTACCATCTTCCCTAAATGGATACTTTTTTTGTTGCATGGCAGCTGTATATATTTTTGGGCGCTTGGCCTACCAGACAGAAGGAGAAGACATTTGGAAATAAAGGTCATTCTTTCGATATTTACCTTAGTTCAGCGTCATGTTTGCAAGAAGCAGGAACTGACTTACCATGCAGAGGAAAGGGCTGATTGGAAGGTTGTTGAGAAGCGCCCAGAGTTGATAAGGCGCCTCCAGAAACAGGCCTGGAAAATAGGAAGGTGCTCCTAAAACGTGGCTGGGCTCTTCTGCTGTGCCCTGCAGCCTGTAGCCACCGTAAACACTATCCGGGGGTCTGGTCATGCTTTGCCTCCTGTCTCAAACAGCAAGAACCATAGTTAGCAATTTGCTGGGTCATAAAACTATACTTACTGGTTAAGGACATCAGCTAGCCCCAGTGGAGAGTCATAAACACTGTATTTAATGCAATTTCCTTAGGAACCTTCTATCTAGACCTGCTCTCCTTAATTTTTCTCGGTCTTCCTACTTTTTTCCATTATGTTCTTTGATATATCTGAAGTTGCCTTTACTAGTTTCCAAAACTGGCAAAAAGAGAAAAAAAAAAGCTACCATTTGAAATCAAAGGGAAAAAGTACCGAGGCCTCGTAGACTCTGCAACAGAATAGCCTCCTATGACAGTAATAAAACCCTCTGCGGACTTTCAGCTACCAACTCCCCCTGGGCTGCTGGAAGGTGCACCTGGAATTCATCAGGATTCCAGATCGATTATAACTGTGTTCTCATCTGCTTCCAACATGACAGCATCTGGCTTTAACAAATCAGTCTGAGGCCTGAGTTGGGTTATTAAAGGCCCGACTCCTTCCCACGTTTGACCTTCCAGTACAGATAGATGGAACCTTGAGAATGAGTCACTCAAGGCCACCAGCTCTGTTGTGTGCGACACTCTTGGCAGTATCCATTATTTTCCCTCTTGCTAGAAGGCTTCCTAAGAAAGCTGATGTGGTTTAGCTCCTGGGCATCTGAAAGCACTTGTGCTACACATTTTTAAGTTGATTTAAGAAAGCCTGTCAAATTTTATTTACAGTGGACCAAATTGGGCAGGAAGGAGAGCAGACATTTTGGTGTCCTTCCAGCATCCCTCCGAGTTTATTCCCATCTAATCCAACCTCTTGAACGTTTGCGGGTGTAAGATTATAAATCCAGCACAAGACCGTCTGGATAATTCCTTCAGTGGTAAAATTTTTAACATGGAGAGAAGGGTACTTTTATTTTTTTTTTTAGTCTCACTGGACTGTGGGCAGTGCATCAGACCTCAGACTATGGGAGGTACAGTTCTAGAGTACGTGTGTATTTCACAATATCAGGCCAGAATTAGATTAAACTCATTCACTGAGACTCTGCTGTAGCCAGCCCATCTTCCTAGGATCAGGAAGCAAAGTCACAGTAATGATTTTCTGGACTGTTTATTAACTGTTGCTGTTATTGTTTGTGCGTAATAAATGACCCCGAACTTAGTTTTATTCGGCTCATAGATTCTGTGGGTCAGGGAGTCACGCCAGGCAGGGCAGAGACAACGGTTCCCGCACCATTGTGCTGAGGGCCTCAACAGGGAAGCTCTGATTGACTAGAGGCAGGACTTCATCCGAAGGCTTCGTCACCACTATGTCTAGCTCCTGGGCTGTGATGACTCAAACGCTGAGCTCAGCGGAACCTCTTGTCCACGGTGCCTCCACGTAGAACCCCGTGCGGCTGGAGCTTCTCAGAGCTGACAGCTGGCTTCTCAGAAGGTGTGAACAGGAAAGAGCATCGGCAGAGCAGGCATTTAAAGGGACGGAAGTCACAACATATTTCCTGAGTGAGTCTCAGAAGTCACTGGTGTCGCTTCTGCTGCAGTCTGTTGGTTACAAGTGAATCACAAAGGTCAACCCAGATGCAAAGGGGAAAGTAATGACCTCACTTCTTCATGGCGGAGTGTGAGGGTCACAGAAGAACATGGGGTGGGAGAGACTGCTGTGGTTATTTTTGGGAAATACAATTCACCTCAATAACTTTTGGAGAGACACCCGGGTATCTCTAGTTGCTCTTCTATTTTCATTCTCTTATTCACTCAACACAGTACTTGGTTTCTCCTCAGGACTGAAAGCTTTATACTTTTTCATCAGAGTTAGAAAGAAATGGTTACTACTTCCTTAGAGCCAGTGTACTATGGGCAGACTATTTTGAGAGCTTTTCTAGAGGTGAAAGGAGCTATTTACATAGGATTCTGGAGCCCCGGGTAATGAACTAGTTATTTTTTTTAGCATCCGTGTCCTTACCATCTAGTAAGGAAGTGGAGGCTGCTGATCATCAAGGTATGAATCATGCTAAATTACTGGAAAAAAATTTTGAGTATCTCATGGCCCTCTCTGTCAGACACATCGCTGAACACTAGAAGAAAGAAGACGAGTAAGACATAAGCCCTACCTTTTAAGAGGGAACATTCCAGCCTAGTTAAGGAAACATAAATCTTTCACCAGTTATACTATCCGGCTCTATCAAGGTAAATGCCAGTGCTTTGCAAGGAGAGGAAGGAGAGCAGATAGGATAGGAGCTATCAAGGGAGGCTTCCTGTAGCAACAGGTGCTTAGCTGAGTTAAGGATGAAGAAGAGTTAACCAGGTGTGTCAGTTTCTTGTCACTGCTATAACAAATTGCCACAGACTTAATGTCTTAGAGCAATACAAACTCATTATGTTACAGTTCTGTTGGTTAGACATATAAAATGAGTTAGCAGAGTGGTGTCTCACCCCCCTCTCCCTCAGGCAACACCTCCACCCTTGTTCATGTACATGAGTCATATGTGTAAGTTCTTTGGCTGCTCCCTTCCCTGTACTGTACTTTACATCCCATGGCTATTCTGTGACTACCTGTTTGTGTTTCTTAATCCCCTCACCTCTTACCCATACTCCCATACCCCCCTGCTCCCTCTCTCTTTATCTTTAACTTTTGCCGCTTTAATTATGATGTGTCTTAGAGTGGGCCTCTTTGCCATCTTGTTTGGAACTCTCTGTGCTTCCTGGACTTGCATGTGTATGTCCTTCACCAAAACAGGGAAGTTTTCTCATTATTTTTTCAAGTAGAGTTCCAATTTCTTACCCTTTCTCTTCTCCTTCTGGCACCCCTATGATGAGAATGTTGGATTGTTTAAAGTTGTCCCACAGGCTGCTTACACTACCCTTTTATTTTTGGATTATCTTTTCTTCTTCTTCTGATTGGTTGTTTTTTGCTTCCTTATGTTCCAAATAATTGATTTGATTTCCAGCTTCATCCACTCTACTGTTGTTTCCCTGTAAATTGCTCTTTATTTCAATTAGTGTATACTTTGTTTCTGACTGGATCTTTTTTATGCTGTAGAGGTCCTCACTAAGTTCACTGAGCATCCTTATAACCAGTGTTTTGAACTCCGCATCTGATAGATTGCATATCTCCATTTTTGTTTAGTTCTTTTTCTGGAGTTTTTTTGTCTTTTTTTTTTTTAACTTTTTAATTTTTTAAAAAGATTTTTTATTTTATTTTTAGACAGAGAGGAAGGAGAGGGAGAGAAACATCAATGTGTGGTTGCCTCTCTCACGCCCCCAGCTGGGGACCTGGCCTGCAACTCAGGCATGTGCCATAACTGGGGAATCGAACCGGTGACTGTTTGGTTCACGGGCCAGTGCTCAATCTACTGAGCTACACTAGCCAGGGCTTTTTCTGGAGTTTTGATCTGTTCTTTAATTTGGGCCATGTTTCTTTGTCTCCTCATTTTGGCAGCCTCCCTGTGCTTGTTTCTTTGTATTAGGTAGAGCTGCTATGACTCCCTGTCTTGGTAGTGTGGCTTAATGTAGTAGGTATCGTGTAGGATCCAGTGGCACAGCCTCCCCTAACACCCAAGCTGGGTACTTGAAGTGCAGCCTTCATGTGTGCTGAGTACACCCTCCCCCTGTAGCTGAGCCTTGGTTGCTTTTGGAAAATCAATGGAAGAGATTTACCCAGGCCAGTCAACTGCAGGGACTGGCCGTGACCACTTACCACCAACCACCATCCTCTGTGGAGGATCAGCTGTACAGAGGCAGGGTGGTGGTGTTCCAACATGGTCCATCATGGTCTGTAGCTGTCCACTGGGTGTGCTGGCCCTGGGGTTTCCCTGGTGGGGCAGGCCAAGATCAGCCTCTACCTGTGTTTTGCCCTTGGCTACCATGCCTGAATTATAAAGCAATCTGATATGGCTGCTACTTGTGCTGGGTTTGGAGATTTTCAGGTGAAGCCAGACTGTGAATCTAGGCTGCTCATGAGAGGCCTGGGGCTCACTGAAGCCAGCTGCTGCTTGTTTGAGAGAATTTAGAAAGTTGTGAAGCATGAGCCAGGACCAGCCATTCATATGGAAATACAGCTTGGGTGGACCTGTAAGTTGGGTGGGGTAGAGTCTCTGGGGATCTCCAAGGAAGGTCAAACAATGTTAGCCAAGTGAATGAAACCTTAGATCAGTTTCAGTGGCATCAGTCTGCTAGCTCTGTGGGGGGAGGGCCTAGAAAAGGGACAGTGATCTCTGATAACCTTCATGCCAGACACCTAAACCTTCCACTACACGCCACTGGTGCCCCTCAAGGCACCACCACAGTGTGGGAGCCCAAAGGGAGTGAGTCTGAATAGGTGAGTCTGTGTGTGGCTTCTTTAAGAGGAACTGCTTGGGGCTCCACCAGTTTCTTTTACCAACTCAGTCCCTACTGGTTTTGTAGCCAGAAGTTGTGGGGACTTATCTTCCTGGCACTGGAACGCTGGGCTGGGGGGCCTAGTGTGGGACTGGGATGCCTTGCTCCCAAGATATCCCTCTCAAATTTTTATGTACCACACATGGATGGAAGCAGCCCATTCTGCATCTTTGCCCCTCATACTAGCCTGGGTGGATGTGGTTTCTTTAATTCTGTAGTTGTTACACTTCCATTCAACTTGATGTTTGTCAGTTCTCAGTGATGGTTGTTCTATATCTTAGTTGTAATTTTGTTGTGGTTGTGCAAAGAGACGAACCATGTCTTCCTACGCCACCATCTTGACTGGAAGTCTCATGATGTTATTTTATATAAAGAAGGCGGCAACTCACTAAAGCTTCACGGACTTTAGTTTACCTTGAGTCTGCAATCTTACAGGGAGCAGGGTGTGAAAAGAGAAAAGGTGTGCTAAAAATTTAGGGGAGATTCAGGAAAAAAACCTCACTGCTTATTCCAGAGTCTTCATGTTGCTCTGTAGGCTAAAGGTAGCAGGGAGCAGAAGGAGAAATGCATTCCCCAGTCTTCTCCAAGCATTTGCTGTTTAGATGGACTCTCTTGGTTGGTTAAAAAAAAAAAAAAGCTGTTATATTTTGCTCCCAAAGTCAGTTGGCAGTGAACTCAACATGAGGTCACTTTGACAGCAGGGTGTGGTTGGGGTCTGAGATTTGTTTTAGAAATTTTGCCATTCATATTTCTCCTTCTTTGGGCCTCTTCTCTCACTGACAGTCATTGGCTCCCTCAGCTTCTGTATTCATTCATTTCTAACATCTTCAGGACTTTCCTTCGATGCGCATCAGGGGGACCTTAAAAATTTGAAAAGAAAAGGAAAAGAAAGAAAAGAATGAAGTACAAGAGGGCAGTGGTATCCGGGACAGACGAGATTCTTGTGGTAACTAGAGAATATTTGTAGAGATGCTTTGCTTTTCAACCTGACTTTAATTAGACCCTCCTTTCTCTCCGCAAGTCTGAGTGCAATTTTTTACAACAGGGAGCCTATTTTTTCCTATTGATTCGCTGCAGTCACTTAAAACCCATCCCCACCCCAAAACAGGGTGTTGCTTCCTTGTTATTTTTACTCATGTAAAAATGTCATTTCTAAAACCTTTGCCAACTGTAAGACAGTTGGCATATGTGTCCTTATTTCATATTTTGGGAAGATAGCAATGACAGACCTCGAGAAAAAGTAGTGAGTGCTATATATTGCTTTAAGACCCCTTGGAATCTGAAACAGGCTGGCGCAAGTGCCTGAGCATGGAGCTTTCCCTTGGGAAGTGTTTCCCTGACGATATGATGCTGTTATGGCTGTAAGGTGCATACAGGTGGTGGCATGAAGAGTGCACTGGGAGCTAATTATGGAGCTGGAGTCAGAACTCTCACGGCTTTGGCAACATCGTCACCAACTCCGCAAGCCATTAGAATAATGGGAGTTTTCGGTTCCCAGTTGGGAATCAGTGGCAATTCTGGAATTTATTTCTGCAGAGCAATGTCAAAGGTCTCTTTTAGGGTCACCTGGGTTTTTTTTTCCTATACAAAAGAACTGCCTCCCTGTTCTTTTTCTCCCTTACTCCACCCTGCCTTGAATAGTAAGGATCTTTTCTAAAAAGTCAGTATCTTGGGACTTAAATATACTTTAATGTTCTTTATTTGTTCATTTTTAAGTAAAAATAAAAATCATTGTTTTAAAATGTCAAATATTCCTGGATTATAGGTTATTTTAGTGGTCATTAAGTCCAGTGCTAAGCAGTGGCCTAGCCCCAGACCCAGGGCTATATTAATCATCTTATTAGAGAAGCTTCTAGGTTCAAACAGAGCTGTTAAAGTGGGGAAGTGCTTATGCTAGATATGTTAACTAGGAAAAAAAAGATAAATTATACATATGTCATATATATACATGTGTGTATATATGCATATATAATATGCATGTGTGTGTATTTTGAGTAACAGCATAAAGATGTACTGGCATAAAGATGTAACAAGCCCTAAAGGGAGACAAATGAAAGGGTTTGAAGTGGCAGTGTTGCTTCTATTTTGTTTGTGTGTTTATTTCTACTGCTTGTAATGTTTGGGGAGTAACATTATTCCTCACATGGCTAAATGTCCCCATTGTGTGGGGTTAGATTTTTCTTCTAGTAGCATTTCATATGACTGGCTTTCTCTCATCTTTTCTAAAGATGCTCAGTTATCTTTGTGTAACATGTCTCCAAAAATTAAGGCACTGATCATTACTACCTTTTCTCCAGAACTAGTTAACAAAATCAAAATCCTTTGGAAGTGGTTGGGCAAATATATTTCTTACCATGGAAAAGCACTGTTCTAAGATCAGGAGAGTTTCACAGAAAATAAAAGGTATGATTTTTGTCCCTCAAAAGTTTCTGTCTTCTTGAAAAGGACAGGACTGACTTTAGTAGATATTTAGTTAAGGACCAATGCTAAACTTGTCCTTGTTCTGCTAAGCTTAACAATAAGACAGTGATTCAAAACTTTAAGAATTGTGCTTATGTTTATGTTTTTATTCCCTATTATAATTTAAACTAAAGTTTTCAGTGTTATTGCCAATGAATATGCTGTTGAGCTTGATTTCCTGTGTGAGGCAGGTTCAGATTTCATTTGAATTTTAAATACTTGTAAAACATAAGCACATTTTTATTTATTTGGGCTTCGTAGTCAATGCATAAGGGTTTTGTTTGGTTGGTTTATTTCAAACTAGAAAACAATCATCTTCAGAAAGAAAACTTGAGCAGAGTTCATGAATCTATTTTACTTTAGGTTGTAAATTTGTTATGGCATGTGTACAAAAAAAGCTTGTACATATATAGAAATAGTAAGGCCACCATTATTGCTTGCTGAGTGTCAACGGGATAGTGTATATTACTTTAATTCTGAGATCTACTCTATGAAGTAGGAATAAGGAAAGAGAAATTCAGAGTCAGTCGGAGGCCTGCTGGCATGTATTAGTAAATGGCAACCTTGGAATTTTTACACAGATCCATTTAACTCCAAGGCTCATAGTCTACCTTACATAACATGCTATCACATACCAAACACTTTCTACACATGTTCATACACTCCCTCAATTTTCTGCCAAAAAGCAGATCGTTTGGAGCAGTTATAGATTGGGTAGATTATTGGCTTGTTTGAAGTTATTAGTAAAATTAAGGACAAAGTGCACTGTTTTTTAAGGCCCAAAGAGAAAGAATAGGTTCTGATCAACATTATAACAGCAGGAAGAGACTTGATTTGGTTGGTGGAGGGAATTCTGGGAACGGAAGACGAGACTGGCATGAAGTTGTCTCAGAGCAGGTAAGTCAGAATAAACACGCTGGTTGACAAGAGAAAGCGTGGCAGGAGGCAAGCCCGATGAAGCTGCTGAGGAAGGAACAGTGGAGAGATTTCAAACCTGTGATAAAACAGTCTCAACTGGAAGATACGTAAAAGTAGCAGGGAAGCCCTGCCAGGGTCTCTCAGTTAGTTAGCTTTGTCCCAAACAGCCAGGGTTACGGGTTCGATGCCTAGTCAGGGCACACAAAGAATCAACCAATGGATGCATAAATAAGTGGAACAACAAATTGATGTTTCTCCCCCCCCCCCCAAAAAAAAGAGGGGAGAGAAAAAGGCAAAGGGAAGCAACTAATAGTTATAAAGCACTTTGCAATTTATAGAGTGCCTTTATATCTCTTCTGTTTGATTCTGTGGAAATCTCAAATAGGCACTTTATATAATTATAGTATGTTTATGCTGTGAATAAAATACATTAGAGGAAAGAGTTTTGGGGTTTAGAAGATAGCCATTTCAGGTCTGAAATGACTGGGCCCTGGACCAAGCCTGTGACCATGACAATGGATGTGAATTCACAAGCTTGAAGAAAAGTCGGCAAGAAATGGGGCAATCCATTGAATATGGGGACTGACATAAGAGGAGAATAAGAATCTATTCAAATAATATACTTTTAATTAGAAAGGAAGTAGCACTACCATGATGAGCAAATATGGGAATTTTCTCAGTTGAAGAAAATAAGCTTTGTTTTTATTAAATTCATATTTTTTTAGTGATGATAAAGTACTCAACATCAGATTCTTAGTTCTGAAGACCCAAATGAGAGAACATGCTTAAAGAGAGGTGATGTGTGTGTATGTGTTTGTGTGTGTGTGTGTGTGTGTGTGTGTGTGTGTGTTTATTTTAACTAAGAAAGTGAACTCACAGGCCACCAGTCTAGAAGAGGAAAAAGGAGGCCAGGCTAGAATGGGCTAGAAGGATGCTCAGAAAAGACCAGCACAGAACACAAAGGAGCATCAAGAGGATGAGAGGATACCAGGACGGCCTGGTATCTTTTGGTACAAGTTCTTGCTTTAGGTAGTGAGTTAGTCAAATGGTCTCGATATCCCTTCCAAGTCTACAGTTTTATGTTGCTGTATAAAATCTTTACACATGTCTATGTGCATGCCATGCATTAGACATATGTATTCAAATAGTTACATCTGAAAAGAGTTAAGTGCTCCTTTGACTGCAGATATAAAAACCAGGTACCTATATAATGAAATGATAGGTACAAAAATATACAAACAAGGACAAAAAGTAATGTGTCCCAGTCCAGTTGGTTGGGTAGTAACAAGTTTAAAATAACAATAGTGACTGCATAGTGACTTTAGCTCCTAGTTCCATTTTATAACCACCTGGAAACGGCTCTATCAGTCTCTAAACCCAAGTCTCATTTTAAAAATCTACCGTGTGCCAAAGGAGCTTGCTGCGTCCACAGCCGGAAAGTGCTGGGCACTTGTCAGGACCCACCCTCCTAAGGGCCTTCCTGTGAAAGTGTCCCTGGCTCGAGCCGTGTTTGAAAGACTGAGTTATTGAGTCGTCATTTAGGCTGTGCATTTCCCGACTTGCCCATCAGACTCATCCCGGCCTGCTCACCGCAGTTCGACGCCGTCTTTATTCCCCTCACCGAAGTGGTGCCTGTGGCTCCAGCCCCGCTTTTCCATTCTATGTCTCCATCTGCCAAGGACATATAGTCGTACTTAGTTTTCATTCACAACAATTGGTGGGAATACACAGGAGAGAGAAGGAAATGGCTCAGCAGTTCCCAATTATGGTCCAACAGTCACTGTCGGCCGCCCTTCATCACACCGTTGAGCTCTCCAACAGAACCTTGCCCCGTAGCTCTGCGTCACTGGAGAGTGGAAACGGCCAGTCATGGTAACATGAGCTATAGCTCTGTTTTGTTTTAGCAGTTTGGTTTTGGCCATGGAAAACGAGGGCCCATGTCCCACCAGTAAATGCACGAGCAACACACGTGATACCCCAGGTTTACCGGTACACCACTAAGAACAATGCTGAATTTTCCATTTTGAAGTGTTTTCCAGGAATAGGCGTAAAACTAGGAGACAGTGTATTCTATGTGGTAGGTATCAAGGACATGTTTCGTCCATTGGTAAAAGATAATCATCTTTGTGTTGTTTGTGTATTTGTTCTTGGTTGTTTGACATTAAAGTGTGTCAGGCATTCTAGGATATATCTGTTTACTTGGGTAAATTCACTGAGTCTGATTCTTCCTGAATTTTGAGAAACACATATCCTGTAGACCACGTGGGAGAGAACTGTTTCCATATTTCTCTCATATTTTTGCTTGGAGTCTAACATTCACTTAGCTTTAAAAAAAGAATGTCTAGTCTTATATGAGCTTCCCTGTGATAGAGGTGGGCACATCCCAGAGACAGCCAGAGAGCAGTTAGGGACTGCTGTTTTCTGAGCTGGGAAATGCCAGGTATTGTCCCTGACCTTGCTAAACATAAAAATGAAAGGGAGGTCTTTTTTTCTACTCCGTAAATCGTTAGAGGGCTCCTTTCTCTATAGGGAAACCTGGTCTGTCTCCGAATGGTGTGACTTCATCTTTGTGGAGAGACGGCAGGGGTAGTTGGTCATTATAGGAAGTGCTTGACTCCCCAAAAACCTTGCAAGAAATTTTACTAGTGGAAATCCATTTATTTGTTTCTCAAATTTTCTGTTTGAAGAATTTGTCATTTTTGTAAAATGAAGAGGTGATTCTCTAATCTAGTAGTTCTCAAACCTTTGGCCTCAGGACCTCTTTTTGCATTCTTGAGAGTTACCGGGGACCCCACAACCCCCAAAGATTTTGTTTATGCAGGTTATATATTGGTATTTACCATATTAGAAATTAAAGCAAAATTTTGATAAGCTTATTTTGTTAACAATAACATAATAAACTCATTGCACATTAATGTTAACTGTTTCTGTAAAAATAATCCATTTCCTGAAACTAAAAATTGGTGAGAATAGTGCCTTAGTCATCTCAGGCTGCCGTAACAAAATACCATGCCCTGGATGGCTTAAGCAACAGAAGTTTATTTTCTCAGCTATGGAGATGGCTGGACTCTCTTTCTGGCTTTCCAATGGCTGCCTTCTCACTGTGTGCTCACGTGACCTTTCCTCTGCATGTGTATGTAGAGAGAGACCCCTCTTTCTCTTTCCTTTTTATTGAATTTTTGGGGTGACATTGGCTAATAAAAGTATATAGGCTTCAGGGCTCTCTTCCTCTCCTTGAAAGGCCACCAGTCTCATTGGATACGAACCCAACCCTTATGACCTCGTTTAGCCTTACTTCCTAAAAACCCTCTTTCCAAATGGGCTTTAAATGTGAATTTGTGAAGGCACAATTTGGTCCATAAAAGTGGCATCATGTGATATTTTTATACATCTTCTAAAGTCTAGCTTAACAGAAGATAGCCGCATGCTCATATCTCCTTGTGCATTCAGCACTTGTGTTGGTTTGGTTGAAGTAGTTGAAGAAAACCCAGCTCCACACAAGTACATAGATGAAAAGGAAGTATTGGAACACCTTTTTCAGGTAATAGTGGATGTTCTTTTTTGATACTACACTATACAAGTGCAGAACAGGTAATTCTTAAAGGTTAGTTGCAAAGTGGAATCTAAAACCATATTAATGAACTTCTTGTATTCTACCGGCTGAGCCACCTGGCCAGGGCTGTATTCTGTAACATTAAAATTTATTTGCCTATCTTGCATATTGAATGAATGCATAATTTTATAACATACAATGATCATTTGGAAAATATTGATTATGAAAATTATTCAGATATTTTAAATTTTGATATATTTTATAATGCAATATTTTAAAAAATCACATTTATTATTACCACCAGCCTCCTCAGAATAGTCTTTAAATATAGCCAAGGTCTCAAGCTCACAGTGGATACAAGTTTTCCAAAATTCTCATTTTTGCCTGAAAGCTGAATTTTTATCATGGGAAACAAATATTGTCGATAGTTTTCCTTAAAGTAAAATGCTCACTTCATATTTTTAAGAAAATAACTGCCAAATATATAGCCATACAAAAATAAAGGTCTGTACAGAAGAAATCCAGCCATTGTTAATATAACAAGAGTGGTTTGTGTGACATTGATGTAACCTGGCATCCAGGGAGAGTGGACTGGAATGTGCATGTGTGAACAATGATGACTTCACCCTGCTACTCAGTGGGGGTAGTAGACGCCATTGAGCGAGCATGTGTACTGTGTGGCCATCACGTTCAAAATGACTGAGTGACTAGAACAATGAATCCGAATCAAATTTTGTGTTAATCTTGAACATTCCTCCATGGAAACTACAGGGATGATTCAGAAGGCTGCAGCCATGGGCAAGTGGTGACTGGCAGCTTCATCATGACAGTGTGCCTGCTCATGCATCACGTCTCATGCAGAGTTGTTCTCATCTGACTTTTCTCAAAATTAAAATCACCTCTGAAATGGAAGAGATTTCAGACCGTCAGTGAGATTCAGGAGAATACGAAAGGGCAACTGGTGGCGATTGGGAGAACTGTGTGAGGTCCCGAGGTGCCTACTTTGAAGGGGACTGAGTTGTTATTGTCCTGCGTACAATGTTTCTTATATCTTGTATCTTCTTCAGTAAATGTCTCTCTTTTTCGTAGTACATGGCTGGATGCCTTCTGGACAGACCTTGTATGTCTGAATAACTGTAGTTTGCTAGTCATTCTATTAAATAGGTGTGAAAAAGCGGCTAGCTCATCTTGCAATTAGAATAATCACAGAAGTGCTTGTCCTCATGATAGCATATATTAATATGCTGCAAAAGTGCTTTATGCAGGCTTCCTATTTCATGATAGAATATGAAAAAGATTCAAAAGGCTGAATACCCTTGGATTTTTATTACATCCTCAAAGGTACTCTTGAGTGAAACTGGCATTTAGGTTTTTTTTTAACTGAGAATGCATGGCTGTGGTGAATACAGTGATTACTGGTGTCACTGCCTCGATTTGTGCTAAGGCACCAGCAATTTCATTCGCCCACCATTGCTTTCGCTCCACTAGTGCAAGTGTCAACTTGGTGGAAAAGGCTGGAAACATCTAAGTAGTATAATGAAAACAGTTTCGACCTCACAGATGCTGTACAAGTGCCTCAGGGGCCCACGGTGTTCGCAGACAGCACTTTAAGAATTGCTGCCCAGATTCATTGTCTGCTGTCATCTTGGGCGGGGTGGAAGTGGTTATAGGCAGCTAAGAACAAGGCCCTCCCGATTAAGACCCAGAGTTTGAGCAGAGCGCGGGAGGAGAGGGTATGTGAACTAAGAGGAGAGAGCAGTGGACAAACTTCAGGCATTTTCCTCTTTGTGGAGTGATCTCACAAGGAGTCCTTGTCTTCACGGTCTCTGAATTCATAGTACATCTTTGTTCAAATTATTTTGACTTGTGATTTAGGATGAGGCGAGCATGGGTTGATATCTGTCCCCTGAGCAAGTCCCAAGTTCTGTTGGTGAAAATGCCACAGGTTGTAAACAGCTCCTACCATGTGCTACGTTATGGTTTAGTGAACATGCAATGGCCACTATAAATGTGTAATTAATTGTGCCCCATCTCTTGCCTTACTTGACCATATTGGGTTTGTTCAAAGGATGAAGCCATGAGGAAAAATGAATGAAATAAAGGGTAGCATTAGGCCTTCTCAGGGTGAAGGATCTGATTGTAAGTTGTCCCAGAGATGGCTGAAGACCTGTGTTACTTAGTTCTGCAGTAACAATTTAAATAACTGTCTCCATTGAAGAACTAGAAGGTAGTTTGGTTCTCCTATAGGAATAGAAGACTGAAAGAATCTATATGTGTCCTTCCTGGTGACCAAGAGATGTGAGTCTTGCGTTGAAGCCAAAGAGATTAAAGTCATATATTAGGGATATTTCTGAAGGATGTCATTTATGAAGAATTGTGTTGTGGAGCTGTATTCTCTAGAATTTAATGAAGGTCACTTTTTTTTTAAGGGAGTTATAAAAATGCATTTCTCATTTAAGCTGTGGTGTGTCAACAAGTCATCCTTTGGGGATTTCATAGCCTTTTGCTTCTACATCAGGATTCCTTATTCAGTACAGGAAAATATGTGCACAGAAAGTGAAACAGTCATCTGGATACTTCATGGGCCTGCTGCAAACATCTGGATATTTGGAAACATCTGGAAAAGTGACTGGTATTTTCAAAAGGGTGTTTAGCGTTATGTGGATGAAACCTCTGGCTCATAATCAGATAACCAGTCCAAGATTGATATAAGTATTTTATTAATTTATGAGGAAGGAAGGTTGAATTGTAGATTGTAGCATACATTCAGTTATTTAGCTTTCATTAGCTTTTATTTCAGTGAAGTGAGTTAAGGGCGTTCAGTTGCAGAATGCTTTCGTTTGGTGAACATTTCCACCTTCAAATCCCAAGGAGACAGAGCCAGCAGCAGGTTGGAGTGACCTGCTTCTGTCATGGGAGCCATTTGGTCGCAGAGCATGAAACAGCTAGTCACCCCAGGGAAGCAGGGCATGGGCCCCGACAGCTACAGAACCCCTCAGCAGAGTGGTTTTGGGTGCGCTGTTGTGGCGTCAGGAGCCCTCAGTCTGCTGGTGCTCTCATTAGAAGGTAAAAGATGCTCTTCGCCTAGGACTCACTATGAGTAACTGTTTATTTCATGCAACCCTGAAAAGAAAACAGAGCTCTTCTTCCCGGGCAGCCCCCGAGAAGGGCGGTCTAATCAGCCACAGTAGACTGTGCCTGTAAAGCGGCGCCTCCCTGCGGGGCCCCGTGGGCCGCAGGGCCCGTCGTGAGGAGAGAGGAAGAAAGCACTGAGGCAGCCCCCAGGCGACAGGGCACGGAGGAGACACTTAAGCAAGCGGCCTTTTAGTTTTTATAGAGCTAACCTAGAAGCAGATTTTATAGCCCCCTCCTGAGAGTCAAGCCTCAAGCTGGCGGCAGACTTCGTGTGGTATCCTGGGACCTGTTGCTGGGGGAAGCCAAAGACAGTCATTGACCTTGAAGGGGGACAGGGAAGTGGCTCAAGGCCGGCAGTCTGTTGTTCATTTCAGCATCTGGCTAGCAAGATAGTAAGTACTCTTTATTATAAGCCTTTTGTAAAACCATCTTTTCTCCGCTTTCGCCTGAAGGGAAATCATCCCCTAACCGCTGCCCACCTTTAGAGATGCTTTAAATGACCATCCCTTTGGCATCTGAGGCCCCAGTAAATGGCTTGGGACAGTGTTCAGAAATGTCCTTCACAGATGTTGGGGAACAGAGTTGACTTGTTTTGGCAGAAGCTGTGCTTTTGCTCTAGGCCTGCTTGAAGTGAAAATATATCTTGCTCTGTGCCGGGTGTGGCCCATTTTACGTGGACAGGGCAGGGTTTATCTGTTTTGTGGCACCGGCGAGCCAGATGCTGTGAGTCAGCGCCTTGGCCCTTGCGTTTGGTGCTCAGGGGCTGTGTTGCCAAGTGCATCTCTCCAAACTTGGTTGTGTAGCACTTCCAGGCCTGTCAGTTTGGGAATAGCGTGTCATACTGCCAGGCCTAGGTTAGAATTTTAGAACTTCAAGATACAGAGTGAGAGAGTTTTTTCAAACTTTTATTAGCAATGGAAACCTTCAATGAAACTTTCTTTTTCCAAGAGAAATCTCAGTAGGAAACTCATATAATCAAGCAAAGCTGGATAAATGAGTATAGAAGTCCCAAGAACCTTTCTTTCTTGTGCTTTTCCTCTCTCTGCCAAGCCCCCATTCTTGGAGCTTCCAAAGTGTTCCTCTGTCACCTGTATGGCTTCCTAGAACAAACCATGAAAACCAGGAATATAGTCTCAGGCTCTCAAATTAATGGATGTGAAACCGAAGTCCAGGGAGGTTCCCTGAGTTCCCCAGAGTCACTGTGGGGTAGTGGCAGAACCGTGACTTATAAGCCAGGTCTTACGGTCCCCTGTTAAGTACTCCACATAGCGCCATTTTTGCCCTCAGCACCTCTCACCCCCATCAATGTTAGAGCTTAACGTGCAGAAAGGTCCAACCGTATTAGGACCCCATGAGGGGGGGGGAGCAGCTGTGTTAGCCGACTGAAATCTGCTCGAGGGTCCCGGCCTGAGTGTTTTCACTTTACAGTGTTGATCAGGGCTGGTGAGCTTATTCACATGAGTGCGGTCTGTAAGCGAGTTCTAAGTAAAGATGCCTCTTAAGTTTATAGTAGTAAACAGAAGTTTGAAGCAGAGTACCTGCCTTTCCAGAGCATATACTTTTCTTTTTCTGCTGGTTGACTTAATTTCTGGTGGCCCTGACCTCTGGAGTGGAAGCTTGATTCTTGACGGAGTGACCCAATACACAAAAGGGCCCCTCTTCAGTCTGCTGTGCTCCCCCTTTCTGTGCACTCCGTGCCTCTTAAATTCACTGCCTTCCCCACCTACTCCAGTGGCTATTTGGTATCGATGTAGGAAATTAGTTGTAAAGCTATTGGGGGATTGGGAAATACCAGTGAATATAAAAGTCAAGGAATGATAGATTTTAGTTGCCACAGTATAGCAGCTTTTTTTTTTTTTTTTAACTGTAAGTTTTCAGATCGTATATTGTCCGGCCTTTGTTGGAAGTTATATGCAGCAAAATATAGCATTCAGTAAAATAGATCATGCAGATATGTACTCTGGCTCTTACGTCCATTGAGATAAAGGCCTTGAGAATATCCCCAGTGTGTGGATTCTGAAAATAACTGAGTATCATTAGTCTCATTCCTTTCATCCTCACCAATTTTCTAAAATGAGGCCAATTTCAAAGGAAAGATGCAGCATGTTCAGCCATGATGGTCCTGTGTGAACCCAGTGTGTGGGGGTGGACCAGATGTGAGCTCTGTGAGCTCCGGCGTCTTTCCTTTCATGTGGACATGACTTCCAA
Source organism: Mormoops blainvillei (assembly GCA_004026545.1). Lineage (NCBI taxonomy): Eukaryota > Metazoa > Chordata > Mammalia > Chiroptera > Mormoopidae > Mormoops > Mormoops blainvillei. Next base: position 177,626 of record PVJD01001943.1, on the reverse strand, counting down.
GCCTTCCCCAGACATAGCTTCCCATTTCCTGTGGGATTTGGTATACACTTGTTTAATGATTGCACGAGTGATATAAAAACAAGCGTGAATCTGGTGTGCATGCATCTCCTTTCCTTCAGCAGCAATGAAGGGGCCTCTTGAGTCCTTGCTGTTCTTATGGAACAGTGTCCGAAATACCTCCCCGAATCCATTAGTGGAGATTGGCAGCAGAGCAATGAGCGGTCTGTCTAAACCTTTATGGGGCGGACTTGATGAAGCTGATGGAGGGGCCCTTCTAGTTCCTATAGCGGGTGAGCAGAGAGGTCAGGCAGATCCTTCCTTCAAGGTTTCCCAAAGCTGGCATCAGTGTTGGCAAAATGTTGTTTTGTGCATTTAGGTTCTTTTCACCAAGTTCATAGCAGCTGGAAATTGGAAGATATTTATGTCTATTTTTTGGTGAAGATTAAAGGTATTTCTGTTTCATAACACATGTTCTCAGCATGGATTTGTTGACAGAATGAACGATTTCTAAAGAAATGTGTATGTATATTTAAAACTCTTCAATAATGTCTATTTCAGTCCTGCTACCAGACTAGTACAATGATTTTGGGGATCTTTGCCCAGCATGAAATTAATCTAATACTGCCTGTTCTGGATTTGATGCCATCTCTTTTTATTCACAGGCTACCAGCAGTTTGTTTCGTTGCTGCCCACATGTGCTTTCCTTAGCCATGTAATTTCTGTTTCTCTAATGCCCTGGACACAATTTCTGATTATTTGGGAATTAGCATATTCATCATTGTAGCTACGCAGGGTCAGTGGGCCAGTCCCTGTTAACTTTCCTATGATACCCAATTATAGTAAGTATGTTTCTTCATTTGTGTTATTAAATTTGAGCTTGAATGAATGGGAGAGTTAATGATCCAGTTCTCCACTTTACAGTTGGTAGTCAAAAAGGCTGAGGACCCTGGCTGGATGGCTCAGTTGGTTGGAGCATCGTCCCATATACCAAAAGGTCACAGGTTTGATTCCCGGTCAGGGCACATACCTAGATTGCGGGTTCCATCCCTGGTTGGGGCGCGTATGGAAGGCAACCGATCCAATCGACGTTTCTCTCTCTCTCCCTTTCTCTCTAAAATTAATAAACATATCCTCGGGTGAGGATTTAAAAAAAAAGGCCAAGGGTTTAATCAGCATGCCTGCAATTTTCAACCTTTTTCATCTCGTGGCACACATAAACAAATTACAAAATGCTATGGCACACCCAAAAGTGTATTTTTTACCGATATAACAACAACAAAAAATAGGTACAATTTGATTCATTCACATTGGACGACTATTGTTGTGTTGTCTGTCGTCATTTTTTAAAATTTGACAGCGTAAGGGAAAAGAGGTCAGTGCCCCTGACAAAATAGGTATTGCATGTTTTAAAAATTCTCGGGGCACACCAGTTGAAAATCACTGAGTTAGTCTAATATTGTATAAACTACTGTTTCCCAAATGCTGGTCTGTACTTTTTAAAAGCACAGATTCCTAGATACTGAATGAGAACCTCATTCAGTATGTCTTGATTTAGACCTCCAGGAATCTGCTGTTTTTAGACATTTAGAAGATTCTGGTGTGTGGACATCAACTGTATGCATGATGTAATGACTGTGGCTTTTAGTAATAATGTTTTTCATCTCTGTTGGCATCTCAAATAATTCTGGAATGCTTTAACTGTTGTCTGAAATGGAATATATTTATCTGAACATTCTGGGCTGTGTAGGAAAATGAACATCAGGCTTGCAGTTGGGGACCTGGGTCTAGCCCCAGTGTGAACTTTCATCAAGTTGGAGGTATCTGATGTGTCTGGGTGTCAGTCTCATGCATAAATTGAGGGTACCAGATTACCCAAGGTACTTTCTGGATTTCTGACATTCTTGAATTTAAAGGACTTGGCCTTTCAGTTTGAAGGAATTGTAGTCATCATTACTGTTCTTTGGTGGCCGTTACCTGGTCTGGTTCAGTGAGCGCCTAGCTGTGCTAACGTGACATTTAAGACAGTCTGTTTCTCAGGAGAGCAGGCGGCCAGATCCAAGACCATTCCTATTCCTTTCTCTTGCCTCTACCACCCGCCCAGAATAGATTGAAATAAACCATTATCCTGGGGAACAAGTTCTTATGTTGAGGTTTCTTCTAAAGAAAATTCAGGTTGTAAGTCTAACCTTTTCTATACCAAACTCGGGCAGTTTTCACCCACTGGACCCTTGTTGTAACCTAGGGACACTTGTGACTTTGGACACAGATGTGGCCATCACACATCTGTGTGATCAGGAGCTGATCTCGCACTGCCTTACCTGCTTCAATAAACCTTTTGTTTGCAGGAACTTACTGCACGTTCTCTAGAAGGGGTAGGGACAGAACATGTTATCCCTTTAAATCACCAGCCTTCAGCCTTTGCAGAGCATCAGATGGCACAGGCCCGTGTCACCCCAGCCCCACTGGGCCTGCTGAATCAGGCCGTCTGAGGTGGGATTGGACACGTGTGTTTTTAAAGGCTTTACTTTACACTCTCCCTTTTGGAGCCTCCTCCCCTTCCTCTTGATTGGGCCCACACGCTAATTCTCCTGTCTTCTGTAATTATTTTTTGTTAAGGCAGGTATACATAAATGGATAATTGTCGTCAGAGCACAGGTAAACTGTGGCCTGAATCTGTTGAGGACGTTAAGTTGCTCTAAGAGTAGAAGGCCCTCAGAGTTGGAAGGCCCTCCCCCTTAACGCTCTCAGTTTAGGCACAGGAACCTCGGCTAAAGACTCAGTGCTGCTGCCTGCCTACAGTGGTCCGATGGTCCTGTTTCACTCCAAAATGTGGTGGGGAGTAGGAAGTCATTCACCCTTTTGTTAATTGTATTTTAATGTAATTACGTGTTTATTTTCTATGCAGTGTAATTCAACAAATATTGAGAATATACAATGTGCTAAGCATTGTTCTAGATGCTGAGGTTAGAGTAGTGAGCAAAACAGACAAAATTTCTGCCCTCTGGGACTTTTGCTTCAAATATATATTCGCATGGAATTTAGTATAATGGCATAGAATGGCCGCATTATAGCATTATGAAATATCATTGTAGGAGAATTCTTTAGGATTGACCTGAATATCCCTAAGATCACAGATGGAATCAGAAAATTTAGTTAAGCTTGTGCAACCTGGATTAAATTTTCAGAATGTTAAAACCAGAGATTGTATCTTACTGTGACACAACGTGTATCCTGTAGATGGTCGGGTAAATATTTTCTGAAGGCGGAATGAATAAACCAGTGGGTGTAGGACCTTGCTCCAATGAAGGTAGCCAAGGACACTGACAGAATTAAAAGTTTATCCTTTGATTTGGGGACTAAGTCTCCAGAGAGTTATTTGATATAACTCTTTCTTTGACTTTGTGTTTTTAACTCAGTGTGTTTAATTCCATGTAAGCAGATACTTTGGGAACCTGGAATTCACAGGATTTTATGTTTTATTTCATCTGTTCGGTGAAAACATTAATTCGAGCTGAATCGCATGTGTTTCTGACCTCGGGAGCGCTACTTCACAAGTTGCCACAGGTTTCTACCCTCACCGTGAACGAGTTAACATTGCTTCCCAAGTTTCTGTGTTGTAGTTTTGCACTAAAATTACTTTAATTAGGTTATACATGATAACAAAATTTTAATTTCCCTTTCAAGGAATTTAAAGTCAAAATTGGTAAGATCTCTTAGCGTGTCTTCTGTACTTCTGCAAAAGAAACACTCTGACTTTTTTTTTTTAAACCGTAAGCAACATTCTGGGACTCTGAACGCAGGTTGCCACCGTTGGTGGGACATGCAAAGATAACCCGTGAAAGAAGAGCGCATTTGATATGGATTTCAAAATATGAAGAGAACATGCAAAGGAAACCAGGGGTTAGCTGGGGCCCTGGCTTATGTTGCTGTTTGCCAGTTAACTAGCTTAGAAGAAAAGTAAATAGTGTGTGAGAGGGAAGAAAATAGATATTCTGGAAATGATTATTAATGCCGAAATTTCTGCATCTAATTTTGGAATGCTTATGTTTGGAATTTCACATGCATGATGAAAATGTGTGTTTCAGGTTTGTGGAGAAAAACAGCGTTTTGAGAAGTTGATGGAACATTTCAGGAATGAAGACAATAACATAGATTTTATGGTAAGCTATTTTAGTGTACCACATTTAATAAAACAACCTCAATTTCAGCACTTTTTCCTAAATCCATTGATATATATATATTATACATACATATGTATGAATATGTTACAAAGGACAGGAAATCAAGCATAATATGCTATGTAGATCCAATGCAGATTGTCCCTCTTAATCTGCATTTTTCCCTTTGTGGCATTTATTTCTGGTTTTATTCATACTATGCCCACGATAGTACAGGCCACAAGTACTGATTATTTGCAGCGAGGCTGTGCACTTAGGAAGAGGGAGTTAACGTGCGGCGCATGTGCCTGCAGTCGCCCACTTTAAGCTGCCAGTGGTGCTGCATAAGAATCCTGCATAAGAATCCTTAAGGCAGAAAGCAAGACCCTTGACCATTTTGCCTTTTACACAGCCCAGCCAGTAGCCTTCTCCAGACAACATTTGCAACGACTAAAGTGCTTTGGTTTGTGGAATTGACTATATATATCCCCCAGGTTAATATACATCAGTGATTTTTTATTTTTTCCTCTTGACCTCTTTCCTGCTCTCGTAATTCTGTGAAAGGCAAACTTGTAGATCCCCTTACAGGGTAAATCACATACAGACACATGGGGTTCGGCAGCAGGATTGTCATCTTCCCAAATAAACAGCAAAAAGAGTTTGAGCACTTCTGATTTCATGTGCCTAAGCCGGATCCGCGACCGAAGGTGGAATCCACTGTAGAGAATTTCCTGGGACAGATTATTCTTGAGCACACCCAAGTTGGTAGGCTTTCTCTGACCGAACCCAGGATGCGTGCGGAGCTTCTGTCCCCAGGAGATCCTTACCTGGGCTTACTCTCCCAGACCACTGCTAGACTGGAGCAGACACCCCAGTAAGGCCGCACGCTGTCCGGTCTTCTAAAACCTGGGCTTAGGATACCAGGCAGGGTTTTCAGTTGAATTGCCTTAGTGACTGTAAAATACAAAAAAATAGCCTTGTAGATTTCTAACCCTTTTACATTAAACATTTTTTTCTGGGTCCTCAAATTTAATACGCACCATGGCCCTTAGCCCTTTCTAAAGTCAGTGAGAAAGATGAAATCCTTTATAGAGAAGATTTTCTGTTCCATAAAGCATATGTATGTGTGCTTTTTAAAAGGTAAAAAAAATGAATATGAAACAAGGAATATTTTACACTGACTTTTTAATTCTTGATATTAGGATTTTTTTTTTTTTTTTTTAGTGTTTCTGACTGCTTGCACTGGTGATAAATATGTGAAGAAGTTATGCCCTGGCTCACCTTACTAGTTTCTTTTCTTGGCCTCACAGGGGAAACTTGTTCCTTAAAGCTGGGGTTGCAACCTGGAGGCTCCCAGGCTGAAGCCAACCTATGGGCTTGTGAGTTAGTCTACCAGTGATGTCCTTCCATAAAAGAACTTGGAAATTGTACATAAAAGTATGGCTTTCTCATTTTCTTAAGCTAAAAATTTTTTATAACACCATAGGTCCCCATTCTTGCACAGTATCATCGCTGGAGCCTTGCAGTCCCTTTTCCTTTAGTCTGAAGACACACCTTCCAGTTCGTCACAGTCTACACCATTCCCTGTTGTGTTACATGTGGCCACCTCCCTCATTTATCCTATGTACAGGGTCTCTCTGCCATTTGAGTTTCTGCTAAAAGTATAATTACAAGTCCTATAAAATACCTGCACTGTTTACAAATGAGAGCATATTTGCAATGAGTACATTTATTCATACACACATGCATTGAGGAACCTTATTGAGAGGCTGCCGGCACACGGGCGCTCTGTGCTCAGTTTACGTGTCACCCAGCAATTAGTTGCCTCTTAGGCATATCGTAAAACTCAACAGATAATTTAGGCCTGCTTTCAGAAGAGAAGTGGAAAGATGCCAAAATCCTACCATATTTTCCTCCAGAAAATATGGCTTTTCATATCTATAATTAAAGTGTATAACCTCCCAAACGACTTATGCCTTATAAAATATAAATTCCTCTAACATGCACAAAACCTTTTTAAGTATTTTTTGGTGGACAAAAACAAAAAACAAAAAACCGACCAAATCTTTTTTGGCTTATTTAACCATAGCACCTGCAGTAACTTTTTACTTAATTGCACAGTGTCTCCTTGTCACCTAGAGGATTGACACATCTTCCAAGGGTATCCAATGTATAACATACTCAAAGAAGACTCTAATGTGATGAAAATAATTATAAAAAGATAGAGGAGAAATGAGGATTGGGGGGAGTAAAGTGATTTTCAGAGTATATGTGAATCTGAGTCCCACAATCATTTTACCTCCTTGCAGGAGTCTCTGTTTAACTATAGAAAAAAGCTTTAGTGAGATATTTTCACCATGAATAAACTGACTATCCCTATTAAAAGCAAAATAGATCTATTGAACTCTGCGCTGTTTTTACCAAACTAGAGACTGGTTTTCTCTGTGGCCGGTCTCAGGGCCACTGATACGGCTGGATATAGAAAGCAGTAAATCCAAGGCTTTTACAGACTTAAAACAAGTTGGTTATTTAAAATGGAAAGACGGGCCCTGGCCAGGTAACTCAGTTGCTTAGAGTGTTGTCCTGATACACCAAGTTGTGAGCTCCATCTCCAGTCAGGGCACACACAAGAAGCAACCAGTGAACGCATAAAGAGGCGGAACAATTAATTGATGTTTCTCATTCCCTTCTCTCTCTCTCTCTCTCTCTCTCAAGTCAGTCAAGAAAAAGAAAAGTAATAATAAAAAATAAAATGGAAAGATGGGTCAGAGATCCTAAAATGACCTTGTTGATATGGTGGGGCCCATGGTGAGATTTTAGACGTGATTATGATCAAATCACCTATGATTATAAGAGATTTGAATGCTTTTCTTTGTAATAATTTTTATATTTTCTACCATATATCTGTAATAATTTCCATAGTTTATTCTGTATACCTATAAGACTTTTAATGGCTTTACTGAGATACAGTTAACATACTATCCAGTTTACTCATGTAAATTGTATGAATCAACATATTTTTTAGTGTATTTGTAGGGCTCTGCAGTCCTCATTGCAGTCAGATTTAGAAAATTTTGTCATCCCCGAAAGAACCTTCACACCCATGAGCCGTCACTCCCCATTTTTCCCACGCCTAGTTCTCGGCGACTTCTAACCTGTTTTCTGTCTCTGTAGATTCGCCCCTTCTGAGTGTGTCACATGTGTAGAATTGTGTATGTCATCTTTCATGACTTTTTTCGCTTATAATGTGTTCAAGTTCATCCATGTTGTAGCACATACCAGTACTTCCTTTTAATTGTTGCATAATATTCCATGGCATGGATACATCACATTTTTTAATCCATCAGTTGATGGACATGGGTTTTTCCTCCCACGTTTTGGTTATTATGAATAATGGTACTATGAACATAAGTGTCCAAGCTTTTATGTGGGTGTATGTTTCCATTGCCCTTGGGCATGTATACCTAAGGGTGAGATCGCTGGACCATTGTGAGGGACTGTCAAACTTCACAGTGGCTGCACTATTTTATCGCCCCACCAGCAACGGATGAGGGCTCAGACTTTTCCACATCCTCGTCAACACTTACTACCTTTCTTTTTGATTATGGCCATCCTAGTGGATGTGAAGTGGCATCTGGTCATGATATTTATATTACTTTTGAATCTTAAGAAAATATATAAAATATTTTTAAAGACCCAGTGAAATAAAGGAAAAGGATATTGGTAAGCGAGCTTAGATTTGTGTGATTGAAAGCATATATTATGATTAAGCTGAGAAAACAAGTTTGGAGCTCATCTAACCTGTTGGCAATTTCATTTCAGGTGGCCTCTATGCAGTTTATTAATATTGTAGTCCATTCAGTAGAAGATATGAATTTCAGAGTTCACCTCCAATATGAATTTACCAAGTTAGGCCTGGATGAATACTTGGATGTAAGTATACTTGAAAGCTTTAGCCCTAATATAAGACCTAATTTATTTCCTACCCTCAAAGATACTCTTCCAGAGTGACTAAGGAACTCTTACAGCTCTACACCATCAACTTAGCATACTGCTAGTTAGAGGGAACCAATCCGAGTGACGCAGCCTGCCAGAGAAGCTGGATGCTTGCAGACCTCCTGGGACCTCAGGCTTTCTTGTGCCGGCAGTCTTTTAGTACCGGAGCCAGATAACCTCTTGGAGCCTTGCTGCAACTTTCCTCTGCTTTTGAGCTTTGTCTGGGTCAAGTCTCAGTGCACCCTTCATTCGGGCTGTTGGGCAATTCACATTCTTGGTTACTCTGGGGAACCTGATTGGGCAGGGAAAGTCAAACCCAGACTGCTGTAGACTTATGAATAATTGCTTAGAGCATTAAAAAAAAAATAATGAGGAAATGAACACTAGAGACTTCCTTGTGCAGTTGTTAAATTCTGCTTAAAATGTTTGTGGCTTTAGAAGTTCTACTTTTAGTTCTTGGGAAAACGGGGTTAAGGTTTCTCTTTCTCTTGCTCCCTTGCAGAAGTGCTCAGCCAGCTCCCTGACGTTCTTCAGCTTAGACGCAGAGTTAATGTGAAAACTGTAAATGGACTTGAGTAGCTCTGTGTGCACAGGATGTACCCTTTTCCTCTCACTCTTTGGCAGTTAGCTTTTCCATTCTATGTAAGAATGGCCCCTTTGAACTTGGAAGATCACTAGTGATAGGGCAAGGATTTCTGAGCTCAATTTCAAGGCTGTTTCTGGTTATGAGGAAGACAGAAGCACCTCTCTTGAACCTGTCGAGTTCAGCTGCCCATCCTCCGTAGGGGTGAAGCCAGAGATTCACACATCTGTACCCTCAGGTTATTGCAAGGTAGAATCACAGAGCTGGTTACCCTGGAGCTTACGGCCTTCCTTCTGAGAGCAGCCAGGCCGCTCCTGGGTAGACTGGCCTGACCTTGTCCAAAGACTGCTCGGGGAGACACATGATAGATTTCCATTAAAGAGTTGTTTGAATTGTTTTCCCGTTTAAAGGCCCACTCATGTCTTTGACAGGGTATCGTACTGAAAGACATTTTTCTGCTTTGAGATCAAAGTTTGTCTGTTCTCTTTCCCCACATGCTCCGAGAGTAATAGTATTTGAATAGAATTTGGGCGCCCAGCCCCCTACTGGTGTTCTGGCTTCAGTCTTCCAGCGGACGCACAGAGCTTGCTTCAGGCTCCAGGTTACAGTGCCAGGTAGTAACATGATAGCACCTGGTGTTCGTTGTGAGTGCTGTGGGAAATCCTGCTAAACTTCCCCGTTTTCCTTTCTAGACTTTGCCCTTATTCAGAAATCGTTTTAATTTCTGATTCCCAAACTAAAATGGAGCTTGCTCTCTTCAGAACAAGCTCCGCTGTAGATTAGACCTAGGAGAAGGCCTGTTCTCCTGAGAGTTTATGTAGAGCAGAATTCCTCTAAAAATTTAAGACTTTTTCAAAGCTCTCTATTTCTTTAACTTCCTGGTCTGTTGGGTCTGGACCCTAATAAATAGAAGTGGTTAGAAGAATAATATTATAAGCATGTAATATATAAATACTTCATTAGTTTACAAAAACCGGGCTTGTTGCTCTGGCTGGCATGGCTCAGTTGGTTGGAGTGTCATACCGTAAACCAAAAGGTTGCGGGTTTGATTCCTGGTCAGGGTACGTGCCTGGGTTGCAGGTTTGTTCCCATCCCAGGTATGTACATGAGGCAACCAGTCAATGTTTCTCTCTCTCTCTCTCTCTCCTGTCCCCACCACGAAATAAAACAAAACAAAGAAAAGGTCCTCAGGTAAGGATTAAAACAAAAACAAAATAAACCCAGCCTTATCAAGGAGCCATTGGTTCGTTCAGTACGGGTTTGTTGGAATCATGCATGTGCCACATATTACTCTAGCTGCTTATCTGCGCCCCGGGGAAAGCCATGACTCAGGTTACCTCTAAGGAAGACTCATTGACTTATTGGACCTCTACTTTCACCTAAGAGTTAGCTGGCTTCCTTTGGAATGCCTGGCCCTGGAATGCAGGCAGTGGGGGGAAGCTTCCTGAGCTGTGCTTTGGGGAACCCCGAGCTCCTCGTGTTGGGGCAGCGTCTTAGGGGATCGTGGAGGGTGGGTTCTAGCAATTTGTGCTGAAATAAACCCCAAGGCTAACATACACGGTCAGTGCCTCCCCCACCTCCCACCTAACCCTCCCCCCATCTAGAACTACCATCACTACCCAGGCAAGTGGCCACCCACTCCAATCTCTCCTCGTACACAGATACCCTCAAGTTTTATGTCACCTGTGACTCTCGTTTCCTTTCAAAGCTGCTTTTAATTATTCTGTTTCCCTGATTTCACCTGTATCAAAATGTTTTAGGTTGGCATATATGCACTTGGGGAATATATGCACAGGAAGGTTTAGGAAGGAAACGTGTATATATTTGGGGGAGGGTATTTGCCAGAAAGTAACCTGATGGTGCCCTCTTAGATAGTTACCCCGTAATTCTCTTAAGGAGGATGACGTATTCAACCCTGCCTTGGAAAAGGCTAGACTATTTGGAACAAAGACAAATATATAGGCTGTTGGATAATTGTGTCCTATTGATGTTTTCACAGAAACACTAACACCACCTTCTCTTGCACTTTGATTTTTAGAAGCTGAAACACACGGAGAGTGACAAGCTGCAGGTACAGATTCAGGCGTACCTGGACAACGTGTTTGATGTGGGAGCTCTGCTGGAGGATGCCGAAACCAAGAATGCAGCCTTGGAAAGGGTGGAAGAGCTGGAAGAAAACATCTCTCATGTAACTACTTCTCAGAAAAGAGAAAAAAATGCCTGTATTTCCACTGGGTGCAAAGCAGAATAAGCGTCAGCTTTTGTGACCGTAAATGAAAGGATCCAGAGTATGGGGATGAGCTGGAACTCAGTTAGAGAGCTAGCACAAGCCGTGCTGGGTTCTCGTAAAGAAGGCTGGTGTGTTAGTTTAAACTAAAGGGAACTCGTTGCCTTGCCTTAGCTCACCTGCTCAGTGTCTGGCGAGCCCAGGTTCCCCATATCAGCCTGGGACAGTTGCATGATTGGCATTACCTAGAGGAAAGTGCAACTCAATTAAGTGAATCTGGCCCGAGGAAAATAGGTATTTCCTGAATGAGGCATCTTCTACCAGATGTGTCCGCACAAGCCCATGGACTGGGGATCTGGTGGTTTCATGATGCATGTCTTCACATTCCAGCCTGGTGGCTTCTCAAGTTCTGAATACATTCATTTCAATGAGAAGCGTTTTCAAAGGGATCAGCCAGCTTTCCCATATGCCCTCCTCTTTCAAGCAGAGTGTCCTCTGGGCATAATGTTAGCTCTGTGTCAGGGAAGGGGCTTGTGTTCCTTTGTGGGGGTTTCCTTGCCACAGACCCAGTTGAATATGAGCCCAAAGGCCTTTCAAGGTTATTTACTTGTTCATCCATTTACCTAACATTGTATTACTGCAAGAATGAACAGAAAAGCAGTACTGCATAAAAACCCAAGCATTCTGAGAACCAGAGTGTTTCGATGGATCCTGAGTGATGGTGCTCTTGATTGTGAAACGAATTAGCTCTTTTTTGAGGGATATTATTTTTCCCTTTGAACATCTATTTTCCTCCACATTTTCTTTTTTTTTTTTTGTATATTTTATTGATTTGCTATTACAGTTGTCCCATTCTTTCCCTCCCCTTTATCCCCTCCTCCCTGCACCCCATGGCTCTGTCATGGGTCCTTTATGCATGTTCCTTGATGACCCTTCTCCTCCTTTTCCTCTGTTAACCCCTTCCCTCCTCCCCTCTGGTTACTGTCAGTTTGTTTTTTTATTTCAATGTTGCTGGTTATATTTTGCTTGCTTTTTATTTTGTTGATTAGGTTCCACTTATAGGTGAGATCATACGGTATCTGTCTTTCACTGCCTGGCTTATTTCATGTAGCATATGCTCTCCAGTTCCATCCATGCTGTTGTGAAGAGTAGTAGCTCTTTCTTTCTTTCTGCTGCATAGTATTCCATTGTGTAAATGTACCATAGTTTTTTGTTCCACTCATTTACTGGTGGGCACTTAGGGTGCTTCCAATTCTTGGCTTTTGTAAATTGTGCTGCTGTGAACATTGGGGTGCATAGGTTCTTTTGAATTGGTGTTTCAGGATTCTTAGGGTATAAGCCTAGCAGTGGAATTGCGGGGTCAAAAGGCAGTTCCATTTTTAGTTTTTTGAGGAGATTCCAAACTGTTTTCCACAGTGGCTGCACCAGTCTGCATTCCCACCAACAGTGCACTAGGGTTCCCTTTTCTCCACATCCTCACCAGCACTTGTTGTTTGTTGATTTGGTTATGATGACCATTCTGGCTGGTGTGAAGTGGTATCTCATGGTGGTTTTAATTTGCATCTCTCTGATGGCTAGTTATGCTGAGCACCCTTTCATATATCTCTGGGCCCTGTGTATGTCCTCCTTAGAGAAGTGTCTGTTCAGGTCCTTTGCCCATTTTTTAATTAGATTGTTTGTCTTCCTGGGGTTTCCTTCACATTTTCTTAGTTACTAATATTACATGCATTTACTATCCTTCACTTTTTCCCATCACTCTGCAGATGAGCATCTCTATGGCTTGTGGTTCAGCCAAGTGGCCAAAACTCCTCCCTTTGAAATGCTACCATGAGGGCTCCACCAGGGTGACAGCTGCTTGGGAAGAGCATTCACAGGCCTGGTGTTTCTTTCCTTAGGAGATTTGTTTTATATTCTGAATTCCATCAATGCAAATCACAACTCTTCCCTCACCCTACCTCCCTGCTTTTCTTTACCTGTGACCATTTTCAGTGGGACGTAAGAAGTCAGAAGCTGCTCAGTTCCAGAGCCTTATGTGAAAAGTAACAGTTTAACACGTGGCTCACCATGTCCTCCTCTGGAAACCTCAGCCAGCATTGTATGGCCACACTCACATAACCCACTTTTGTAGCAGGCCACCTGTTCATTTGAACTGCTCCTCCAAAATGACTTATTATTTGGGTAGTTTGGGTCAAAGCAAGCAGTAGTATTTTTTTCAACTGGTCACCTATGATAACAGAGCCAAGTTTTGTCGAAAAGCAGTTGTCAAAGACTTTTGCCTAATGGCCCTTCTTAGGGAAGGAAAGGTGGACTTTCCTCTTCTGTCACCTGTTGTTCTCCAGCCCCAGCTGAGATGGAGAGAGACACAGTTTATGTGGGAACACTAAGGAACAAACGTATGGGTTTTATTAAGGATCACATATAAATTAATTCACTTTAGAAACAAGTACACATCCAGAGCCATATTATAAATATTAACATTTCCAGAAAACAACTTGTGGAACCCATGCAGAACTCCGATGGGCCCCTTATGGTCTTCGAGCTCTGCTCCCTGAGAACCAAGAACCTGCCCGGAATGATTCTGTGTTGTGACACTGCTTCCCTTTGAAAACTTTACAGTTGTCTGAAAAACTGCAAGACACAGAGAATGAAGCCATGTCCAAGATTGTGGAACTGGAAAAGCAGCTCATGCAGAGGAACAAGGAGCTGGATGTTGTTCGAGTAAGTGTGATGATGACAGCCGGCCCAGACGGGCATTGCGGGGAGTGCGCTCCAACTTCAGCCTAGCAGTGCATTCATGTCAGAGGAATGCATTGATGTAGCGCGGTTATTGGAACCATTTCAGAGGTGATACTCCAAAGGAAAGTACAATAGTTACGGTCTGTGTACACATGTGCGTGCAATCAAATGCTTGGGGTTCACTATGTTCTTATCACAGGTTTGGGGAGCAACAATATTTTCCCATCTGGACAAGTCGGAGTTGATTATGTGGATCACCCATTTGGTTGGAAATAAAAACACGGCATGGATTTAATTCATGCCACTTATTTATTTTTAATAGAACTTAGATTTCTTTGTTTGTCTTGCTTCTACTTGAAACCAGATTTTGGTGGTTGCCATGGAAATGGTGAAATCACAACATAGGCGAGACCTAATGGCATTCACCAAAAGAAGGAAGGAAGGAAGGAAGGAAGGGAGGGAGGGAAGGAGGGAGGGAGGAAGGAAGGAACAGAGGGAGGGAGGGAGAAAAAAGGAGAAGGAAAGAAAAAAGGCAAAGCAAAACCAATCCATTTTATTACCAGATAATCACAGCTATTTTTTTTGGCATTAGCATTGTTTTACCTTACGCATCAGGTATTTATGGAGTCCCGTCCGTGTGTTTAGAATTGTACAGAACATAAAACCACTAAAATGCCTGGAAGGCTTTCAGGCAAATGGCTTGCCTTTACACCGCCGTTAATGAAATGGCACATTTTATGTGATGGTTATCATGTCTGTGTGTGTTGCTTGATATTCTGACATGTCCTACAGTTAACTCTAGGAAATTTATTTTCTGGCACACCATCGAGGCAAAGTTGTAGCATATGGACTCAATTCAAGTTCAGAATCTCAGATTATTAATAACAGACAGGGTGTGAAGAATGTTTCCCTGCCTGTTGGAGGTTTGTGGCGAGAGATCCCATGTCCAAGGCCCAGCAAGTAAGTTCCATAAAAATCCTTTCACTGGAACCTCTGTGGGCCCCTTATAAAAGGAACCAGGACGGCCTTTGAATCGAAAATTGTAACTTCTTTGTTTTCTGCTAAAAACCTAGACAGAAATAAGTACTTAGTGGAGGGAAGCTTTGGCCTGTGTTGCTAACTGCATCACCAATGGGAAAATGTTACAACAATTGCTGTCCGGAGCTTGGTCAAGGGAACATTGTGAAGGCCAGAGAAGTCCATTCAGGAACAGTCAGTCGCTGGCTACTCACCACTAGATTATTCCCTGCTTTGCAGATTTTTAATCCCACTCTGATTTCTCTCCAAGTCTGATTTAGGGCTCTTTTGTTTACTGTTAGCTGATATGTGTCTAGGAGTTAAAATGAATTTTAAAATAAGTGAAAGGAAAACATGCTACACCACCAGAATATCCCCAGGACAGCTCAAAGGCAGCTATAAAACTATTTTTGGGTCATCTCTGCCCTGTTTCTCTCCACCTGCAGGGAAAATCGAGTTAGCCGCATTTATTGTTGGGAAGAACCACATTAAAAATAAGAATTGCTAACATATATTACATGCATTACCAGTGAACAAATGATAATGAATGGGACTTTATAGGTTCTGGCTGAGTTCCATAGAATTCCTATACATGAGTCTCCTTTTTCTTTTTCTTTTTCTTTTTCTTTTTTTTTTTTTTTTTTGGTTATTTTCTTTATCCTCAGTTTGCCAGTCTGATGGTAAGAGGCATGCATGTCATGCGAAGACAAACTCTTGACCATGGACTCTTTTGCAGGAAATCTACAAAGATGCAAATACCCAGGTTCACACGTTAAGGAAAATGGTCAAAGAAAAAGAAGAAGCTATTCAAAGACAGTCTACCCTGGAAAAAAAGATTCATGAACTGGAGAAACAAGGGACCATTAAAATTCAGAAGAAAGGGGATGGGGACATCGCCATACTGCCAGTTGTGGCTTCTGGTACCTTGTCCACAGGGTCAGAAGTGACAGTGGGTAATTTCGTGGGACCAGTAACAGGGGCCGCCTCCTCAGGACCCTTGCCTCCCCCTCCCCCACCGCTACCTCCGCTGTCAGATGCACCTGAAACAGGTAAGAGGCCTTAGTGGGACAACTGTGGTGGTATTGGGTTATTTGTATTTATTTATTTATTTATTTTTAACTCCCTGTCATTTAGGTCCTTTGCTTTTGTTGGCAAACATTTTTACTTACGGATTTTAAGAGCTTTTTACATTTTGAGAGTGAGGTTATGAATCTGCATTTCATATATGTTGCAGGACAAATTTTATAGTCTTTGAAAAAACCCCTTGTCCGTTGCAAGATTTCTTTTCTGATACTTTGTCTGCACACGACAGACATATTGCGGGGAAAACCATTCTCCTGTTTTCAAAGTCAATTTGTTTCTTTTCTTTCGCCAGTGCAAAATGGCCCAGTAACACCTCCTATGCCACCCCCTCCTCCACCGCCTCCGCCTCCCCCACCTCCTCCACCCCCTCCCCTGCCTCCACCTCTCCCGGGTCCTGCAGCCGAGACTGTGCCAGCTCCTCCTTTACCACCTCCCCTTCCTCCTTCTGCACCCCCGCTGCCTGGGACATCTTCACCCACAGTGGTTTTCAACTCAGGATTAGCAGGTAAGAGCACAGAATTAAGACCCAGGTATTCGTGTAATAAATACTCTTTTGTTTTACCTTTGGAGGGTTAAAGCCATTCTTTGGAAGTCCAAGTCTCTTGAAATTACACATATCTCCTCTTAATATAAGAATAGCCCTGCTAATACACGGGAAATTGTCATGCATAGGGGCATTTTTCTCTGAGTAGATTTGTCACTCTCTCCCTAGCAGGAAGTTCTCATCTCACGCTGTCTTAGCACCTTCTAGAGAAAGGAAGAGAGACAAGCTCCTTCTTGGGGATCAGTGCACTTTCACGGGCTCAGCAAACACTCCTGGACATCTGTCGTAGTCGGAGCTCCGACACAAAATGCTTCTGGTGCTTGTAGCCCTTTTTGCCTTGACGGTATCGGCTATGCTGCCTAAAAAACGGGAAAGTGCTTTTTTGTGTAATTGCCACATGTAGGCTTTCGGACGTTTCTTCTGAGCATTTGAGGACATCAGAATTCACTATAGTACTATAAAGCTTCAAGGCAAAACGTTGCCAACAGCAGTATCTCCATGCCTTGAAATGCTTACAAATTATACATGTTGTCTTCCCACTAACCAGGACAAAATGCAGCACCCTCACCTCAACCAGAAATAAAACCAGGTGGGTGTGGGCCAGAGGAAGACAGTTGCTCTAATGCCTTGAAATGTAAGTTCTTATTTTTGACTCACAGAAACGAGTGTTTGCTCTTCTCTAAGAAGAGCACTGCAAGCCATTTTCCCGGCCAAGGAGTGTTTTCCTGGCACCGGACTTGCTCTGAGCTGTGCCGTTCTCTCCCCGTGACATCGGACAATTCTGCTTCCTCATCCACGGCAGTCCCTTGGGAGGTCTCTTGTTTCTACTGAAGAGCTACCCCTCTAATATTCTCCATTTCCAGGGCTATAGTAGCTCTCCGAGCCTTTTGCCCAGACAGTCTTAGCTGTGAAAGATTTCCAAGTCTCCATCCCATAGAGCGTCCCATCACAGCTTTCCCAGCAGGGCTGATTCATCCTAGTGACTGTAGCCCTTTGGACATCAGAAAGCCACCCACAGCAAACTCGTCTCACATCAAATCTCTGGCATTTACTTCCACCCCGACTTCTGTAAAGCTGTCAAAGTCACAAACAAGGTGCCTGTTCAAAGTAATGTTCGCAGTAAACTAGTGACTTATTTTAACCTTTCGAGGTCTCCCATCTACCGCTTTCTTCTAAAAGCTTCATTGCTTCTGAAGGACAAAAATTGAAAGTGTGTCATTGTGGAACAGTTGGCCTTTGGAACGTAAACAAATAAATAAACCTCTTAACCAGCCCCTGGAATCTGTCCCATCAACAGACTGTTTTCAGTGACCGAGTGTGAAAACCTGTCACTGTCATGTACCCCGGGCTCACTGACCAGGCTTGGCCCGCGAGCGGCGCGCCGTGAGAGGTGGCCGCTGTGGCATCTCTCCTGTGGTCCTGCTTCCTCTCTCTCTGGCAACACCTCACGCGTGCCACAACCTCCGCGCGCCCCCCGAGCTCTGGCATGGGCTCTGACCTGCCTTGGCGCAGCGGCGGGGCCGCCAGGCTGAGATGTGTAGGTCCAGGGCCCTTCTGAATGAGTCCTGCCCTCTGTGATTAAGTTTTTTGCCTATTTAATTTTAAAATCTTGTTGGCCCCATTGCTTCCCACAGTTTTGTGGTGTGGAACTCTGTTCCGCGGACTATCTGCCCACTGCCCCCTTTAGAGTCGGTGCGATCGAAACTTGGCCCCTTCGTGTTCTATGCAGTTCAGAGAACTGTTCGTGGGACTGATGAAACTCCTTAGTGCTGTAGGTGTCCTTTAAACAATCGCAGGATGTCCTGTTTTACAAGGTGTAAGGATTAAAGATCCCTGACGAGTGTTTGGTAGCGTGGGATCAGGCCATTTCTACAAGGCCTTTAATCTCTTTTCATGACTCATCCTTAAGTTGGCTGTTAATGCTTAGTGGTTCTAGTCCATGTTGTGGGATGTTTTGCCAGTGTGTTCAGTAGCTGTCTCTCTCTCTCTCTCTCTCTCTCTGGAACCAAGATGCCAGACAGAATCAGAATGTCCCAGCAGAGCCGGAGACAGAGCTGAGATAATACGCCAAGGGCTCCCGGGAGGCCAGAAACCTGTGACATCACTAGGTTCCTGGATCTACAGGCAAAAGGATGCCTGTCCCTTCAACAGGCAATGAGCAAGTTTGTTCTTGGTGGCCAAGATGGGGACCAGGAAGAGGCCCCGCCCCCTAAGTTTACTTAGTGGAGTTTTCTTTGCATTTTACAGAGGAAATAGTAGTAGTGTGAAAAGTGCACTTGAAGTGCGTGGCTTATTTCCTCGAATCTGTGCTAGATCGACCGGCTCCCATTTCCTCGTTAGTTCATCTGCGACAGACCGCTGGGCAGTCGGCACCTGCCGCCTCCATGGCGGAATGTGCTTTGGAGCTTCACCGTGAGAATGTGGACTCCAGTGGATTATTTTTCATTAAAAAATTGTTCCTATCTTAAGGAAGGCTTAGCACAGTTGAATATGGCTGTTTGGGACCAGTATAATGCAATCATTTTTTTCCCCTCTTCTAGAAAGGATTATTTTTTAAAACAAAACAAATGAGTCTTCAAGGAAGGCCCGAAGGGAAATGAATTTTTGGCTCTGCACTGCCTTGTGAAATGCGTCCAAGAAGCATGAAATTCTATGCGAAGAGTGTGTCAACTGCTGAGCCACTTGACTCTAACCATATCTATTTTTTTTTTTTGTATTTCCTTTGTTCTTTCTGCTTCCACAAAAGACGGGCCAATCAAGCTTTTCTGTAGGTCGCTCCTCGCTGAGTGTGTTGAGTATTTGCCTTGTTCTCCTGTCGGTCACACTGTGCCTTGACATCCTCCACTCCATCTTACATTGGCCCATTGCATTTTGGCTCTGTGTCTGCGGGGAGTCTTGGTGTTGGCTGGCTGTTATTCCAGGTTTGCCCACACTTTTTAGTTGAACCTGTAGAAGAGATTATGGCCCGTGAAGCAGGCGTCCTGTATCATGTGCCACATTCCTTCCCCCCTGAGAAAAGGACTGCTTTTTTTCTTCCCTTTTTGTTTAATTTTCACAGTTGGATCTAGGCCTCAGCTCTAGAAGGATTTGGGATTTATTCTGAGAGAAAAAAGAAAGCTCCACAGAGCGAAGAAACGCTGCTGGGTGCCACTTCCCTTTCCCTTCCGCTGGTCCCCTTTAGCCTGAGCGCTGTGGGTCAAGGTCATCCACAAGCTCCTCCTCCTCTGGCTCCTCCCCACCCCCCATCCACTCCCCAAAGTCACGGCAACCTTCCTGAAAAGAATTTCTTTGCTCGTGTGCTGATTTCAGGCTTATCCCTAATCTTGCTAAAAAAGATCGGGTGGCTGCAGAAGGAATGATTTCAGCGAGGGTCCCCGGGGCCTGCAGTGCCTGGGGAGGGTAGGTGGAACCAAACGTCCCTGACCTCTCACCTCAGACTGTGAAAACATCCCTGCACAGCCCCTTCCCCTGCCCCCTCCTCCTCTCCCTCAACATCACTGAGGCACCCCCCCCCCCCCAAGAGGAAGGTCTGATCCTGCATCCCATGAAGGACATGGGTTTCCCTGGGCAGTGTAGGCAAAAATGAAGTGCAGCGAGGAAGCCAACACCGTTGGGCAGGAGGGACTAAGGTGTCACCTTCACTGGTAGAAAGGCCTGGTTTGGCACAGCTGTGTTTCTGTGTTGCTGCATGCCTTTGTGTCGGTTTATCAGATGACATTCCTGCTGTTTACTGTATGGCCTTTGTAACTCTGGAGGAATGAGAGGAGCTGTCTGCCTCCCTTTCCAGTCACCTCCCACTGAGGCAGGCAGCCAGGTAAAAGAGCAGGTGTGTTTTGTGTTGTTGTTGTTGTTGTTGTTGTTGTTGTCCTGCACCAAAGCCCCTCCTCTTCCCTTGCTAATGATGGCAAACATTGAAGCTCCCAAAGAACTCAGTAGGCCTTCCAGGACAGATTTAAGGAGAATATGTATATCTTCAAGTGGTTTGGGAAGACTTCTTTATGGTATGCGGTTAACTAATGGAATTTTTAATGGGCCGTCTTTTTTAGCTCATTTCCCCAAAGTAAGAAGAGTTGGCACTGACCCCTTGACCCCTCAAAGATAGAGCCCTCCCTTTCTGTTAAGATGTTCTCAGTATTTTTAGTGAGCTCATCCACTCCTTCTGGTCATACACAGCTGACCCCTGAGGAGAACTGGCTCTTCAGGAGGGGGAAGGGAGAGTGGCCAGTCTCAAAAAGCAATGCAAGTCCTGATTTCCAAGTACCCCTTTTGTCTTAAACATTTTCTGTCTGGGGCTGTTCATGGCTCTTCGTTGGTTTGAAATAACTCAGCAGCCATATAATCCCCATTATCGAAATCGTCCCCAGGAATGTATTGCTGTGGCTGAGTCAGCATTTTTGGTGTTACATTCCTGGTGGTTTAGAGAGCCATTGTCTGCAGCTTCCAGTCATCTTTTAGGATTTGTTTGGAGATGTGTTCTAGAACCAAGAATTTAGAATGCCAAAATTGGACTCATGCTCACCAATATCAAATTGAATCACACAGAGTATTTGCCTTCTCTGCTGTCTAGCAACATTAATAGTAACTTTTGTTCTCCAGTACTTTATTTGTTCTAAGCATTGCCCTAACATTGTGACCATAATGCAACAACAGTTGCTGCATTTAAAAAAAAAAAATCAGCCCCTGGTTCTTACACAACTCTAACAGTGTTGTATCTGTCAATCAAATGATGACCTCACATTGCTCTGGCCAAAGCCATGTGTGATGTTTTAAAACACTTGGGCACCTATTGCCTCCTTCCTCCAGTGTCAAAGTGTCATCTGCAGGGACTGTTGTCTGATTATTCTTAAGGGTCATGGGGTCTTGGTGGAATCTTAATTTCCTTTTCTCTGACTGCTATAGCTGTGAAAATTAAGAAGCCAATCAAGACGAAATTCAGAATGCCCGTTTTTAACTGGGTTGCCCTGAAGCCAAATCAGATCAATGGCACAGTCTTCAATGAAATTGATGACGAGCGGATACTGGAGGTATCTTTCTTGTTGGTTAGACACGTGGAACCTTCTCTGTGCAGCAAAACCAAAATGGGTGTGCTGTCATTCTGGAAATTTCAGTGATTAAAGTGCTAGTGTTTTAAGTGCTTTGATGTAGAGAAAAAAAAGATACATAATATCAGAGAATAAAATTGGACACTATTTTGTAAGGTGATTCTAAACTATGTTTAAAAAATTATGTTAAAATGAAATAGTTTTGAGCATCTTCAGTATATGCCACAAAATATATACGGTCTGTCCAGAAGGTATCCAGTCTTGTAATATGAAAAATAGAGACATTTATTGAAGAAGATACAAGATACAGGAAACACTGTACACAGGACAGTGACTCCTCAGTCTCCTTCAAAGTAGGCACCTCGGGACCTCACACAGTTCTCCCAGTTGCCACCAGCTGCCCTGTTGTATTTTTCCGAATCTCACTGATGGTCTGAAACCTCTTCCTTTCAAAGGCGATTTGAGTTACGGGAAAAACCAGAAGTCACAGGGCACCAAATCTGGGCTGTAGGGGCGGGGATGAGTCACCTGGGTGATAGGATGTTTTTCCCAAAAACTCTGCATAAGACATGATGCATGACCGGTTATGTTGCCGTAGTGAAGCTACCAATCACCAGCTACCCATGGCTGCAGCCTTCTGAATCTGAATAGTTTCCGTGGAGGGATGTTCAAGCTAAACACAAAATTTGATGCAGATTCATTGCTGTACTTGCTTAGTCATTTTGAATGGGATGGCCACACATGCACATTCCAGTCCACTCTCCTTGGGAGCCAGGTTACATCGATGTCGTGTAAACTTTTCTCGTTATATTAACAATGGCTGGACTTTTTCTGGGCAGACCTCATATATATAATCTATATCTATATATATTTTATATATTTTATTTACATATATATATATATATATGACACAGTATCTGCCCTTATGAAAGGGCATAAAACACTTTATTAAATTGTAAATGAATAAGGACTTAGTAATCACACTCACTAGCTGGCTTGATGGGTGGTTTTAGTCCGTGGTGGCTTCTCTGCCAACTAATTTTTGAAAGGCATTTGAATTGGCTGTTCGGGATCAGTTGTCTACTTTAGACACTCATGTCTGTATATGTGGCAGAAGTCACACTTAAACACTAACAGGAAAATAGAGATAACCACTGCCAAAAACAATTATTGAGGAGAAAAATTAAGTTCTTTGACACTTAAGAAACTAAGTGGTGGCTTCCTGACTTAATTTTTAAGTTTAATCCATTTGTCCTTTCCACCCCAGGATTTAAATGTGGATGAATTTGAGGAAATATTTAAGACAAAAGCCCAAGGTCCTGCCATTGACCTTTCTTCAAGCAAACAGAAGATAACACAGAAGGGATCCAACAAAGTGACGTTACTAGAAGCAAACAGGGCCAAAAACCTTGCCATAACCTTAAGGAAAGCTGGCAAGACTGCTGATGAGATCTGTAAAGCTATTCATGTGTAAGTTCCAGGCGTTCTGGAAAACAATATTTTAATAAATTTAGGATCAAAACAAGAAAGTTGTGCATTGGTAGATGACAGAGAACTCCGTTGTGAGGCAAGATCTGCAATAAAAAAGATGGAGCGATTCATGATACCCACACACCAGAGAATCTCTGTTACATGTGCGCAAGTTTAGAGTTTGATAAAATGTTAAAACAAAAGAGGTGGACCAGAAATGACCCTCAGGAGTGCTATATTAGAATGAGTAATCATAATGGTTTTAGAGGAATAACAACGGGATTGTGACATTTAGTACCTTGGTCTGATCTTTCATGTAGGTCTACAGCAAAGCTTACGTAAAAGGAAGTAGAGTGGAGTATTGCAGATGCTAAGAAAAGGGAGAAAATGTCAGTTTTCTGTGGAGTGTCTGAATTTTAGTCAGATTTATTGAACACAAATTTGATGGTATTTATGGATGATAAAGTTCAATGCCAGGCACACTTATAATATAGGCGCATATTTTACTTTCTAACCGTAGGACTGTGATTGCTATTGCTTTTACTGCTGCCAGGACATTTTAAACAAAGTTCAGTGTTTTTTGTTCATTTGTTTGTTTTATTTTGTTTTGTTTTTACCCTAGAACAACAGGGATGGCATTGGTTTTATTTACCAATTAGAATAATATTTCTTTTCTGTTAGAATAATATTTCTACCCTTCTGATGGTCATGGTGACTTTCAAATATGATAAGGATGTTATTAGATGTTTTAGGAACTAAGTCATTGTAAACTGGCATTTCATCAGTTTCAATCCGGGACTCCTACGGCAGCAAATGGCCCTGAGAAGGCATTTATTCCAATTTGATGTCCTCAGCCAGGATCGTAGTCTAATAGTCTCATTCATCCTGCAGTCCGTTCTAATTTCTGATGTTGATATCTGATATGCACTTCGGTTTTTAATTTTTATATACCTTGTTTGTCATGATGATTAAATATAATTATATTATTTAGCTGAACAAAGATTGCAGAATAAAGTAGAGATTGTAGCAGGTACCGTGTTCAAATTGAGCATGCATCCACAGAAGCCTGGCATTCCTCCCAGGGATGCGTACAGTTAAGCCGAAATATCCATATGGCACAGGCATTTGGTCGTGCTTTTTTCCTAAAGAAGAAAATATATACCGGGTCATTGGTTTAATTGAATATTTCACAAAGTTCACCCGATATTCTGGAACTGTGTGTAGAACATTAATCTGCTAATTAGCAATATATAGATAGCATTCCTAAAAAACCATGTCCTTGAATGACTCAGCCATCAGATGCTTCAGCCTCCACCCCCCCCCCCCCCCCCCCCCGCCTCTCCCTGCTGTCATTACTGTTGAGCTCTAGAGGTTTAGAGCTATGCTAACAGCTTACAGACTGGCGTGGTGATGCGGTAAGGTCCAGGTTTTCAGGAAGGACCAATGACCGAGCTTGACGCACAGTCAGGAGCCAGTACCATGGGGGCGTTTCACCATCCAACCGTTCAGAACTGACTTGGTGGCTCATGAGCTGGACCAGACCGGGGTGCGGTTGAAAGGGTAGGGAGGTTTCTCCCTAACACTGACAGATCCACATCTGTCCTCAGATTTGACTTGAAGACGCTGCCTGTAGACTTTGTAGAATGTTTGATGAGGTTCTTGCCAACGGAGAATGAGGTGAAAGT
This sequence comes from Mormoops blainvillei, assembly GCA_004026545.1. Lineage (NCBI taxonomy): Eukaryota > Metazoa > Chordata > Mammalia > Chiroptera > Mormoopidae > Mormoops > Mormoops blainvillei. The sequence continues at coordinate 153,086 of PVJD01001943.1, read as the reverse complement.
GCTCCGGCTCTATGAGCGGGAGAGGAAGCCTGTGGAGAACTTGTCGGACGAAGACCGGTTCATGATGCAGTTCAGTAAAATTGAGAGGCTCCTGCAGAAGATGACCATCATGGCCTTCATCGGGAACTTTGCCGAAAGCATTCAGATGCTGACTCCAGTGAGTGGACTGACTGGCGGGGGAGGGGGTCCAAAGGGATGGAGAATCGTTTTCACTTGTTTCAGCCTCCCTCAGAACTGTACTTAGTGTCATGAGCTCTAAAGACTCCGTCCCAGAACTTTCTAAATTCCATTACTTCAGCCATCCTTTTCCTATTGCGTGTGCTGAGTAAATGTGAAAAGGGTGACTTTCCATTTTCCTTGTTGCCATTCTCCCGAGGGAATGCCATTTTCTATGTCTGCAGATGTCCCCTGGATTTTAAAGTACACGTCAGTGCAGAGGACCGGGGAAAACCATTTTGTCAAATTTAGTTCCCTCCTGAAAACACCAGTTCTCTGGTGGGCTGGCAAGACTGAAAATGTGACTTTCATTTCCAAAAACGAACCTATATCTTTGGTGAACAGGTTTATTGGTTTTCACTGAAAGCATTAAATTTATTATAGGTGTCTGCTTCCTTGGAAGTTTGTTATAGTACACGGTGGTGATGTGGAAGTAATAGCCAACCATCTCTTGTTCCTTTGTGTTAATCTGGTAGAGACTTAAGAATATCATAAACGTCATAAAAAGTACCTTCCCAGTTCTATTTCTAAATAAACTTTTGTTAATAGCAGATCATGGTAGTACAGCTGTTCAAAATATATTCTGAGAGCTTCTGTAGGATGATTATATTCCTTAGCTGTTTTGTTTTCATTCTTGGACAGCCCCATTGATTTAAAAATATAAATCGTATTACATGGCTAGAGGTGGAGGGCAGGGAGTTGAGTTCTGCTAGAAGATGCTGTCAGCTCAGTCTCATTGCTTATAGGTTTTGTGATAAGCAAGTTCTGATGTTACTTATTTTTAGAGAAGAGTGTACATGTAATAATATGACTACCTAAGACCTAGCAGACAACTTAAATTTACGTTTAGGAAAAACAGCATCTCAGCATTAAGGCTTTAAGGTCTAAGTAAATGCAGGCCTGTTTTCTTCTGTGTTAATTTTTAGTTTCCAATTACAGTTGCCCATTTGTAACATTTTTTTTTCTCCCCTCCCCTCCTTTGACTGGAATCTAGCAACTGCATTCAATTATAGCAGCATCTGTCTCTATAAAGTCATCTCAAAAACTCAAGAAAATTCTGGAGGCAAGTGAAGTTTTCCTTATCTATGTGAATGGAAGAGCTGACGTGTCTGCCGCGTTTCTCTGCCTGCAGTTGTGCTGATGAGCTTCTCTTCGCTCTCTCTGTTTCTGCAGATCATCTTGGCCCTGGGGAACTATATGAATAGCAGTAAACGAGGAGCAGTTTATGGATTTAAACTTCAGAGTTTAGATCTGGTGAGTGGATTAAAAGAAATACAAGAGCTATACGAGGGGGTATAAAACAGCTGGCAAAGATTAAGTCCTGGAGCGGCGAGAGAATGCTCTTGGAAGTGGGTTGGGATGTTTTGGTGAAGATTCTCTGCTAGTGGGAGGACCAATCGGTACAGTTTCTGGGACACCATTTGGCAACAAGCACGTAGAGCCTTAAAAATACTCATGCCCTTTGACCTACTATTTCCATTTCTAGGAATCTATTCTCAGGAGCCTGAATGATGGATGCTGTATTTGATTAAAATTGCAAATAATTAACAATGTAAAGAGCCAAGAGCTTGGAAAATGATTAAATACAGTACGACAATATTTAATAGAATGAACTCTTCTTCCACTGTTAGAATACTTACGAAGAATTAATTTTCAAAGAAACATAATTTTGTGTTGAGAAAAGAAAGCAGGGTATAAATTGAATGTCCAGTTCAATTTCAGCTATGCAAAATAGGAAAAAACTGAAGAGAAGTTAAATATTGAGATATTTACAGAGAGGATAGATAGAATTAGGGAATCTTTTTTTTTTGAGCTGCTTCTTTATACTTTTCTGTCTTTTCTAAAATTTTTTGTGTTTTTCCCGGATGGAAAGGGTGCTCTGCTTTTCAGAGTCACCTGACTTCCGGAAACGAGACTAGAGAAAACCCTGCGTGGCAGCGTCTCCCCCCGGCTGTGTGGGGCTAGCGCGGCTGCCACGTGAGAAGGTGGGGCAGTGGGTTGAGTCCAAAGCCTTGGGGGAGACATAGTTATTCAATAGGGGTGCCTAGTTAACCACAGTTCTGTCCCCCAGGAGGTCTTAGTTTAGTAGGCACGCCTGCCTTGGGTCATGAGAGGCTGGAGACTAAGAGAGGGACCGAGCTAAATGTGAAGACTGCAGCGTAAGCACCCTGCTGTGTAGGGAGTACCCGCGCACACCCGCCAGCTCCCCGCTCACTGCGGCCCTGGGCCTTCACTTTGGAGAGCCCTGGAGCTGGAGTCTCCCCACTTTAAAGCCAGGAGAGACGGTAGAGCAGCTGTGGGCTGGGGGGCGTTCATGTGAGTGAAGGTGTGGGAACAGTTCTAGGTGCTTAGAGTCATCCCTAAAGTTGAGCGTATCCCCTGACCAGGAAGTCCTCTAGTCATTTGAAAATCAGTGGGCTGGTTCATCAAAGAACAGATCCAGTCTTGAATCTGCTGTGGGGATGTTTTGGTCCACATTGTTGCACCTGTGCTCTGCTGTTGACTCTGGGAGAACTTCATCTGACCGGGGGGCAGGGGACTCTCCTGCCACCTTTCACACTAACCTTTATTCCCTTTTGTTTTCAGCTTTTAGATACAAAGTCAACAGACCGAAAGCAAACACTGCTGCACTATATATCGAATGTTGTAAAAGAAAAATATCACCAAGTGTCCCTGTTTTATAATGAGCTTCATTATGTGGAGAAAGCTGCCGCAGGTAACCAGCCTTTAGCTCTCAGTGGTACTCTTGGGTAGCGAATGCCTTCGATCATGGGGGTGCCGTTCCCTGCTTAAGAAAGTGCTCTTCAGAACCTCTTCAAAGAGGCAGGGCCAAAACATTCAGCCCTGAGCTGGGACACACGGGCCATGGTGTGGCCCATTCCTGGGAGCAGTAATGATGTTGGACATGAAGGTGACCTCTCTCCCTGTCCTCTCTGTAAAGGCCCAGGTTTCTGGGCTTCATGCACCTTCCCTCTTCCATTTTTTGCTCTTTTTATTCTGTTGCTGTCATTTGAAGTAAGAGAATGAGAATCTGCGAATCACCCCCAACGAATACGTTGATTTTGTGATGTTTCACCTGCCTTTGGCCGGAAAACAAGTTGAATTATCAGTACTTCTTGGTTGTTACTTTGCTGTGACAGGCATGCATTTTCTCATTTAAATCATCAGTGATTCTGAGATAGCTGGGCTGTACTAGGTAATCGTATCCCCAAGTTAGAAATGAGAAAACGTACTTTTTTAGAGGTTAAATGTCTTGCTCAACATCACATGGGTCACAAGTAATAGAAACAGGACTAGAATCCTAGAACCTAGGTTGTCTTCTCATACAGTGTATCATACAAGTACCATATCTTCTCAAAAGAGCATTAGGTTAGAAAGGGGAACATCGTGCAAATTGACCTCAGAGTTAGTTACAGGCTGTGATTCCCAAATTATGATCTTCAAATAAGGTGTTTAGTACAAATTCATATTCCTGAGGCCTACCCCAGACGTACTGAATCGAGTCTTTCAGGTTATTATAACGGTTTGCATGTCCGTTGCAACCTGTGCACTTGCAGGCTTCATCAAATTAAAATTTATTTTTCAATCACAATCTGACACCATCACAGTTATCACAGTAGTATTGGCTATATTCCCCACACTGTACTGTCCATCCCCAGGACTATTTTTATAACTGGCAATTTGTACTTTTTAATCCCTTTTACCTTTTTCACCTCCCCTCCCCAGTCTGGTGACCATCAAAGTGTTCTTTGTATGTATGAGTTTAAGTGTTATTTATCTTTATAATTCTTTTACCCCTGGCAAGTTGATTGTCGGAATAAATGCATGAGAATATGAACAAATGAATGAGTGAGGGAACAAGTGATCGAATGCATGAGGTGATGCACTGTGACTGGGGTGGATGCTGCTAAAGCCGTGATGGAGACCGAGAGGCCGGCGGAAATGATACTGTGACTACGAAGGACTGTGGAGTGCAGGCTGTGACCGTTCTGCCAGGGTCAGGGCTCACTTAGGCTGTTAGCAGGATTTCTGTTCTGGTGGACTGATTTTCCTTTCAGGTTTTCCTTTGGTAAATTAGAGGAGTTCTTCAGTGTCACAATTCCAATTTTTAAAAAAGTTTCTAAAAATTCCTGTCTTGCTAATCAGCACATTTTGTTTGGCCCAAACAAGATTCCCCAAAAGTGTCATTTGAAAAGAATCAGTTGGGGAGAATGGGGAGATAGAGGAATTCTCTGGCCGAACTGCTTTCTGTGTTCACTTCCTGGTGCCCCGGAGAGCTGACACGGATCCTATACCTTCAGTCATCATTCACTCACTCCTTCATGGATCCAGTGAGCCTTTTTGATTCCCTGCTGTGTACTTGGCACTGTCCTAAGCATTGAGGAGTCAAAGATGAATAAGACAGTGTGAGTGTCGTGAGGGGAAAGCACACTGCGTTTTTGTGTAATCCATCCGTGTGCGGGGCGGAGCCAGGCAGCGGGGCGCCCGAGCCGGGGAGGCTGCAGGGGCCTCCCTGCGCTAGGGGGGTGCCACGCTGCACGCGGAAAGGTTCGCACTAATAAACCCTTCTGAAGCCGGGAAGGACTGTTTAACAAAAAGAAGCTGTCCCAGGCTGTCTGGGGTCTTGAGTGGTCAATACAACTAAAGTTCAACAGGTAAAATGCTACCCCCTGCTGGACAACCACAGAAATGCAAAGAGTTCAAAGTGTTAAGATCTTCTCACTCCTGTAGGCCAACCAATAGGCCATCATCTCCTGTTAGAGAAACAGAACAGTCATATAAAAGCACAGAAATTGGAGCCCATGGTTGGTATCTGAACTCCGTCTGCGACCTCCTAGCTGTGTGACCTAGGGCAGACCACGTAACCACTTTATGCTGCTTTTCCTTGTGGGTAAAATGGGCTAATGGTACAAATGAATTATTGCAAGGAAAGAATTTAATTCAGTGCATGATAGTAAGTACTTGGTGAATTATTTATATTAAAAGATCTCTACCCTAAAAGCTGGAAATAAGATCCAAGACCCTTGAGTAACCATAGGAATCCACTGAGAATTCAGCTTACCAGCCAGACCCACTGTGGTTTTGACTTGCCCAGCTGAGGCTCATGGGAACGTTGCTTTCTCTCCTTCAGTCTCCCTTGAGAATGTTTTACTGGATGTCAAGGAGCTCCAGAGGGGCATGGACTTGACCAAGAGGGAGTACACCATGCATGACCACAACACGCTGCTGAAGGAGTTCATTCTCAACAACGAGGGGAAACTGAAGAAGCTGCAGGATGACGCCAAGATTGCCCAGGTCGGTATCTGTGCCCCTCGACACCCACAAAGGAGAACTGATTGGACCCCTTAAAGCCACCTGGGGTGCTGGCCCAGGATTTGGGGGGAAATTGCCCTCTGTCTACCGAAGGTAGAATTCTTATGTAGCTAATGATTATTGCATGGGGGCCCGGGGGGTAGATCTTTTCAACTATTGTACCTGGAAGGGCCCCCGTCTTGCTCATTGTCCTCTCTAATTTGGGGTACTCACCCTCTTTGGAGGCCCTCCCTTCCCCAGCTCCTCCCCTTCCACTTCCAGGCTTCCTGTACGTGAGTCCTGTATTCAGTTCAACCAACATGGGTCAGGCCCGTGCTCCGCAAAGCGGTGTTCCCAGTGTGTTGTGTTTCTGTAGGCCTTTGACCTTGAAAAATTACACTACCCTGGGGGGTCAAGTCTACACAGTTGAAAAACAGCCAGAACTGACTACACGCCATCGTGCAAGGGTAGGCAGAGTGTCGTGGGGACTCAGAAAGTGGACGTGACAGAATGGCTCCCATTCGAGGCTGGCTGGCCGTCACGGACGAGCGTCAGCAGACCCTTGAGCGTCCCTGAGGTGGGGACACTGTAAGGAGTAGTGCAGCAGCAAGCTGGGATTTAGAGACTGAGTAACTTTAAGATCCCTTCTAACCTCATTGGTTTTAAAGAGTTCTGCCACGGCCTTAGAAAGCTCTTGAAAGAATAGGAGTGCGCGTGTAGTGTATGGGAGCGGCCGGGGTCCCAGAGGTGGATTCCTAGGCAGAGCGTTGCACTCTGGCTGCCTCTGACCAGGCCCGGGGGGATACACGGGGCTGCAGAGAACTGTGGGAGGAGGGGAGGACAGATTCGGGGAGCAGGGGTTGGCGGTGGGCGGGGGAACCGTGTGTCATCACTGCTGCTTTGCTGCAGCTCTTCATCCAGAGCATCAAGTTCAAAGGCTGGAACTAATGAAATTCAGGAGAAACCTGCTTTTCCACAGGACGCCTTTGATGATGTAGTGAAGTATTTTGGCGAAAACCCCAAGACGACACCACCCTCTGTCTTCTTTCCTGTGTTTGTCCGGTTCGTGAAGGCCTATAAGGTAAACAGGGCGCGGTGTCCTTTAGAGCCCCCTTTGGCGTTCTTTTCCAAGCAGACACCCTTACAGAGCTGGCTGTGGGTCTCAGCAGCTCTGCAGAGGTCTCCACTCTTTCGGGGGCAGCAGGTCGGGGTGGTCAGTGCGACGGCTGTACTGGCCCTGGGCAGGCTGAGCGCTCCTGGGGCCCTCGCCCGTCATGCTCGCTCGGGGCAAGCGAGATGCTCCAGGGCCATTGCTGCCCCATTGACTGTCCCCCCCTCACACACTTAGAAAGTCCAGGCCCCCTCCTGGTGTTGAGCAGGTAAGAGGAGTGAGCCCTGGCCTGCGGTGTGGCGCTGTGGCCGAGGTCAGGAGCAGCTCGCGGTGTCATTCCTGCCCAGGCCTTCGGGCCACCCGGGCCAGCACTTCTCTAGCGCGGACTGAAACATGGCACCAGGAAGGACGGTTGCTCTCTGTGTCTTCACAGGGACCAACAGTGGCCCATCCTTTAAATGGGAGGCCCTCTTCCATAATCCACGCTCATGGTCTTGAAAAACATATTCAAAGAGGCATGTGTCAGAAGAATTTGTCCCTTGAGAAAGGACAAGGAGGGCGTTAGGGGATTTTAGTGCCCTTAAGAAACATTGCACTCCATATTCTCCAGGCTGGTCTACGCAGGACCTGGGGAATGTTGGTGGAGGAAGGGGTAAGTGCAACTGCAAGGAGGATGCGTCAAAGTCAACTGGTGCACTGATACAGATGGGTTCCTAGAACACTCACCTAACAGAGGGAGCCTGTACTACAAGGGGCCTGCCCTCCAGAAGATAATTCAGGGTTTTTTTTTGGTCCCCCCCGCCCTTGTATATTTTTGAGAAATATTCCTTTGGAAATAGTGGGTCACTTCTGCAACTCCACTAGAGGCTGATGGCTTTCGAGAACCATCCTTGGGCCATTTACTGAAACTCAAAAAGATTACAATATTGAGCCATCTGTTGTCAGTGTGGCTTCGTGTAGCAGTGACATCATAAGCTGTTTGGAAACAGAAAATGTCCTTGAAAGTGAGGACAGACAAACACAGCACCAAGTCCTTGTGCAAGTCGCTGAGCCAGGAGCAATAAGGAGGTCACCTGCCACCAGCTGCTGACCACGGTGCCCCGGGCTTCACTGGCTGCCGGTGCTCGTTGCTGCGAAGGTGGCTCCTGTTAATGTGCTGGGACTACATTTTTTTTCACATAAAAAATTGTAAGTCTCGGATCTAAAGAGAAAACATGTTATTTTTAAATTGTATAATAATAGAAGCTGGGAAGTGGCTCTGGTTGGTCTCAAAGCCTGATGCTTCGGCAGGGACGTGTAGAGTGGAGGAAAAAGAGAAGCTGCCCTTGGGGACCTGTGGGGTGCCACAGGCCAGAGCCTGTCAGGGTACCCCTTCCACATCGTTTCCCTGTGGTCCTGTTAGCCGGCTCCACGGGGCACTTGTCAGGCAGTGAGGTCCCAGGCTGTTTTACTTGTCCTAGATTGTACATAACAAGTAACCTGCCAGCCTGGCCCTGACCCGGGGACTTTGTGGGCGGATATCGGGGTTTTAGGATGACATCTTGCCTTTCCCATCTCCGGGTCGACCCAAAATGAAACTTAAGACAAAAGCAAAGGAGATCAAAACGTAAGCTTTATTACTGATAAAAACCTGGATTGGTGTATATGGTGTGTATCTATGAGTTTCCACTTCAGTCCCAAATTAGATGACTTAACCAGTTGACAGCTAGACTGTTGGACGTCTCTCTAGGGAGGCTGACTACAGAAGAGAGGATGTCAGGAGGGCTGAGTTGAGGCGAGCCTGTTTGAGTTCTTGTCCCGAGTTTATCAGGCCAGTTCCTCTGCCCCTGAAAGAGACAAGAGGCAAGGGAATGGAGGTCTTGTGCTAATAATGGGCAAAAGGAGCAGTACCCGAGGAGTCAGAGAAGCTTAGGTAGGTGGACAGATTCTGGGAGCAAAACAAACTCACTTGAAAATCACTGAGCAGAGCGGCCAATTAGGTAGGTCTCCTCCACATCTTTGGGACTGAGAATAAGCCGCGGTGTGAGCGGGGACAGGAGAGGGCTTCTGGGTGAGGCGAATCCCATCTCCTCGATTTTGAAGAGATGTCGCAGAGACAGACAGTGACGCCCCGAGTCAGCATGATACACAGGCACAAAGCATAGATCTTCTGAACCTCCCGTTTACTCTACTCCCTGGCTCACCAAGGATTCTTGCAGGATGACTTTTAAGAATTTTGACTGCTTTTTCCACTGACATATCTTTGGATTCTTTTGACTTCACCCAGCAAGCAGAAGAGGAGAATGAGCTGAGGAAAAAGCAGGAACAAGCGCTCATGGAGAAACTCCTGGAGCAGGAAGCTCTGATGGAGCAGCAGGATCCAAAGGTGAGGAGCCCGGCTCCCGTGACCGCCCTTGTGGGCGCGGGGGGGTGGGGGGTGCCCATCCCTGGCAGCCCCTCGGAGGCCAGCAGGAGAGGCGGACGAAAGCCAGACTTGCCCGGGACCCTTACCACCTCCTTCTAGGGCTTGGACACTCGGCGAATGGTGATTTGTTCATTAATAACTTTGTCCGGCAAAAACTGAAATGAGGCTAAGAGCATGTTCATGTAGCATTTCTAATGTTACGGAGATCTGGAGCGTAAATCTCAGTTGGATATACTGCGCAGAGAGGTCATATTTGATGACTGGATGGCTGCATGTCCAGGGAAGGCTTCGTGGGGATGCCACAGGTGCAGGCCCCGCCGGCTACAGGGCTTTGCTGAGGGGAGACGGAGCACTCCACGGCGGGGAACATCATAGGCAAAGACCGTGAAGGCACGCAGACCGAGGCAGGCTTCATCGTGGCCCTCAGCACCGGCGCTGAAGTCGGGTTATCACCGTAGGACCCAGCCTTCCCATCACCATCAGCTGGACTTTTGTGGGTTCTTCAGTGAAAGTGTGTTTTCTTCTGAGAAGCTTTCTGGGTTTGTCTCTGTTTGAGCACAGTGTGGGCTGGTGCCGTTTCTGTTTTTGGAGGCTGCTGCTCAGTACCGCAACGCCGAGACACACTCTGCGTGGTCTCAGACCTGCCATGGGTGCTGGTCCCACTGACCCTGCCTGCTTCTTTCTCCACAGTCTCCCTCTCACAAGTCAAAGAGGCAGCAGCAAGAACTAATTGCGGAATTAAGAAGGCGTCAAGTTAAAGATAACAGACATGTGTACGAAGGAAAAGATGGTGCCATTGAAGATATTATCACAGGTAAAAGATATTTCCTCGCTGTGGCTCATGGCGACCCTGCTGGCCTCACCCGTACCAGCCACTTGCAGATTTTGCTGCCTCTTGTCCAGGGTTTACCGTTTTTCAGTTTAATCAGACCTAGAATTATGCAGAGGCTGTATGCTAATGTTTGCAGTGTATTTATAGTAGCCTACATACCGCCTATCAAAGAACCCCAAAATGCTCTCTGAACAATCTCTTTGTTTCTCAGTGTCATTGGAACCCCGTAGATCCCCCCAGGGCGCCGTCTCCTAATGGTTTTCCATTGTCTTTGATTTGTCACCCTGCCCTATTTTCTTCCTTGCGGCCACTCCTACCCGTCTGCCTGATTAATAAATGCTATGGCAAGACACTCTCGGGGGTCTGTGCTAGCCAGTCAGTACAGGTTTCTCCCACACGTTCTTTAGAAGCCCCGTCACGTTTTCACAAGGAGATCAGGAGCCCGTGCATTCACTGAGGAGGGCCCTTTGGCCGGCTAAGGGCGCGGCCTGATCCAGACCGGCTCCCGTCCGACTGTGCGGGAGCCTCCTGCTCTCCGCTCGCCCCGGCTCCATGAAGCCTCTGCCTTCCCTCGTACAGATCGGGGCAGTGATTCGGGCAGCTGTCTGGTGGCGGTGGCTGCAAGCCACTTCCCTTTCACATCTGTCGCATATGAATACTATTTATCAGCTTCCAAGATGCCTAAAACTTTTTATTGTGCAAAATAGTTTAAGTGTGAAAAGGTATGGAGACTATATGATGAGCTTCCATGTACCCACCACCCATTACCAAGGTTCAACTCGGGGCCAGTCTCATGACATGCCTGCTTCTACCCACTCCCTGCTCCCCAACCTCTGGGATTATTTTCAAGCAATTCCACAATACACAACTTCATGGGGAAATATATCGGTATGTGCCTTCAAAAGATAAAAACTCTTTAATAAAGCAAATACCCATAGTACCAATATCATACACCTCCCAAACTGTTTCTTGATATAAAATGTCCAGTCATTATTTACATTGCCCCAATTGTCCGGATTTTTAAAAGCTCTGACTTTTTAAAGTCTTCTACTTTTGACTTCCCATTTCTTGTTAATAGCTTAGTCAGCAGTGTAAGTAAGGATCCCAAATTGCCAAAATTGCAATTTTTTCCACCAGCTCAGAACCGAGGGAATAAAAGACTAAAAGGGAAATCAATGAAGAGTTTCCTGCCCAGAGTAAAGCAGAGTAAGGTGGGCGTGGCTGGTGAAAATGCTGGTCTCTCTATACACACAGACTGTGTCTGTGCCCGTGCGCCCGCCGGTACCCCAGTGGTCGCCCTGCAGAGGTTTGTAGCCGGCCCCCAGATAAGGCCCCCATTGTTTGGCGCCTCTCCTCGCCTCCTCCCCCCGCCCCCCATTGAGCAGGGAGCTCTGCTCTGAGCAGCGCCAGGAATAGATCTCCTTGGGTAAGCGCCCCTTCATCTCAGTGCCATGATAAGATTAAGGTGGAGAAGCATTCAGCCTCGCTCTCTGAGAACTTGGAGTTCCTTTTCCTCAGTCTGTTCTCCATCCTAATGACACCTGGCTTATAAATTGAGCAAAGTGTACAGTTTTTATTTGCCTGATCTAATCCTAAATCGACCATGGGAGGTGACAGTGCATACCTGCTTATGGAGCATTCTTTATTTTCCTTGGAATAGTTTCCATTTTGTAACCCACAAGCAAACCCCGGATTGAGTGACTCTTACATTTTATGAGCTCACTCAGGTAGATATTGCCTTCCTCCCTTCCTGCTCACCTGCCCCACCTGTTTCCCCCAGGTATGATTAACAAAGAACTAACCATGTACTAATGTGATAGATCTTGGCTTTTTACCTCTGTTTGTCTTGTTTGGCTGTCGTTTCTGATGCAGTGCTGAAGACTGTACCCTTCACTGCTCGCACCGCCAAGCGTGGCTCTCGATTTTTCTGCGAACCTGTTCTCACTGAGGAATACCATTACTAAACTCTTACTCTTTCTCACCTGATGCTCTTAAAAGGTTGCTGCAGGTTTTTTGACCTTCTATGACCCTCTGTATGTCTGTCAGGGCCACCCAACATTCTAGCATGGAACGGCCATCTCCACCACGTTGTGTTTTGTGTTGTCTTCGTGCTGCATGGTTTTGCGCGTCAGTCCTAACTGCCTACTCAGGGCCACTTTCAGTACGTCTCTGAATCCACATAGCCAGGACGGTCTAGGTGTGTGTGAGTTGGATTATAGAATTTCTGAAAGAAATTTTCAGAAAAATAGTAAGTAGAACACTTCTTTGAGAATCAGGATTGGGACCAACTAGATTGCTTATAAGATTTTTGCACTAATATCTTTGAACAAAAAATAATAGTCATTAATAACTGTAGCAGCTATATCAAACATTTATTGAGCAACTTACTGTGTTCTCACAGATTTTCAGATAGTAAACCAGCCTTCTTTTTGTGCTCATCAAACGTGCTTTTGTAGTAAATGAGCTGCTATATAAGTGCTCAGGAATGTAAGGTGCTGTAAAGTTGCAAAATGATTTTCAGAAGGAACTGTGAACTATGTACAGCTGCAAATTGGGCCTTCACGGTCTCCTGCAGTCTATAGCAGTCATCCAGTGTCATGGAGCTCATGGTACAAGCTTAACACGGGGAGCCCCTTCAACCCAGAAGCCTGCGTAAGCTGACAGAAGGCGGCCCACTGCTCAGCAGTTCCGCGTTAGAGTTAGGCTGACAGTCAAAGGCCTCGGAGCCTCTCGCCATCTTACCTCATTCATGCTGCTTCACCGTTCCATGTCAAACCCAGGGTGTTTCTTCTGTGCTGAGATCATATCTGGGCCTGCTCCTTTGGTCAGGATGGTGGCACCAGAAATACTAAGAGCAAATGCCTCTCATTGGAAAATGCCACTCTTCTTAGAATTAAAAAAAAAAAAAAAAGCAAAATTTCCCAAGGAGCAACAGCCTGGGCCTGGATCCTGGTGCCTGGATAAGGAACAGAGTTCTCTACAGTGCCCAGTTGGTTAGAGAAGCGACAAGAGCGGCACGACATCTGGTTGGAAATTGCCATTGTTTGAGTCCCGTGCTGAGATTGACATGGAACTGGATGTGTGTTTCTTTTGTGGCATTAACTCTTCTATAAGTGCACTTGTTGCGTATTTTTGTCTCTGATGGTGACAGACGACGCGGTGTGTTTTTGCCTGCTCTGCAGTGTGCTTGCCCACCCATGCTTATTAACAAGGCTAGAAACTGTTATCTATTGGCTAATGTTTACTGTCAGTTTTGCTGCTCGACTGTCTATCATTCTGGAGCCAGATTTCAAAGCAGCTTGGATCTGGGTGGTCAGCGAACTGATGGGAAGACACCTCACCTTCTCCCTTGTTTTATCTTATGGCTCTTGTAGTAATGGCCTCCCACTCTCTTGCTCTGTTGGCTAACACGCCCGGGAATGTTAAGCACTAAGTTGAATTGCTTTTCATTTTCATCCCATTTTTATTTAACCATCATTTTGTGTTTTTGTTTTTTTTTCTGTTTAGCTTTAAAGAAGAATAATATCACTAAATTTCCAAATGTTCACTCGAGGGTAAGGATTTCTTCTAGCACACCGGTGGTGGAGGATACACAGAGCTGGCAAGCATCACTTTTTACTTAGCTTCCTCCTCTCTCTGTATGCAGATCAGTGGTTTCAATCTATGGCTGAGGGTGATACTGGTGAGAGTCTGACCAGGGAGAAGTCTTTGAACCTCACTTTCAATGATGTGAGGCGGAGCCTCTCTGTTGGACTCTTTCTGGCCTGCTTCCATGTTCTCAAGTGTGATGGCGTGGGCAAGGGTTGTTGCTGATTATTGTAATTGCTTTGGGTGCTAGGATTACCCTCTTCTCAGCCTTCAAGTTATTCAGTTAACCCTGTTTTTATGTGAAAAAATTGAGAGCAAGTCCTGGCCAGGGACCACGAAGATTTCAGTCTTTAAAATTAATTGCCTAGAGGTCTCAGGAATCAGAGAGATGCAGGTCACTGCATATCCTTAGCCAAAGGGGAGCTCAGACCTTCCCTGACCATTCTGGGCCAGGAAGCAGAGTCTCCGGAGGATCAGGGCAGGCAAAACAATCCTTCACTTGAATGTAGGAGTAGGCCAGGGCCACCAGCCCCAGTGAGCCAGGAGCCGGTGGGGACTGTGCTGAACCTGCAAACGTGGCTCTTTCTCACACCCACTCAGCTCCGGCTTGTTTCGCCATGGAAGAATTTGGGCCCAGTATTGCCAGATCCTTCAGTTTTCCTATAGAAGTCAGAAACCCTAATTTTTATGTTAATCATCAATTTATGTATCAGGAAACTGCATTTAAAAATGTAAGTCAAGGTCAAACATTTTGTGGGCCAGGTATGGCCCATCAACTCCATTTTCAACCTACTGATTAGGTGAAGGGATAAAAAACATTGAGTCTGGCTTAATTCTGTTGTGTTTCCCTTTCTAAAGGCAGAATGTTTCCCAATAGAAATAAAAAATACTAAGTTAATGAAAGGGGAATATATACTAGTTAAACAAAACAAGGGGAAAAAGTATGAAGCCTGCCTTTTCACTTTACCTTGACCCCATCAAAAGGAAGCTACCTGCCGGCCAGGCTACCTGCCTTATTCATCAAGGCGCGCTTCATGCAGAGAGTGCTTAGTACCTAAATAACATTCCTCCTGTTCATCCCACGTTACCCCACCAGAATAACGCCTCCTTGAACTGATATGCAGTGGGTGATTCATTCATTCAACAAGGCATTTTCAGAAATGGGCGTTCCGCTGTGCATTTCCAGTTGGAGAATGCAGAGGGGCCCATAAAGCTTCACCCCTTTAATGAAAAACAAAACTGTTGGGTGACAGGAAAGAATGTTTGGGATTGGGGTAATATTTTGATTTAGTGATTACTTTTGTTTAGTAGTTAATTGAGAACTGTTTCCAATTCACAAAGTAAAAACTGAGCTAATTATTAATAGAATAAAAATAACGGATTCTATGCTAACTAAGCATAGGTTTCTTCCTTGATTACACCTTCAGACAAGATAGAACAGGGCAGTTGGTTTTATTAGTTTTGCAGCTTAAAATCCATTGTATTATTGTTTATATTTAGATTTCCAGAAAGAAAGAAAAAACCCAAACACCTAAACCACAGGGATTTCCAATTGAAGAAACATTTCAAAATAAGATTTCAGCTAGACTCCCTGGCCAGTGACAGAATCGGTCTCCTCTCCTATATATTTTCCTAAAAGTTCCAGAATCCCACCAGTATTACATCATGTTTTGACTGTATATACAGAGGGCAAAGTACATGTGTTTGGCTCAAATACTCAGTGGGTTTGAAGGGCCCGTTAGACTCTTCTTCACAAGCTGCTTTGATTGGCTGCCAGCTGGTCTTTGTCTTGCTTAGACAGGCTATTAAAGGTTGCAGTTCTCTCACTGGTGCTGTCCTCTTTACAGATCTTAGAAACCAACCATACAGACGAGCCGATGCGGTGAGGAGGAGTGTCAGGCGGCGCTTTGACGATCAGAACTTGCGTTCTGTTAATGGTGCCGAAATAACCATGTGAACCTGAGACCTGTGTGAATAGAGGGTGTGCATGAAAGAAACTGTCCACATGAACTTTATGTGCTACCATTTAACTGCAGCCTTGAACGTAGATAAAAATTCTAAGGGCTCAGATTTAGCAAACACATAGGAACTTTAAAAAGATGGGCTCTCCTTCCAACCTTTGTTAACAAGTGCCTAAAAGTGGAAGTACCTGCTCAGATTAATCAAAGCAATAGGATTCGATTTGATTAGGTATCTTTTTACATCAGTATGTTATTAATTTTTTAATCAAATTGTAAATTTCTTAAGTATTACTTGCTATCGTGATTGTCCCATGATGGCCCCCACCCTGGTTTCCTAATAAGTTGTAAATACATTAATGCATCTGCTGTGGGCTTCCTTTGCTGAGATGTCTTTTAAGGAATTACTTTTGTGTTTCAGCCATACCTATCAACTTTGTATTTTTAAGGGCTTGCAACATGGGAGGAGGAAAAAAGTTACATGATAAACTCCTGTCCATAACCAAGGCCCAGCAGAAGTACAAACATGATGCAATTACAGTAGCACAGAAGTTACTCAGATGCCTCCTTTCACATTCTCCTACTTCTGTGGCTAGAGTACCATGCCCTCCCGGTGAGAGATTCACCTTACGAATGCAAGAATAAGATGGCATACAAATGCTGTATAAAACTTATTTGCAGTACTGTGTTCCTCAGTTAGGGGCAGCTTTTAAAAAATAATGCAAATGTATTTATTAATTAGCACTAAAATTAACATCTCAGTAATATTAGTATTTCTGAGGACCATTATCGGGTCAAACCTGAGAATAGAAATTGGTGCCTTGCTAGCCAGGAAGTAGTTCTCTGTCGACAAGTATTCAAGAGTTACTTCTGCTAGCAGAGTAGTGTTAGTGACCTGGCCTTACTCTCCTCTGACAATCGGTTGTTTTCCCCCCTCCTTCCTTTTGTAAATTGGAGAAGACATATTTGGCATCGTTTATCAAAGCTAAGAACTTGTATTTCCCAGACTACTTTGTAGGGAATTGCTGAAATATTCACATTGGGATTAAGCTAAATGGTATATGTAATGGGACTAAATGGCCAACTAAGCCAGTTATTTTTCCTTCCTCTCTGGCAGGGCACTTGATCCATTCCAAAGTCAAAAACTGGACTAAAACTAATTTGTACTTTCCATAATATACATTGTGCTTCTGGCTCACCTTCTTGGTACATTACAATATATTAATTGTAAAGTTTATTGTATAGTATTTAACCACTGAATTTCTTATTTTATGTTGTGCTTATGTGAACTCCTTGGTGAAGGTCCAATTTTCCTTGGATAATGTGTAGTTATATATGACCTTTTTAAATGTACAGATATTTTGCTATAAAATTGGTGCAGTTTTTTATGGTTTTTACACTTCTCTTTAATTCCCACCTAAGCCTCTGGGTAATATTGTAAATATTGTTTAAAAATGCATCCGCCTATGCTATACAATCTGAATGTTATTTTAACTTATAGTTTTTTTTTAATATATATATTTAACTACAAGGACAGTTTAGGGATCAGTTACATTTTACTTTAGCATACCTATTTACAGAAAGATTGCTTTTAAACTGTCACCTGCCAGCACATTTTCATAAATGTGTACTTTTAAAAGAATATGCCAAGATTTTGTCTTTCCGTTGACTCAACGTTCGTTTTGATGATAAAGCAATTCAACAATGAGGTACACAATGCAAACTGTTGGTCCTTTACCACAGCAGCTGTTTTCCAAAGCTCAATGCTGATGAGCATCTTAAAATACTTGCTATTTATTAATCTGTAAGTAGACAATAATGTTGGCATGTTCTTTTCTGTTTGTCTATTAACGGGCTTGCTTCTTAGCAATATTAGAATGTTTTATAAAAGCAGTTCATGTTACTTTTCTGGTCTTTTCATGGCATATGAGCAAATAAACTATTTACACTACTATCCTGTAATATGTTGTAGTCTTTCAATGGTATACTTTAGGGGTTTTGCCAGTTTATCTTCTAGAAACAGGTGTGTCTTGGTGCTTACACTCAAGACTCTAAATGTGTTTGGTAAACTTTAAGTAAAATCCCTTCCTGTACAAACTCTTGACCACTTGCTATATGGAATGAAGTAACCAAACAGATTTTGGTAGTGAGGGATACATGTCCAAAACTCAAACTTATTCTTTCCAGTTATCACTGTAACGATACTCCCAAGTCATAAGATACATTTAGTATGTTGTTTTTAGTGTATTTTTTTAGGGAAGCAAGGAAATTTAGTTTTTTAGAAAACTGTAAGTGGCTTAGAAACACTTTAGAAGGGTTTAGTCTTTTATGGAATTGTTACATTAAGTCTTTGTCCCCAATTCAGTGCTCTTTTTACTGCACCAGTTAAGGTAATTGAAGCTTTATTTTATAAGGGGTGAGGGGATAAATTCTGCAGTCGGAATCTCTAGTTCGTTTTATACCAGGGCAAAGTGCTTCAGGGTAAAAGAAATAATGTCTTTAATATTCCACAAATTCAGAAGGTATTCAAACCCAAACTACAGCAGTAGGTTCAAATGAAGCAGAGATGGTTAGGTTTAAGGGCATTATATGCCAGTAGCATCCATTTTTAAAGATGTTTACCAAAGACCAAAATTAAGTCCCCCATCCCCAAATCTAAGTCCTCATCCATTCACACTGACTGCAGTGAATGCCCAGAATGGGTATTGCTGGTTCAACATGCTGGATTTCGTAGAATTATCTAACTTCGTACTGGAAGATATGCTTTTTTAATAATAGGTTTATAATTCACGTACCTAGTGATTTTAATATTTAATAAAATTCTTCTTAGCCCCAATACATGTCTCCTAAATTCTATCAGAAATGTCTGCAAAGCTGCATATACTATCATCCCAGTTCATACAAAAGTGTTATTAATTTCCCATTTCTTTTAAACCTAATACCCCATTTCCAAGAGAAAAAAATTTGAAGCAAAAAACAAATGCGTTAGGAACTATTAATATACTTTTTTTGGTCTTTTTACAGAGAAAAGCAGGTATTACACTGAGAAAACAGAGAATGTGGGCATCTAGCATCTCACAACACGAGCTTTGGGAGGGGTGCTGAAAGGTAAAAGCTGGCACAAAAACAACTTACTTAGTAAAAGATGCCATTTTTCTAATAAATTATATTTATTTACAAAAGGTCTAATTTTATATAGCTGAAGTTCTTTACATCAGAACAATATATAAATAGAAGAGAAAATCTGGTAATTACAAACACAGAACATGAAACCTTGTTCTGCTATTACTCACCTTTCAGAACTAGTTGAAGAGGTAGGTAGGCATGAGACCAACACCTACCAAAAACGTTTGCAGGAAGGAGTTTATAAATAGCACATTTAGATACCCCAAGGAACAGCATAAAAGGGCATCAAGAAATGGCTTAGTTTGAATCTGATCTGAATAGGCAGCCATTTTGTTTCATAGTCTATGACTGAAAACTGGGGTTGAGGGAGTTTACCAGTTGCCCTGAAATGCAAACATCAACCTTACACCTAGGGCAATTATCCATTAAATTAAGTCAATTACAAATCACTAACAATGAGATGGCTTTAAACTAGATCCTAGTGTGTTACAAAAGCAGCTTTTATATAGCAAGTTTAAGTTATGTAATAATCACTGGTGTGCACACCTGAAACTAATGTATGTCAACTATAATTGAAAATTAAAAATTAAAACGAAGAGCATAATCTACCGCAATTAAGGAATTTAGGCCAGGTAGACAAGCTTAATAAAATGGAGGACAGGGAGAGTATGTGGGTAATTGCAGCAAAATCTTCTCACTTCCCATCTCATCATTAAAGTCAGCTCCAGTAACATTTGAATGCCTATTACATTACCATTATTCATCCCTTTGTCAAAAACAGCCTGAAATGATTAGTTCTTAGCTTACATTTTTAATAGGAAGTCTGCCATTGTGTCCCTTAGGGCCTTTAAAGACCAGTTCTGATGTAGCTCAAAGTTAATTCCTCAAATAAATTACTTTTGAACTACTATTGTGTAACATTAACTTATGAATAGTTACAAAGAAGATATGTTTCAAATCATCACAGGGGATTTCCTTTCCTACTCAAAAACCACATGGAAGTTACATGTTCTAATAAGCTTTTGATTTTTCTGAAGTAATGGTGAGGTACAGTCACTTTGGTGCACTTCAGTTATGTATGTGGCTGCAGTCGTGGGTTAGTATGGTTTACTACAGTGACACCTTTTCAAGCCCTTTAATACAGATGACGGGGACCATGTATGCTGGCTGAGTACATCTGTCAACTAATATTTTACATTCACATTCACTCAATAGATGCCCACTATGTGCCAGGCACTGTTCTAATCCAGAATATAGCAGTGAATGAAACATAAACAGGAACTAGACCACTGATGTCAAAGTAATTGAAAACTTAGAGCAAGGTAAGTAAGACTTATTAGACTGGTGTTACCAAAACCATAGAATGAGATTATGAGCCTATTGTTATAAACCTATTACAACACACTGTCTTAAAAATTATGTGAAATCAGTGCGGTTTTACCTGGAGAATGTAAAAGAATTAAAATTCTGCCTCCTACTGAGATACTTTTCCTAAGGGCAAAGTCTCAGATTTAAGATACAAGGAATTATGTGCTTTGCCTCATTTTGTTTTAGAAATGTTTATTTAGTTCTGTGATTTACATTTCAATTACATAATATACTTAAATAGCCTATGAACTTTTAAAAACAGCGTTCACCACTCTTCCCTGGGTACTATTTGATTAGAAATTTTCTAAGTAGCATCTAGGCTTAAAAAAGGTCTTTGTATAAAAGGGGCTACCGCTTTTTGGCTGCAAAAAGGAAAGTGGCTGCCTAGTCAGCACTCAGTTGGACCGCTAACAGTGGAAGAAAACCAGAATCATCTAAGGCTAATGCTTCTTAACACAGGACACAAAGCCCTTCGGTAACTAAATGAAAACTGTGGCCCTTCTTTCCAGATAATGTACACAGACGTTTGAGGAATGTTTAGTCTCTTCACTCTACTGTTACAAAGTAAGACTGCCTTACTCTAGGCTTTACATCCTTTTCATTTTATAGTATTATGAGGCCCAATTAGCGAAACTCAAAAGAGCTACGATCCTTTGATCATTTTCAGATTTACTGGGAGGCATAAAAAGTATTTTTATTGTTGAGAAATGAATAATCCATATGCTGAAATTACTTTTGGGTAATAACAAAATGCCATCACTATGTTTAAAAAGAAAGTGGAACTTTTTTAAATTTGAAAGCAGTAAGCTATTTAAATATACTTGTGAAAAGTGCAATATATTCTTCATACTTGCTTGACTAAATTAACTTTTCATACCAATTCAATTTTCCGACATAGGAATTACAGACCAGAGAAAATAAAAATATGAGGTATCTGAAGTTGCTATTTTGACTGTTAAGTATGAAATTAAATGTATTACTGAATTTAACCCAAAAATTCATATTAATGATAATGAGGGAAGATGACACTCAACATTTACCTATGTCTGAGACTTAATTGAAAAGTAGACATTCCCCTTATCTGAAAATAAACATGCTTTTCCTGTTTGAACACATTTGTTCAAACTGTTTCAATATCTGTTCAATTCTAATGGAACCAGCATTTTAAGACATTTCAGCTTTTACCAGAGTGAAGATTTTGAAACCTAAATCTTTAATTGGTTAAAAATATTCACAGAATCTTCCCATCACCTGTGCCTTCAGACTGGACAGTATCTTTCTGGCAACTAAATCTCATTTGATGGGATCATCAAAGTGACAGGGATTATAGTCACTTTAGTATCTTCTATAACAAGGATGTATTCTGAATTCTAACTTTTTCACTAGTTTTGTTTTAGGTTAAATAATTTTCATGGGTGAGCTATATGGAAAACTTGAATTTGTTTTGTCCTGTAGGGATTTGAGGTTGTGATAAGACAGTGTAAGAAGTACAGAAATTTATTTTGAGGACATGCTAAAACACATCAATAGTTTTTTATTTAAATAGAAAAATCAAAACTTTAAAGTTGTACTTAAAAAAATCATTCATAGAATTAAAACATTTTACAGTTTCTAAATTCTCTTGTGAAACATCACTAGTATTTCTGCCAGTATCATATACTTATTTTAAAGATTTTACCACTGACTTCCATGTCAAGTGTTAGACATGATTGGCAATATTAACTATCATTACAATGGGACCTCTGAAAATTAAGTGTAGGTGAATCCCTGTTTAAGTAGTTATGTTTTGGTTCTAATATACAATAGGAGACTCAAGCAAGCAACTTGATTACTTCACATTTTCTAAAAATAATGGTTCTCACTTTCTACAAAGTCGTATCATATTTCACATCAGAAAAGCAAGGAGAAGCTGAGAAACTTCCCTCCCCCACCACCTTTTTTTGAAGCTTTCAACAGTAGACATCTTTAATCGAAACAGGAAGGAGGGATGGGAAAAGAGTCATCCTAGTCAGTTCTACTTTTCAAATTCATTGGGATGATGAAGAAAAAAAAAATGAACATTTGTTCTTTTAAATCCCAACCTGAAATAGGATCGTTCAGAGTGTCCAAAAAAAGAAGAAAAAAAAAAATCTAAGGTAAACCAAAGACTATGTGCTAAAATTTACTATTTTAAAAATAATCCTGCACTGAAGGAATACAGTATAAATTACATTACCAACCTTCAAATGTCAGCGCGTGAAAAGTATTCTAGCTTCAAACCATGGCCTCTCTAAAGTATTCTGTAAAAATTCACAGATCAAAAACAAATACAGGGGCCTCAAATGCACTGATTATATTAAAAAAGGAAAGTGACTTAGCTATGTGGGTAAGAGGAAGCAAAATTTCAGAGATTTAGTTTCTTTAACTTTAAATGATCATACAATTTTTTTATAGAGCTGAGCAGTTTACGTAGAAATAAATACTAGTACACACTAGAAGAGAAGGTTTAATAATTGATAAAAATGTACAAAAATATTCAAAATCAGAAATGCTTTAGAATGTGTACCACGAAGTCAATACTTCTCAGTGAGCAGGGAAGGTAAAAGACTTCCTCAATGAAAAAAAGCAAGAGAAAGATCGAATTTAAAAAAAAGACAATTGTTAAAGAAAATGTTTAGGTCAACATTGATTTTTGTTTTAGACAAGGATATTGCAACTATCACTTAAATTTTGGTGGCACATTCTTTAGTAGGTCCTTAAGGCAATATATTTAAACTAATCTACAATTTGACTTGATGTTAATGTTTAAAACATCACCTCAAAATAATGCCCTCACAATAGCCTTTTAAAACATATTCGGATGTTTCATAAAAAATAACGGTGGCTTTATTATAGCAGTGCCCACCAGCACCACTACAGTTAAGGGTCTACCAGGCTTCCATTAAGAACACCTATATCTGGGTTCACCATAAAAGATCAGATTAGCTTCAACCAGTTGGGTAGTGCACAAAAAATGTAGTTTTATCAGTTGCTGGTGCTTTTTTGGTATGACTAAATATCAAAAAAAAGTTTCTTTATATCTTCAAAATCCAACTTCCATAAAGTTAATCAAATCATCTTAATGACTTAGACTTTAGAACAAAGTAGAGACATCTGCAGTTATTAGTAAATTGCCACCTTTAATCCATCCTGCAGTGCCCTAAGAAAGGGTCACAGAAAAACAGTTATGACCATATGAAAATATGATTCTTGATACAGAATCAAAAGTTATTTTCAGTTTCCTTTGCTTTTATAAAGTCCACAATAACAATACTTAAATGCACTTTTTTTCCCTGTGATATTAATTAAAACCCAGTGTTATTTCAGTTGAACTTAAAATAGAGTCCTTGGTCTGAATTAGACTTTAAATCATACTGTAAACATATATTTGGTATAATTTATTGATCATCATCCAGTTGCTCCAAAAGGGTCCTTCTGCGCTTTTCCAATTCCCCTTCGCTCAGTTCACTGCCAGAAGTATCCCAATTACCCTGAAAAGACATTGAATGCAATTACATTTCATGTTAGTACTCAAAAGGTAAGGTTAAGTAGTAAGGAACTTTTGAAAAAAGAATCCAAATCTCTATGAATCTCTTTCAAAGAAACAGATACATCACATGGTTTAATGACTTACTGCCTCTTTCCCCAAAGCCTATCAATGGGTTGCTAATGACATATACATATACCTTGGTTATAGTACGAGAGATCCTTAATTTACAATGAAGCTTTTTATGTGTTGTTTTTAGTAAACACTAACATATAAATTGGGTGCAATGGTACATACTAGTTTCTTCTCCTTCCTCTTACACAATGGATTATGAAACATCCTCTTTCCATTTAATGGAAGCCAGGTGTTTATTTCCTAGACACTATATTTCTTGCTAACTTTGCAGATTCTAATTGTCCTATGAGTGTTTTATATTAGAAAAAAGTATGCTTAGTACAGACATTCAAGATTTATGAGCAGCGTAAGACTTAGGCTGAAGAAAAAAATTCAAACAAAAATAATACCGTGTATTATTTGTGAGAAACAAACTTTGGAAAGTGGATAGGTCACCTATCCTCTTTCCCTTCAGGAATTTCATTTAACCTACTGTACGGGAGAAGAAACTGTTAAGCTGCTCATAGGTATAGAGGAAATGCTCATTTTTC
This sequence comes from Mormoops blainvillei, assembly GCA_004026545.1. NCBI lineage: Eukaryota > Metazoa > Chordata > Mammalia > Chiroptera > Mormoopidae > Mormoops > Mormoops blainvillei. The sequence goes on along the minus strand of PVJD01001943.1, from coordinate 129,021 downwards.
ACCAAGGATGTGCATCAGACTCATCAGTGCAGCATTTAAAACAAATAAAAAAGCCCCTCCACCCTATAGCAACTGAACCAGAATATCCAGAGGGGGCCAGGGCTGCCCTGCACTGTGTAAACTCTCCATTAGTAATTCCAAGGCATAGTCTTTGCTAAGCTAACAGCGTCTGTGGGAGGGATGGCAAGGCTGAGGTTTATGCTATTGTGCTGTCACTCATACATTATGTACACACACACACATGCGGGAAAACAAGGACTAATCATGTAATTTGATATTAAAATATTAACTTTTGCTTATAATCCCCTCCTATCCATTTGCCCTCACCTCTTCTTCCAATGATTTCCAAAAGTTACTGGAATGTTACCTTCTGAAGCCAGACTTAGTAACAATGACAACTGTAAATATGTGGAGGGAGAACCCTGATTTGAATCTCTTAAATTTTATATTCCTTAAAAAATAAGGTAGGAAATGTGCACTGACACTTCTTAGTGAGAAGGCACAATGCAGAAGATCATACATATCCTCCTTTCCTAGTGAGTTAAAATAACAGCTGTAGAATGCTATGTTACTTTCTTAAGGAATATAAAATTTAGGACACTCCACTGGGTCATTTATGACTGCATACATTAGACTATTTTATGTGACAGGTAGTTAACTGAATTTTCATTAATGGTAGCTTTCTTTAATGGTAGTAGACCTGAAAAAAGTATTCTTTAAACACCATCACAATAATAATAACAGTCTCCATTTCTGTAATTTAAAAATATAGGTATGAAAGAATACTAAATACTCACAGAAGAATCCTTTCCAGTCTTTTTCTTAGGTGATTTGTGTTTTGATTCTGATCGTTGTCTAGTTCTGTCTTTTTCACTTTCCCGGTCTTTTTCTTTTTTATCCTTCTCTCGCTCAGCATCTGACTCTGGAGAGTCCTGTAAATTAAAAAAAGTTAGCATTTGGCAAAGATAAATCCCCATATAGGTAGTATTTAGGAAAATCCACATATAACAAAGTATGTGTTCACACAGTGGTGAAATTTAAACAGTTAAGCTCAAGGATTCTGTAACACTTTCAAGACTCAGGGAGGGAGGGAGTGGCCCATTCCTACAGAAAGGATAATGTTCTGGTAAGAGTAATACACATTACTAAAAGAGTTTCACTAAGTTAAGGATGAAGGTACATTTCCACAAACCCAATAAAACAGTACTTATTATGAACGTAAGATGCTGTGATTAGCTCAAACACATATTAGGTTGTAGTTGTATAATAAAATTCTTTCCTTATAAATTCTTTCCAATTTGCTACTGAGTAGCAGAACTTATTTAAAATGTAATGTCAGTGACTAAACAAGCAGTCCTTCACAACATGCATAAATTCAAGTCAGCAGTATGAAAGAAACCTCATTCAACAGGTCTGCGGTTACTACTCAGGCCCTTAAATTTTGAAAACACCCCTAGGTGTACCTAAGGTTAAGCGGTTCTCAACGACAGCTATAACACTACATAAAACACAAAGGCCTGCTTTTTTCTCTAAGATTACTTTAAAAAAATCAGAGTGAGAACCTTAATATTGTGTTTATTTCTTTTTTCAAAGTTCACCAAAAGATTTTAATGGAAGACTAAGACAAAGATCAATTCTAAACCTCTTGAATTTAGGTGCCCACCTACACTGTGTTGGACTGTACAGTACTAGAAAGAAAAACGTTCTACTGCCCCTGGGAAGCTTAAGGGCAAAAGCCTAGTATAAAAATGAAAAACGTGCTTACAGATTTGTGTCTCCTCTTCTTGCTTTTCTTCTTATGTTTCTTTGACTTCTTGTAACTTCTCTCTACGCACCATGAAAAGGAAGTGTCAGAATTTGAGGACATCCAGGTGTCAATGACTTTAGTCAAGTTAAAAGATATGCTTACCAGACTCAGCACTAGAAGAATGTTCGGAAGCAGAACGAGACTCTGATCGTTGTCTTTTTTTCTTTATATGGCTGTCGTCGTCATCTGAATCTGACCCCTAAACAATACAAATAATTTTATTCATAATGATGCTAATAAATGTTTCAATACAGCTATGGTGCCATCTAATAAACTTCCTTACCGATCGAGAGCGGGAACGTTTCCTATGGTGTTTTTTGGATTTTTTAGAATGTTTCTTGTTCTTTGAATGATGATGTTGACATTCATGCTACAAGCAAAGAAAGAAAATATTCAAAAGTTTACATTTACTTTAGACAGTACATCATAAAGTTTTAAAAGCTCTTAGAGTAAAACTCCATTTTGCGTATTTAGGATGTACTTTGAAATTGTGCAAAGAATTATGATCACTTAAAATGTTTCCTTCTGATCCTTAACCATCATTTACATATCTAAACACAACAATGTTAAAAATATTAATAAAGTACTTTCTGTAGGAATGAGAAAGGTGTGGGTTAGAAGGGATAACTGATACACTCCAGGAAGGTATAATTTACAGAACAGTTATACTGCTTTCAAAAACAATGAAATACAATGATATTCAGACATGGTTTTTCTGATGCCTCAACACCAAGATAAAGAACTGCCTCAGAGCTGTCCTTGAACTAAGAAATTGAGGTTGGTCTCAGAATAAATATAAAATCTATTCCTCTTTCTTTTCACACAAGGAGCATTCCCTTCCTAGTAAAACTTACAACATCCATCCACAGGCACTCTAGCCCCACATGAAATCAGAAAAAGTGCTATCTCGGTGGATTTTAACTCTTACTAAAACAATTGTCCATCTAGCAGGAATGTGGAAATGGTACAGTAAAAACTCCTTGCCTGTAATATACCTGTATCTTTAAAAATAAATTTTGCTTCAGTTTACAAGAAAGTGGAAATGGAAAATCTGGCTTAGGAGGAACTCTCATTTTTTGTCACTGAATGCTAATTTTTCCTTTTCTACCTCTAGGCCCAGGGAATCCTACTCATATTCCCTATTCCAGTATCCTACAACTGAAGTACTTTTCACTGAATACATCATGAACTGTACTATAAACTTGTTCATAATAGCAATACTGGGTTCCAAACACCTATTCTAATGGGTCCAGCCTTTCCCTATGCTAACATCTCTATCTCCGTTTATGACCTGACCACTTTACCCCCAGCACAGATCATAAAAGAATCCTGATGGAAGATTCTTGAATCAGGGGAAAATGTTAATAAAATGTATACTCTAGAACTTGAAAATCTTGTTAAAATGATGACTTCTGATATGGGAATTCTGCTGACAGGGTCTGAGGTTCTGCATCCCTCACAGGCCCCAAGTTGCTACAGATAATGCTAGTTGAAAACAGAGTAGAAAAAGATCTAGAGGCAGCTGGGAAACTAACACAGAGTACATGTGAGTATATTATCAGCGCAAACTCTTGTCGACATAGATATGCATCAAGAATAATAAATACAATGAAACAGTCAAGTCAATGTAAGTGACCTGCTAAGCCCGATTACTATGCAACACTGTAATAAATATGTATGAGTTTTCAGACTGTGGTAAAGTATCGGTTTGTCTATTGGTTTATCATGTTTATTGAAAGTACTGACTCTGGCCTCAAAACAGCCTGTGTTGGAATCCCTTCCTGTAAATTATTTCTCTTTACCCCAGTTTACTCATCTTTAACTTTAGAGGGCTGTTGTGAGGATTACATTCATATATGTAATATTTGTCTAACAGTTAAACATTGTCTAGCCCACACAAGCATCAAAAATATTTACTATATACAAATGCCTACATGGACTCTTTATCAAGATACCCTTATTCAGCTAATAATTTCCAATTTTATCTTAATTTAACAAAACATTTCACTATTTTTCAGAACGCCCGTAAAATACATCTAATGTAGTATATTTTAAATATATGCTTAGAATCTTATAAAGCAGAGAAAAAACAGCTTTCAAAAGCTGTTTTCTTTCGGTTTACTAGTCAGTTGATAGGGTTGCTAAATTGAATTTCTAAAACAATGTAAAAACATGAAACACGTATGAATAGTCTCCACAAATCTTTATATTCCCATGCAAATTTTGTTTCACTTAAAAGCAATTCCTATTTAAAAGAAAAATAAATTCCCTAAGTATCCCAGGTTAATTGCATTTGTATAAAAGCAGTGTAATTTAAGAAAATACTGATTGTTCTGAATTCCTTAATTTTTATTTATATTTTTATATAGTTTGTATTTTAGCCAGTTATGAGAATACTAAAATTACCTCAAGCACATGCATAAAATCTTTAAATATTCGTTTTCTTTCAGACTCTAGAGTTATGTCCTCAAATGCTGGCTCTTTTACAAATCTCTCCCGGATCTGAAAAGTTCAGATATGCAATAAATACATTAATGCCAAGAACACACCAATATGACTTAAAAACAAAACCAAACAAAAAAAACAGCAAGTGAAAAATGTGACAGCTCATTCCCCTCAGAGACTATTATATTATTTTCTTTACTCTGAAATCCACATCATTTTGAACAAATATTCCTAAATGTAGAGTCACAGCTGACTTTACGCTTTTAATCTATTCTCAATATATCTAATATACTCTACAAATAACTTCAGCTTATTTCTGCAGCTACAAAATGAAAGGAACGGAAAGTACTATTATTTTCAATTATAAAGGAAACCATTAGGAAAAATTTACAAATATACATACATCTTCCCAGACAGCATCCAATTCTATTGGAGGAGTAGCTTGTTTCAACATACTCTTAAATGCAGATTCTTTTCGTTTCATCTTCCGAGCCTCCTCTTTTTCTCTTTCACGTTCACGGGCTTCTGCCTTTTCTAGTAACTTTCAGAAAATCATTTATTCAGTTACAATAGTACAATAATTTTCTGTAGTTAAACCAATTCATTATTGTTATTATTAAGATTTTATTTTAGAAAGAGGGTAAGGGAGGGAGAAGGGGAGAGAAACATCAATTGGTTGCTTTCCATACACACCCTGACAGAGGACCAAACCTGCAAACCTGCACGTGCCCTGACCAGGAATCAAACTGAAGACGTTTCACTTTGTGGGATGATGCTCAACCAACTGAACTACACTGGTCAGGGCTCATTACTTTTAAGTTATTCTCCCATTATTTATAAGTTAGGATCCAATGTATAACACCAGTTAATTTGAGCAAAGAAAGCTTAACATCAGCCCATTACCTAAATATATTACTTTCTTTAAGCTTACCTGAAAGATATCTGCTATTTTATGAAATCCTACTCATATTCCCTTATTCCAGTATCCTACAACTGAAGTACTTTTCACTGAATACATCATGAACTATACTATAAACTTGTTCATAATAGCAAAGAAAATAACTTACACTATTAAAAGCCAACTTAATATTTCCAGCATCTAATGTGGTTGACCTTTTAGTTGAACTGATTATTGCCACAAAGTCTTCAAAAGTAGTATTTACTTCAACTACAAATCCTTTATCCTAAAAAACAAAAACAATAAAAAAAATCAGAAATCTTGTTAATAACGTATCGAAGGAATATAGGTTCAATTTTTAAAATATACCACAGATTAACAGTGGATGGTAAGTATGCTATTTACCTTTAGAATGTCTTTTATTATTTTCTTCTCATCGTGATACCGTGCTTTAAGATCCTCAACATAAAACTTGAAAAGGTCAAGTGCAGTTGATCCTAATGAAAAAACTAAAGAAGTCAAAAGCTAGCTCTAACTAAAGAGCTGCAATTATTTTTTTGTTTATAAAACAAAATAAAGTGCCCCCCCTTTCCCAGCACAACCCTCTGGCCCATTCCATCTACTATCATAACTATAAGTTAGGAAAGAAAAGAATCTCACCCGGCTGACCAAGCATATTAGTGAATCTAATGTCAGAGCTAATTGTTGGATACAATTCCATCCAAGATGACATAGAATGCAGTTGTCCATGTTCATGCAGTTCATCTAAAAATATCTGGAAAATTATTAAGAACCATTAACAATAACATCAACAACAAAAAACCCCATTATGCTGATGAAGTCATCTCTAAGGACATTAGAAAAATATTAGTGTACTATGAAAATACATGTTAAAAACAGAAATATTTAACTCTTCTACCAGTGTTATCCCTAATATGTTTAGGTGCAAACGTTAAGGTGGCTCCTTAAAGAAAGTAAAACCTGCTTTTAGGCAAAAAAAAATATTTTGTGCTTCAAAGAAAGGGACCTTTGAAAAGCTGCATTAACTTTCCAGGCTTCTGCAACCACTGATTGAACTTATGTCTCCTATGAAGGTTTTGCAATAGTTTAAAATAAGGAGACCTGTGTGATAAAATAACAACATAATAGCCATCCAAAACAACTGTTACTTTAAGAAATAAACTTGTTTAAGCTGCTTAACTTAGCATTTATCCTAATACAGTGTTTAATGGAAGAAACCCTGTAATTACGACTGTGGATTCAAATTTTGTCTCCGTCATTCAGTAGCTGAATCTGAGCAAGTTACTTCCCCTCTCCCAGATCATTTCCTTATCTAAGTGGAATAACAAAAATGGTACTTACTCTTATAATAAAAGGCTGTCATAAAAATCATGAAATTTAAATTTAAAATGTATTAAGTAATAAGCAATCAATTAATATTAACTGCTATCATTATAATTCACTGGTTCATGATATTCTCCATTACCGAGAGAATAAAAAGTGGTATTTGGAGGTGAAAATGAAACACTAGCCCATATAATGGGTATGTGATTCAGCTCTTATGTATAACATTTTAGAATTATGGCCCATCCCCCAAACTATACCACAGCATTCCCTACAATTCTCTAGAGCCTAAAAACCAACTAGTACTAAGGACTCATCACACATATTTTGTTTTTAGTCTTCCCTCACCCTATTTTTCTTTCCTAAGTAAAATTTCATCTGTCAATCTGCTCCTTAAATACCAAATCTCCAGCAGTCTTCTATATTGTTCTGGACTAAAATGGTTGCTGTTCTTAAGTGGGGTCACAACTAACTGCTGAACTTGAGTTCAATGTGTATGGTATGAATACTTCACAAAGCCTACATCAGCGATATAGGGTCAGGTGTCTCAAAACTGTTCACAGCATTGTTCAAGGCCATTAACCACATTACAAAATTAAGTAAGAAAAATTTGTAAATACCTGAAAAGATTCTCTATTTTTACGCTGTCGTCTCCGTTCTCTCAGCAAACTCTTCTGTTTTTCTTCTTCTTCTTCCTTTTCTAAAGCCCGAATGTGCTCTTCAAAGCAAATTAATGCATCTTCTTTATCCATGTCTAGAGGTTTTTTCAGTTAAAAAATTAAAATGTCAAATACCAGTAGGAAAAGCAATTTAATTATCTGCATTAAATCTCTATAAATCTCAAACTCACCTTTCCAAAATACTTATATTTAAACTCAAATATGACTCATAATCCTCTAAATGGGAAAAATTTAAGGAAAATTCCAAAAAAACCTCACCAAAAGGTACTTTGCATCTGAGAATGAAACAAAGACCATGTACATGACAAAACTAACAAAAATAAAATTATTATGATAAAATTTGTCAGCAATATCAGAATTACCCAAGGAGCTTTTCAAAGTATAAAGTTTTAGGCCCTGTCCCAAACTTTTCGAAGCATGGTATTCAGAGGGATAATCAAGAAAACTGTAATTTAAAAAATAACTACGTAGTAAAAAAGACGGAATTTGGGGAAGCTTAATGGAAGATAATGCTAATATATCTTTTGCATTTTGCAAATCTCTAAAGCCATTACCTCGAGAACTCAGCATGACTACAATCTGGTAATTAATTTGGTTCTTACCAAGTCACACAAAGACAATTTCGAGTTTTACCAATGGTAAGCGTATTTCGAGGATTATCTGATAAAGCTAACTTCAGATTTCTGGAAAAATATTTTTGTCCTAAATCACAAAACAATTAGAAAGAAATATCCTATTTAGAACAAAACACTTTTCCAGAAACGACTGAACAATTGTGTAAAGTTTAGTTAGTCCTCTCATAAAAAATGTGTGATTCCTTGCTGCTTGACAACCTGTTAAAAACTGTTTCTCACCCTGGCTGGTGTGGCTCAGTGGATTAAGCACTGGACTGCAAACCAAAGGGTGGCCGGGTTGATTCCGTCAGGGCACACGCCTGGGTTGCGGGTGAGGAACCCAGTATGGGGTGACTGAGAGGCAACCACACATTGATGTTTCTCTTCCTCCCTAACCCTCTCTAAAAATAAATAAAATCTTAAAAAAAACAACAAAAAACCCAACCAAACCCGCCGCCCCCTACCCCGTTTCTTCACTTAGTTATTATGCTTACTCTGTAATTCCTCATCTTCTGCAAAAGTCGGATTATCCATCAGATACTGCTGGGCTTCTGACCAAGTAGTAGAGTATGTTACATTAGCCATGTTGTCAAGTATGTTTTTTAAGGCTTCCCAATTTCTCTTTCGCAACTGCTTTGCTTGTTCCTAAATCAAAGTACGAATACATGTTTTGGAGTTCAAAGAAAGTATATTTGAACTGTGAGTAGTAAAGGTTTCTTTATATTTTAACTGATGACCAAATTTCAAATGTTACCCATTTACTTTGAATAGCAGCAATATTATTTACCTTTCCAGTGCTCTAGCCTACTTACTTGGTACCTACCTTCAATTTTTTCACCTCTCTTCCAAAGCCAGAATCTGGAAAACGAAATGTCTCTTCCTACAACTATGCACTATAGGCATGGTCTAAAAGACTAAAGTTACATACAGCAAACTAAATCACACAATAATAAATGCTAAGATCTTCATTTCCAGGTAAATCAAATGCCTGTTAATAATACACTTCTGTAAGTCTCTTGAAGACTGCATAATACACAATTTAGTGCTTATGGTAATAGTTATAAGCAAAGAGATGTACTTTAAAACACTAACCTGTAAATACATTTTAGTGGAAACTATTACACAGTATTGCCCTTCTTATAAAAGAATCATAAACAAAAGCAGTGTTTAACAAAAACACTGTATCTTATACCTCAAAGTAGGCATAAAACACCCAATTAATGGCAATTCAAGCAACAGAGGAATCTGTACTATGTCCACATCAGTACTTAAAGGAGCTGTCCAATTTTAAACCTAACTTTTAAAGACCTGCTGCACCATATAAACTGGATAAATAACCAACAAAAACGGTCCTGTTATAAAATAACTACTAATTGGAATGAAAAAATATCTTGTTTTATCTATAAGTATCAATAAGAGTGGATTATACCTTTTCTTTCTTTGAAAGAAAGAATAAAACATCTTCATAGATTTCAAGACGGTCACGTTCTGATATTGCATTCCAGACTTCCATCTCGCCAAACATTTGCTCTGCTTTTCTATGTTAAAACAATTAAATGTTATTCCATATTATACATTAAAAATTAATCTTAAGCCATTTAAATTTTAGACAAAATTTAAAACCACCAAATGAATACTCTTTTCCATTTTAAATTTATGACTATATCATAAAGGAAAACTTCTGAATAATTAACAGAAAGAACAAAATAGCTTTGGCCTTCATTTCTCCCTAGGCTACAGGGGTTAATTCAAATTAAGCAATATTTTACAGTAAAGACTACCTCTAAATCTTAGGGTAGCTATAGAGACTATCCAACTGCCCATGGAACCACATTACAGACTTCAAAAAGCTGTCAAAAATTTAGTTAACATATAAAATAGGAATATTTAAAGAAATAAAGTTTTCTACTAAGGCTCTACTGGAAGAGTGTCCAAAATAAGGAAGCACACACGGAAAATGAACTTGACAGCTTACTGCATGTTAATATTGAATGGTCCACAGTTTTAAATAATACTCTAAAATCAAGAATGCCATGTAAATAAATTTTCCAAAATGCTATGTTTAATGAAAACAGACTAGTTCCATCACAAATACCAAAAACAATTCTTATTTTAAGTACAGAATAGCTTTAGTCCCCAATTAATAGCTGAGTTATTAATTCCACATTTAACTGCTGATTTACCAATACCTAATAAAACTGCTATGATTACAGTCATCTAATTTTATTTAATGAGCATCTACTTTGCAATAGTTACTTCACCTGGCTAAAAGTATGACACAGAGGAGATCAAGATGGCAAAGGAGTTAATGAAAGTCACACTGACCACCTTCCAGGACCAATCTGGAATTACAACTAAAATGTGGAGAAATCACCTGGAACAAACAACTGAACAATAGCGAGAGAGAAGCCTTATAACCTCAGACAGACGGAAAAATCAGTTAGACACAACCTGATTGGTAAGGAGTGCGGTGGAGATGGGGGAAGGCTGGCTGGGCACCCTTAGACAGCAGTGCCAGAGGGATATTTCAGCAGCCATTTGGATCCCCCTGAGAAGAGTCGGGTCTAATCCTACAGCACCAGAGCCCAAAAAGCTGACACATAAAGGCCAACTGCGAAAAGCAGCAGGGTTGCCCTCTGCCAGAGAGAGGTGGCTAGAGACTGAAAGAGCTGTTTAAAGGGCCAACATATAAATTTTCAGTTGCAGCCACTTACCCTGGGCTCTGGCAAAGGCGGGGGCAGAGTAGCTTGAGATGCCTGAGCAGAGACTGGGCACAGAGGCTTTGGGGAGCAAACTGAGAGAATGGCCACCAGCAGGGACTCTACCCTGGCCCTATGGTGCTTACGCCTGACTACTAAGAGCAAAGTGACTAGACTAACAACTGAAGGAATAGCCACAGTCTCGAACAGACTGCCTAAGGTCAGATGGGGTCAACATCTGACATCACCAGAGGCGGATCCAGAAAGAAAAAAACAGTAGTAAATACTAGAGGATACCAAGAGGAAATCCACTGTGGTCTTCTCCATGATTTGCGATATTTTCTTTACTACATAGCTTTCTAACATTCATTTCTTGTCCACCAAGTTGGTGCAAGTCAAGTCACTAGATTTTATACTGTAGTTTATTTCTCTCCTTTCTTATAATAGTCTTAATCTCTTTACAGCTTCATTAATACTGGTTCATTGTGTGGACAGTGGGATTGCAGGAGGGAGTTATTTTTGTGGTCGTAGGTTTGTTTCCTGGACTTTGTGGTTTTGCTCTAGCAGCCGAATAATGGGAAGACAAAGAAACAACCCCCAATTGAAAGGTAAGGAGGGATCCCCAGAAAGAATCCCTCTAAATGAAATAGAGGCAAGTAAACTATCAGATATTAAGTTCAAAACAATGATTTGTAAGAAAGATCACTGAACTCAGTGAGCTCAGTGAGAATTACAGAAAACTACAAGGAAACTACGAGTAACTTACTGCAAATTATATCAACATGAAAAAGGACACAGAAATTATCAACAAGAACCAAGAAGAAATGAAGAATACAATTCCTGAATTGTAGAACACAGCAGAAGGAATCAAAGGCAGGCCAGATGAAGCAGAGGATCGAATAAGCGAGCTGGAGGACGTGTTAGAAAAAAACTCCCAGAAAGGGTAAGAAAATGATAAAAGGCTCTAAAAGAATGAGGAGGGGTTAAGGGAAATTACAACAACAAGAAACGTAATAATATGCATATAATAGGAATACCAGAAGAAGAAGAGAAGTAAGGGATAGAAAACCTGTTTGAAAAAGTAATGATGGAAAACTTCCCTAATTTGAGAAAAAGTCACACAAGTCCAGGAAGCACAGAGGGTCCCAATCAAGAGGAACCCAAAGAGACCCACTACAAGACACATCATAATTAAAATATCAAGGACAAAGAGAGAATCTTAAAGGCAGCAAGGGAGAAACAGAAAGTAACATACAGGAGAGCCCCAATAAGGCTAGCAGCTGACTTCTCCACAGAAACACTACGAGCCAGAAGGGAATGGCAAGAAATATTCCGAGTGATGAAAAGCAAAGGCCTGCAACCAAGACTACTCTACCCAGCAAGGCTCTCAACTAAAATGGAAGGCGAAATAAGGAGTCTCCCAGACAAAAAGAGGCTAAAAGAATACACCTCTATCAAACCAGCACTGTGAGATATGCTAAAGGGTCTGCTTTAAGAAGATGAAGAAAAAGAGAGAGAGAGAGAGAGAGAGAGAGGGGAACACAGGTACAAAGGGAAAAAAATAAGTACCTATAGATAATAACTTTAAATATAAATGGATTAAATGCTCCAATTATAAGACAGAGTAGGTGAATGGGTAAGAAAACATGATCCATACATATGTTGCCTACAAGAGACCCACCTCAGAACAAAGAACTACACAGACTGAAAGTAAAGGGTTGGAAAAAAATATTCCAAGCAAATGTACAGGAAAAAAAAGCCAGGGTAACAACACTTATATCAAACAAAATAGAGTTCAAAACAAAGGCCATCAAAAGAGACATAGAAGGACACTTCATAATACTCAAAGGAAGAATCTATGAAGAAGACAAAAACATTGTAAACCTGTATGCGCCCAACACAGGAGTAACCAAATATATAAGGAAAATCCTGGAGGACTTCAAGAAAGTTATAGACAGCAACACACTTATACTAAGGGATTTTAACACCCCACCGTCAACACTGGATAGATCTTCCAAACAATAGTATCAACAAGGATGTTGTTGAACTGAATGACGCATTAGATCAAATGGACCTTACTGATATACGTAGATCCTTTCATCCCAAAGAAGCAAACTACACATTCTTTCCAAACGCACATGGAACATTTTCAAAGAGAGACCAGATGATAGGACACAAAACAAGCCTCAAGAAATTTAAGAAAACTGAAATCAGATCAAGCATTTTCTCAGACTACAAGGGCTAAAACTAGAAACCAACATCAAGGAAAAACTCAAAAAATTCAAACTCATGGAGACTGAATAGCATGCTATTAAACAATGAATGGGTTAATCGTGAGATCAAAGAAGAAATCAAAAAGTTTCTGGAAACAAATGATAATGAACACACAACAGTCCAAAACCTATGGGACACAGCAAAGGCAGTTCTGAGAGGAAAGTTCATAGCAGTACAGGCCTACCTAAAAAAGATAGAAACATTTCAAATAAACAACCAAACGCTACCTCTGTAAAAACTGGAGAAACAAAAGACAAAGCCCAGAGACAGCAGAAGGAAGGAAATAATCAAGATCAAAGCAGAACTGAATGACAGACTAAAAGAACAATTCAAAGGATCAATAAATCCAGGAGCTGGTTCTTTTGAAAAGATAAACAAAATCGACAAGCCTTTAAGCAGACTCATCCAGAAAAAAGGGAGAGGATGCAAACAAATAAAAACAGAAATGAAAGAGGAGAAATTACAACCGATATCATAGGAATAGAAAGGACTGTAAGAAATTACTACAAATAACTAGGTCAATAATTCTGAAAACCTGAGTGAAATGGACAGATTTCTAGAAAAATATAATCTTCCAAAACTGAATGAAGAAGCAGAAAGTCTGAACAGACCGATTATAGCTGGAGAAATTGAAGCAGTAATCAAGAAACTCCAGGCACGCAAAAGCCCTGGACAAGATGGTTTCACAGGAGAATTTTACAAAACATTTAAGGAAGAGCTAACCCTTGTCCTTCTCAGGTTATTCCAAAAAATCAAAAAAGAAGGAAGTCTCCCAAACTCTTTTTATGATGCCAGCATCATCCTAATCCCCAAACCAGATAAAGACACAACAAAGACAGAAAACTACAGGCCAATATCGCTGATGAACACAGATGCTAAAATCCTCAACAAAATATTGGCAAACTGCATCCAGCAATCATTAAAAAGATCATCCACTATGATCAAGGTGGATTCATCTCAGGAATTGAAGGATGGTACAATATTCACAAATCAATAAATGGAATACATCACATAAAAGGAAAGACAAAAATCACACAATCATATCAATAGATGCAGAAAAGGCATCTGATAAGGTACAGCACCAAAAAAGTGGGAATAAAGGGGGCATACCCCAACATAATAAAGGTGCTATACAAGAAACCTATATCCACCATTATACTGAATGGGCAAAAACTAAAAGCTTTCCTGTAAGATCAGGAACAAGACAAGGACGTCCGCTTTCACCACTTCTATTCAATATCATATCAGAAGTACTAGCCACAGCCATAAGAAAAAGGTATAAAGATAAGAAAAAGAAATAACATCATCAAAATTGCAAAGGAGGAAGTAAAACTGTCATTGTTTGCAGATGCCATGACAGTGTACATAGAAAACCATATAGACTTCACCAAAAAACTTCTTGACCTAATAAATGAATTTGATAAAACAAGGATACAGAGTCAATATTCAGAAATCGAAGGCATTTTTGTACACCAGCAATGAAATATCAGAATCAGAAATCAGGGGAAAAAATCCCATTTACTATAGCAACAAGAAAAATAAAGTACATAGGAATGACCTTAACCAAGGAGGTAAAAGACCTGTACTCAGAAAACTACACAACACTGAGGAAAGAAATTAAGGAAGACACAAATAAATGGAGGCATATACCATGTTCATGGATTAGAAGAATTAACATCATAAGAATGTCCATACTACACAAAGCAACTTAGAGATTCAATGCAATCCCTATTAAAATATCAATGACATATTTCACATATATAGAACAAACATTTCAAAAATTTATATGGAATCATAAACAACCCTGAATAGCTGCAGCAATTTTGAGAAGGAAGAACAAAGTAGGAGGGATCACAATGCCTGACATCAAACTATACTACAAGGCCACTGTAATCAAAACAGTCTGATACTGGCACAAGAACAGACACAAAGATCAATGGAACAGAACAGAGAGCCCGGAAATAAAGCCATGTCTCTATGGTCAATTAATATTTGACAAAGGTGGCGGAAGCATAAAATGGAGTAAAAATAGCCCCTTCAACAAATGGTGCTGGGAGATCTGTACAGTTACATTAAAAAAATGTAACTTGACCACCAACTTACACCACACAAAAATCAACTCAAGATGGTTAAATGACTTAAATATAAGTTGCGACACCATAAAAGTCCTAGAAGAGAACACAGGCAGGAAAATCTCAGATATTCCATGTAGCAATATTTTCACCGATATGTCCTCCTACAGCAAGGGACATAGAGGAAAGAATAAAGAAATGGGACTTCATCAAAATAAGAAGCTTCTGCATGGCTAAAGAAAACATCAGCAAATTGAAAAGGGAACCAACCGTATGGGAAAATATATTTGTCAATGATACCCTGGACAAGGGTTTGATCTCCAAAATATATGAAGAACTCACACGACTCCACTCCAGAAAGACAAACAACCCAATTAAAAAATGGACAAAGGACCTGAACAGACACTTCTCCAAGGAGAACATACACAGGGCCCAGAGAGACATGAAAGGATGTTCAGCATCACTAGCCATCAGAGAGATACAAATTAAACCACGATGAGATACCACTTCACACCACACAGAATGGCCACCATAACCAAATCAACTAACAGCAAGTGCTGGCAAGGATGTGGAGAAAAGGGAACCCTAGTACATTCTTGGTGGGAATGCAGACTGGTGCAGCCATTGTGGAAAACAGTTTGGAATTTTGTCAAAAAACTAAAAATGGAACTTCCTTCTGACCGAGCTATTCCATTGCTGGGATTATACCCTAAAAATCTGGAAATACCAATCCAAAAGAACCTATGCACCCCAATGTTCATAGCAGCACGATTTATAATAGCCAAGAACTGGAAGCAATCTAAGTGCCCAACAATAAGTGAGTGGATCAAAAACTATGGTACATTTACACAATGGAATACTACACAGCAGAAAGAAGGAGCTACTACCCTTCACGATAACATGGATGGAACTGGAGAGCATTATGTTAAGTGAAATAAGCGAGGCAGTGAAAGAGAGATATCATATAACCTCACCCGTAAGTGGAACCTAATAAACAAAATAAACAAGTAAGCAAAATATAACCAGCAACACTGAAATAAAAAACAAACTGACAGTAACCAGAGGGGAGGAGGGAGGGTGATAAAGGGGAAAAGGAAGGGAAGGGTCATCAAGGAACATGCATAAGGAGCCATCGACAAAGCTAAATGGGGGAAGGAGTGAGGGTGGGAGGTGGGGAGTGGTGGGCCTGGGGAAAGTGGTGGTGGGAAAATGTTGACATGGTGATGGTGGGATCGGGTGCAGGGTTGAGAGGATAAAGGGGAGAAAAAACTGAGACAACTGTAATAGCATAATCAATAAAATATACAAAAAAAAGTATGACATGGAAAGAGCTCAGTAAACATATATATCATGCATCACTAAAAATCTTACTTGTATCTAGTTGTGGATGTCATTTTCTCATGATTTTCAAGAAAACGCTGAAAGGATTCCTTTGCCTCTTTGTATTTTGATCTTGCTTCTTCTTTTTCTTCTTTCTCTGTCTGAACTTTATAGGCATTAAAGGCCTGCTTTTTTTCACTCAACTTTGCTAAAGCACTAAATAACAAAAATGCCATATAAAAGTAAATGAAAAGAGGACAATCAACTACTGATGCTTTGTTAAACAATATAACTTTATTCACAAGAAAATTTGGTAAGACATTAAAAATAAATGATTATAGAAAATAATTTCTACTTTCAAAATAATTCTAATTTCATCTGTAGCAGGACGGGGTACCAAATTGCATGACAAAGCCCATTGGTTCTTATCAGACATAGAACAACTCTATTCTTGATACCCAAAATAATGGACAATGGGAGTGGAAAGTTAGTTTTATACAATTCTGAAATCTGCTAGCTTGCTATACTCACAGTGGAAAATAAATTAAAAAAAAAAAGTATTACCTGTATCGTGGATCATTTATGATCATTTTCATAGCTTGCTCCCATGAAGCATTAGATGGTACCCGCTGAAAATCATTTAATGAAAAATTAGAACTTTACACAAATATAGTCAGTCATATAATAGGAAACAAAGTACAGTACTCACTGCAAACATCAAACACTTTGCTTTGCAATTTTTAAAAAAGGTTTAAAAAAATAATATCGAAGCACAGCAAATCTGGGTAACACTATGCCTATAGACTAAAAACACAACTTAAACTGAAATTTAAACACAGCATGAATACTTTTTCTTAAGACTACTGATTAAAAGGTAAACATGTTTTATGAATTAAAAAAGTCTTACATTAAATATGGAGGTGAAATGTATCATACTTTGCACATAATCGGTAATGTTTTTTGTTAAAGTCAGTTTCACAAAAATATTCTTCAAAAAAAGGGAAAAATTTATTTTGTTTTCAGTTACAACAGTTTATGAAATTAGTATATTCAATAGACTTTACAGTACTGACTACAATGAAGAGTAACTTCATTTATTAATTATTTTTATGTCATATAAAAATATGTAACATAAATACCTTTTCTTTCAGTAATTCTTTGAATGCTTGTTTTGCCTCCTCTTTTGTATTCCAAGTATATGTTTTTTTTGCTGGCTGGCTTTCTTCCTCTTCTTTTTTGGGAGTAAAACTAGAGAGAAATTCAAACATGTTATTTATAATTTAATAAACACTTCTTTCATTTAGAGAAATTTAACTATTTTATGTTGAGCTAAAATTTGACAATGTTAGATTAAATTCTCCTATATGAACCCCATATACTTACCTGAACATAAAGAAATAAAGGTAATATATTTTTTTTTCTGAAACATTCAGTTATTAAGGCCCTGCACAAAGACCAAAATAAAAATTTAATTACACTAAAACACTGGTTCCACTAGTTCACAACTTAATACTTTTAAATGGCTTACAAAACATATTTAGTGCCTTCATTTTAGTGTTATAACAACTGAGAATTTGGACAAGCATGCATAAATATCAAAAAGAAAGAGATCAATCTGAATCAAGGTAGGCAAATGATGACCCCTGGGCCAAATCCAGCCTGCTGCCTATTTCTGTAAATACAACTTTACTAGAACATAACCACGCACATGAAGTTTGTTTATGGCTATGTGCTACCACAGCAAAACTTGAGGCACTGTGAGACTTTAGGGTCTACAAAACCTAAAGTATTTACTCTTTTGACAGTCTGGGGGTCTTCATGAAAAGTTGTACAATGCTTATAATTTTTCTTATATAAAAACAGAGAGTTAAAAAAACACAAAAACAAAAAATCTTTAAGTAGACTGCTTAGGGGAACACAATGGAGAACATACTAACAAAAAATATATAGTTGCACTCTAAATATGTGAAAGAAAAAAGCAGGACATAATTGTTAAATTTATGAAAAACAAATTATGGTGGAAGCATATAGTAAGTATAAAAAAAGAATGTTATTCTAACAATAATAAATGTCTGTGAGAACACATAAAACTTATGTATGTTATTAAATAATATGCCATCAGTCAACATAATGTGGAAGGTGTCTCACATATATGTACATATTTTAAACATATAGAATAAAGGCAGGACATAAATAAAATATAAAAAACTACTTTTATGCCTTCAAATATATCCTTTTTTTTTAAACTTCTAAATATCAGGAGAGTTATAAAGCTATTTTCACTTTGAGAAATGTACCTATGAAAAACAAAAGCTTTACAAAAAGGGGGAGAGGAAAGCAATATGCTTAAATATTAAGATGGGTGATCATGTGGACATCATTAAGGTCAAGAAGCACAGCTCAAGGTAACTTTTTACAGCTGTACAAAGCATCACTATATGAAGTATTACTAGATCATAGGTATGCCAGTACTTGCAAACTTTTGCCTTATCAAGAGTTGTACCAATTTAATTTCACTAATAGTCTCCCTACATCCTGCTAAGTATTACCTTTATTTTTGCCTATTAATTTTTGCTTATTTGTTCAATATCCAACTATAGCAAACTTCTCTGCAGTGCTGCGATAAGCCATATTTGAGACTGAGTCAAAAGAAAATCACTAATACTAATATTTAAAATTTTGATATTTTATTAGTTATGGGCTTTTTGCACTGATTGTTTTAAAATACTGCACCACAATATGATATATCTTGATTACTAAAGTTCTGGGCACCTCTTAAATTTGCGTCTCATCCTACAAAGCTCTGCTTCTTAAAACTTCTGTGGTTAGTTTTCCAAGAGTTTGATAGCATGACCTCAACAAAATACAGCCTCAAAAACGATCTGTTATCTTAAGGCTTATGCTTCCTTTTTTCCGCCTTTTTATTGACTTTATTAAGGTGACACTGGTTAACAAAATTATTAGGTGCACAATTCCACAACATATAATTTTGTAAATTGTATAGTGTGTTCACCACTCCAAACATTTTCTCAAAAAATTAACACAATGGCGGCTGACTAAACTGGCAATTTCTTATCTGTACTGATTTGCAGAAGACAAGCTACTAAACTTACTCAGCTACAGTTTCCTTAGATGTTTCTTCTCCAGCATTACTGGACACTTCAACACTTTGATCCTGAATAGAAGGGGTACTACTAAGTTGTGCTTGTTCTTCAGTTGAAATTGTTACTGTGTTTTCATTATCTACAACAGTAGCAACAATAGAAGTAACTTCAGGCTCAGGAACAACTGGAACAGTGCCACCGACAGTATTAGAAGCAGAAGTGGAGGCGTTGGCATTGGCAGCTGCAGCAGCAGCTGCAGCAGCTGCGGCGGCTGCAACAACAGCAGCTGCTGCCTCTGCAGCAGCCATGGTGCTCATCGTGGTTGGAATTTCTGTTGTAGGAACTGGGGCTGCTGATGCTGTGGTGCACTCTTCTTGCTTACTATATATTAAAAAAAAAAAAGAAAAGAAAACTGGTTATTCCATTACTAGTAATCACAAAGCCAAATAAAGCTAGTTTTTAATTATCACACGATCAAATGAACAAGAGAAACTCTTAAAATGGAAAAAAGGCAGTGCTGCCAAACTGTTAAGCCATTTGAAAAAATTAAAACCATGAAATGAAACTGGATTACTTTAATTCAGCAAACATTCATGAAATAAATCAAAGTATGATAGACACTCAGGCAACACCCTCCATTTCCTAAAGTCTAATAATTGTTTCCATTTACAAAAGGCCTATCAGATTCTATCGTGCCATAAAATTTGACCTAATCATAAATTTCTGTAAAATTTTAAAATTTTATTGATTTCATACATTAAAAGAAAAACCTGAATAAAGGGGCAGAGATATAGATACAATACTTCTTCCATCCCCAAAATAACTTAAAGCAAATTTTGGACTTTTCTATAATGCAATCTTAATCCACAAATGATGCAGTCCAAATTATAATAATTACTGTCTAGTAAAGCATCACCTGCATACCTTGAGTAAATATCCCTCTTCACACCCTCAAATCCTCCAAAGACACCAAATCATAAGGCCTAATACGTTAATACTATTTACACAGTTAAAACAAGATTATAGAAAATATCAAATTTCTAAATATGTACTGATATCTAAAACTGCTTACCTGCTTTCTTCAGCTTTGATCATTGCTATTAAAGAGAAAAAATAAAAGTTATGTACTACACAGTTTTTAAATACAATCACTGAAAACAAACTTTACAGATTTTTAAAAATGTTTCATAAAATAAGATTTAATTCACAGCCCCCCTGCCAAAAAAAAAAACAAACCAAAACCATAAAAAAAAAACAACAAAAATCAAAACAAAAAAAAACCACCCTAAAATCACAACTTTTACTGAGCAAGTGCTTGCTACAAAATCCCAGGGCACCAATTAAAGAATGAAGTCATACTTAAATAGTAGTTTTTAGAAAAGCTTCTCCCCTCACTGCAGCTTTCCCAAAGACTGCAGGCTACTGCAAAAAGTTCCTGAAAGTTATCTACATAATTCTGGAATAAAATAGTATTTTCCCCAGAAATAAAACTCATATTTTTTAAAAAAGACATTAAATCAAAACAGGATCAAATTCATGTTATAAAATTCCAGCACATATATACTAGCATTGACAAGTAGATAGATAGTTATACACACCAACAATATGTAAAACAGGGTTATATCAGAAATGAGCTTGATATTTCTTACGTCAATAAACAGGGGATCTACCTATCTACAATATTATTAATTAGCCAATGCTAGTACAGAGATTTAGGTAGATTTCTCTGTAGGGGTAAACAAAGATACCTTATTTAGTATCATTAGGGAATGAGGTGCTCCACATAAGTGATAATATAAGTTTAACTCTGAAAATATCTTAAAAACTATCATTTCCGAAAATCTGTTTAGGATAGCGGACAAAATATACTGAAGGGGTTACCATTACTAATATAAATTAACTTATTTTCAGATACAAATGATATCTAAGTTAACAAGGTGACATAGGGTAAAGGTAAACAGATTTAATACCACAGTGCCTTTAATAAGAACTTTTTATTCTCTCTTTTCTGTCAGATGTCATTGCATATTGCAGTCTACTTTATTAGCCCTATTCTCCTACACTGTTGCTTTTAACCTACTATATAGTTTGACACAAGATGTTAAAAAATCCTCCCTTTGTAAGTCAGGTATGATATTTTGCTTACCTTAATTCTCCCATAATAAGCTTGAGGGCTATTTTGCAATACTGTGATTATATAAAATTTATATTAACTGTATAGTCTGACAAGGATTCAAGGATCTCTGCTATATGGGTTAAGTCCCATATTCCATGTATGCGCCAACACACACAGCTGTATTTAGACATATTGTACATAATATCCTTGTTCAATTTTCCAATGATACATAACTTAAAAAAAAAATCCCAAAACACAAAGTACAACTTTAAAAGCTACAAGCTCATTTATAATATAACCCTTCAATTAAAGGAATTCTTTGAATTAGACTTCTCACTGCAGATTTATCCAATCACGGTTAGTGAACATTAGTGACATACTCTAAAAATGTTAAATGACAGAAAATGAATTATCAAAGCAGCTCACCATGCAGGTTTGATTTTGTAATAAGACTTCCAGCAACAATGGTATTCTGGTATCCTAGTTTCAGTGGAATCAAATCAAATAAAAATCTATTTAAAATCTATAGAACTGATATCTAGAGCAACAAGAAAATAAGTGGCCATAAAACTTATACCATTTTAAATATTCTAATCATTTAATTTAAAAAAATAAGGCCTTTGTTTGAACAATTCTATTTATGAAGGACTGTTTCAGTGTGAATGACATATACATGTAAAAAATTAACATTAAGAATTTTTTTTTTCTGTTTTACCTTCAAGGTCCTCAAGTTCTTTAGGTTTGGCCCAACGGGATTCTTTTGTTTGAGAATTATAATAGTATGGCTTTCCAGAGTCAGATTTGTACTCCTTCCAGGGGCATTTAGATAAAAGTTGCTGGAGGCAAATAAAAACCGCTAGTTAACAGTAAAGTATTTAGCATCAGTCATCATTTACCTCACTGTTTGCACTAGATACTACCAAGCCATACAATTTGAAACCTTGTGAGGTAATGGTATGTAAGGTACCAATTACAAGACACTTACCAGTGATGTTAAGATTTGAATACATTATTTAAACATGACAATACTATAACGTTTATACTATTACTCCAAATTTACTTAGAGGAAGTAACTTGTCTGAGCTAATATACCTAATAAGGGACAGAGGCAAGATTCAAAATCATGTCTATTTGAATTTAAAATCCTATGTATGTGCCCTTGCCATTTATACCCCACCAAAGGTAAAAATTACCATTCATATTTCACAGACTTTTCAAATACCAATAAAAGCATAAACATAAAATTTGGGAAAAAGCAGTATCTGATTTGGTCAAGCTTAGATTTCAGCTTCATAATAATTTATTACAAATCTATGTAAATTACCCATAAGGAAACAATATGTAAGTATGATATACTTAAAACCTAATACATAAACCAGTTAGGGTGGTATGAGAATGCTACTGAAAACTAAAATCCAAGACAGAATGCTGTGGGCAAATACATAATTGATAAATATTACTGAATATGTCAATATTGATAAACAAAAATTATAGTACCTACCAACCTCCCCCTCAAGTATTGTGGTGCATATTAGTGTGGTGGCCAGAAAACACTTCTACCTCCTCGAATTCCTTAGTTAGCAGCAGGGGCGGGGAATGTAGTGCCAATCAGGAAAAACCTTAAATATTGTTTGAAATGCCAGATCTACTTTTACTTAGAGAACTTTGGAATTCCCCATCTGCAATACTGCTTACTCAGTTTCTTCCTTCAATCTTACTTCCTTATCTGTATATTTTTGAATGGTAAAATCTGCAACATAAAATGAAAGTTACGTACTTTTTTTTGGGGGGGGAGGGGGGGAAACATTTTCCAAAGAGAAAATTTCCCACTCTAAGAGAAGGAAGTATTTGTAATATAATTTCATCTCCATTAAATCAACCCCATTTGAAAATTGGAGGAACTTATTAAAAGACACATCAAGTCATCCATGTTTACTAATAAAGAGGAAAACAATTTGAAATGTGAATTTAAAAAATAAAGGGTAGTCTGAGAGAAAGCCCTTTTTTTCTTCCAATTTATTCTTTAAATCTCCTTCCTTAAATTAATATCACCCAACGATGGTTCCTAAAGAAGGGATAAATCAGTAAATAATATTCATCTGTTCAAAGATGGGAGTGTTGTCTCTTTTGCTGATTGGTGTGTTTATTAACCCTTTTATCCTCTGAATGCTTTTTGAGATGAGCAGTACTATATGGATAGTCAAATACCCATGACATCCTAAAAAAAAAGAGAGAGACCCAATCTACTTAATAATTCCTAATTTCCAGCCCTCAAACTTTTACCTCAGCAGGTGTTTTAAGATCATCCGGTTTCTCCCAAGTAGACTGTTTTGTTTCAGTGTTGTAGTAATAAGTCCTTCCATCAGGTGATTTATGTTCAGTCCACATTGATTTCTAAAGAAAAAACATTTAAATTATTTAACAGTGCCACTAACAGTGAATATCAGTATCATTTGTTTCAAAGCAATATATGAAGAAATTAAAAGTATAAAATGGGCACACTTTTGACAGTTCAAAGAATATAGAATTCATCAATGCAAATAGGGAGGTAACTGAAAATCAGATGTTAAAAGGACTTCGAAAGCAGCATGAAATCAATTGAGGTTTTAGGATCTCGATCTCTCTCTACGAGATCTCAGAATTTTAAGGATATGACCATTTCCATAAGAACAATAACTTTTTAAGTTAAACACATATTTCAGCCACATGGATAATGGCTTATAGATAAGAGTCCATGCTAATGTAGAATAGGTGCATTGATCTTGAAACCAACCACCCAAATTCAAAGGATATTTACATCAAGTTGGACAAAGTTCTAAATAGACATGCTATAAAAATGCAGCAGTCAAAATTGGAAAGGATGACTTCTGGACAACAATCAGAATTTAACAATCAACAAGGTGAAATTTATTAGGACTAAAATGTGAAGTCAAATGCCTCAGTACAAGACAGGTGAGATAAAGTTTCATATGAAACTAGTTCGATAGAGATTATAAATCCACTCTAGGGGTTCAAAAGAACTACTAAGAACCTACTAAAAGTCCCTAGTAAAACCTCAGGTATCAACAGACATATTCCTCTGCCCTGGCTGGTGTGGCTCAGTGGACTAAGCATTGGCCTGCAAACAAAAGGGTCACCTGTTCAATTCCCAGTCAGGACACATGCCTGGTCTGTGCGCCAGGTCCCTAGTAGGGGGAGAGCAAGGGGCAACCACACATTAATGTTTCTCACCCTCTCTTTCTCCCTCCCTTGCCTTCTCTCTAAAGATGAATGAATAAAATCTTTTTTAAAAAGGACATATGCCTCAAATAGAAGGTTTGTTAAGAGTTTTACAAGGTTACTATACACACACACTTGTACATACACACACAAAATAGTAATAAAGAGATGGGAGGAAACTGTGAGAGGTGATAGATATCTATAGTCTTGATGGTGGTGCTAGTTTCACAGGTGTACACTTGTTCCCCAAACCATCCAGTTGTACACATTAACTATGTACATCTTTTTATGCATCAGTCATACCTGAATATAAGTGGCTTAAAAAGTTTTACAACTTTTACTCATAAAGAATTACTGGATGAGATCGAAGAAGGTACTAAGTCCAGTTCTGGCAGACTTTTACAGATGGTAACAAACTGAAGTATACTTGTAAGAAGGTTATAGAGATGATCTTTTCACATTTCTTCAAATCTAAGACAAAAACATTACTATATACACCTCTAAGAAAGAAAAAGTATGATTGTGAAAATTATCATATGCTTTGTACCGCTCAGGTTTTATATTAAAATTTTTTGAAATAATTTATTCTTACTTAGACACTGGTTTTTATCATGTATCACTTTTGTGAATACATAAAAAAAGAAAACAGGCAAATAAAATAGTCAAGCTGTTCCTTAAATTTCACGTCAAGACAACTTTTTGATTGGAATTCCTGATTTCCATTATATTCACACAATATCATTCCTGTGGCATTAAGAATAATTATAATGTAGCATTTAAAAAAAAAACAAACAAAAAAACATAAAATAACTAAAAACCACTGGTACTGATTCTTAATTTTCTTCTGCACTTATTGTACTTATGTGGGAGTGGAGACTACGATAACTTAGAAGGGCATAAATTGATTTTAACAAACACAGATAAAGAAAGATGATTATCTTCTACAACTTTTGAGAAGACAATCAAAATGCAAGAACTATAGATAGTCATTAGAATGGAAAGAAATTTATAAAATTTGAGCTGCTTGATAACAAAATGATTAGTCCTACAGAGATTTGTTAAGTCATCTGAGAACTACTTACAGAGTGGATTTCTGAATTATGTAGCAAGATACATAATTCTGAAGATGTAAAAAATTCTTTAACATGTTCTAGCACCATGTACAAAATATGACAACTACAATCTCTCTGGAGCAAACATTAAATTTAATGGTAAAAAACATTTAGCTTGCTATTATTCACCTACTTTAACATTTCATCAAAAAGTGATGCAATTAAAGACATACAAAGATTCAAGTGTATGGTTAATATTTAATTTCATAAAATGGTGTTATCAAGAAGTTTGTATTTATTTCTGATTTTTTAAAAAAATAAACTCAGTAGCATCTCAAGACTGTACTATCTCAGAGAGAAATGTGTTAAGTTCCAAAATTATATTTAAATTTCTCAAGTCACATCTGCTAAAGGGCATCAAGGAAAGAGGAGCTCTCGCCATAAACAAATTTAAGATATCATGGAACATGAAAGACCAAACAATGAAGAGAATGAGAAGAAATATACAAACCAGTAGAGCAAACAGTAAACAATTTGGTATTCACTATCTGTTACTTTGAGCCTTACAACTACACTACAAAGAAGGTAAGACCACTACCCCCATTTTACAAATAAGAAAACCAAGGCTTAGGTGGGTTAATTACCTGTTCATAGTAGTTCAGCAAATAAAAGAAAAAACTAGAACAAATCAATCATATCTGCCTCTAAAGGCCGTATTTTACCCACCCTGAAACACTGTTTCCAGACTGCTGTATTCAGGGACCGTCTCATTATCAATAAGAACAGATAAATTCCCCATCAACTACTAAATGTTAAGCCCTGTGCTAACTGCTTTGCATTATGACCCATTAATTATTTTAATAACCTTCTGAGGTAGCTACCAATTATTATCCCGGCTTATAGAAAACAGAGTACAAGAAAGTAATTTGGCTAGCTAGTTAGTTCATTACAACATTGTTCCAGCACAAACTAAGGTCCTATTAAGAAGAAAGGTTCCAAATCTTTGCATCAATAGAAACAATCACTTCAGACAGTAATACAAATTCTGTACTAATATCTTAATATGCCAAATTGAATTACAGAATTTTGGGCTGAGGAAAATGATTTATCTGATGATCTTTTTAGTCCTTTTTCTTAAATCTGCAGCTTAAAATAAAACTGCAATTTATCCTGCTTTTGTCCTAAACTAATATGTTAAAAGAAAAATTTAAAAACAAATGTATCTGAGTGGTGAATATAAGATGAAGAATGGCATAAAACATTAATGGATATATTAACAACTACCTTCAGAGCAGTAAGTCAAGTGTTGCCTATCAAAGACTTAGACTGCTCTTGCAGAAATGGCGGGAACCTAACAAAGACTCAGATGTATATTTTAAAAGGAACAAAGCCAGGAAATGAACTCTAACCTTAAAGTTAGTTGCTTTGGGGCCTTGAAGGAGTTAAGATATTCCTTGCACTGGAATTACTCTGCATTTTTGTCACAGATGACACCATTCCCAAAATTATTTTATTACTGAGATAGCAACTGTACTAATAAAAAATTGTTGCCATAAATGGTAGTTCTGGGGAATCAATTCAAAAATGGTAAACAGTCACAAAATAAGGCATTAAAAATTTTAATCTTTAACACAGAGAAATCTACTACAATCAATAAGACAATCTAATGGAAAAACAAGCATGGCCATTAACAGAACTCAATAGAGATAATACACCTAGATGTTCAACTTTATTAGTAAATCAAGGAAGCACACATTAAAAAGAAAGTTTCTGCTCATCAAATAAATGACAAGACTAGCACAGTATACAGTGTTAAAAGGGTGTGAAGAAAAGGGCAGTCTAATGCTACTATTGGGAAATTAGTATTTTTCAGCAAGTTAATATCCTTATCGAAGTTAAAAATGCAAACATTTCTCGATCCTGGAATTTCACTTTACAAAACCTCACTTATATAGTTGCAAAAATGTTTTCTACAGGGTTGCTTGTCATGGTAAAAACTCAGACACAATTCAATATCCATCCACAGGAAAACAGCTCAGTAACGGTCCATTCACACTACAAGACGTATCTTATGCAGATCTATTTTTAACCTAATAGAAACTGTCTAAGATGAAGCGTTGATGTAGTGACAGAAAATATATAATTATCAAGAGAGATAAAGTTTCAGATTCAAAAAAGCTAGTCAACAACTGGATTGTGAATAAAGTTAGTGCACTCAAATTCAATTATATATATGTAAACAGAGATAAACATTTACATACTCAAGTATTTATACAATGTATAAGCTAAATTGAAATAAACTGAAAGAGAAGTTATAAAAGCTAAACAGGAAGATCCCCTCACTACTCTAAATAAGGAAAATAAAAAAATCTAGAGAAAAATGATTTTCTTACAAACTACCAAAATACAACACAGAAAAAACACATCACATTTGAATATTCCAATTACCATAGAAGCAACTGAAAGATACCCAGCCAGATTCACAGTAAAATACTATATAACCTTTAAAGAAAAGAATTAGACATTATTTCTAATCATAGAAAAAGATAAAAAGTTCATTATTAGTAACAAAACAGGAAATGTATCCAAACAGAAAAGTAGGCAATGTTACTTATGAATATAAATCTAAGAATTTAAATAAAATATTAGCAAGAGAATCCTGTAATATATAAACTTTGATCAAGCCGAATTATTGTACAAGTACAAGGGTGGCTCAATATTGGAAAATCTATTAAAAAATTATTTCTATGAACTGAAAAGAGAAAACACTACCACATGATCACACTAATAATAATATATGTTATGATTAAACCACATCCTAAAAATTGTGAAAATTCACAAGTATTCAAAAAGTAAAAACAAAAATCCTCAAATAAAAATATCTAACTGAGCCCTGGCTGGTGTGGCTCAGTGGACTGAGTGCCAGTCCATGAAGCAAGTGGTTACAGGTTCAATTCCCAGTCAGGGCACATGCCTGTGTTGTGGGCCAGGTCCCCAGTAGGGGGTGCATGAAAGGCAACTGCACACTGATGCTTCTTTCCCTCTCTCCTCCTCTAAAAATAAACAAATCTTTTAAACAATCTAAATGATAAAGAATATCAAAAACAAAAACAATTCTAAACCACTTCATTAAAATCATGAAAGCATGAGTCTGTAATCACTGTAATTCGACAAATACAGCATAGCTGTAAAATGAAATGACTGGTATAAATATTGAGAACGAGATAAATTCTCTTTACTGCTAAATGCTCAAATGAACTCTAGAAACTAAAATTTAAAGTTATTCTAAGTATCCAGGAAATCTGGTAATATAGTTGGTTATAAGATAAATATTAAAAAATTTGTGAACTGACCAATAACTAGCTTGCAATAAAAATGGAAAAAAATAGTCTATTTAGAATATAACAAGTTTTTACAAGCAAAAAAAAAATAAAGATAAAAATAGGTACAGTAGCTGTTTGCCCTATGTAAACAGAATCTAAAGCACAAACCATATGGGAAAAGGACTTGTATACTGATAAACTGATACTGAAATAGAACATAAATGAAGCTTTAATACACTGCAAAAAAGGAGTATCTTATAGACTGTGTTTTCTGATCATAATGCAAAAAAAGTATACCTTTAAAAAAAAAAAGTCACTCAAACACACGATCCATGAAATAACTGATGGGCTGAACTTCATTAAATTAAAAACTTCTCTGCCAAAGAGAAATGAGAGAATGAGAGGATAAGCCACAAATTGGGAGCAAAAGAAACAACTGATAAAGAACTGTTATTCCAGACTCATAGAAAGAATGGAGTCTGACAGCTGCGGAGTTGGAATCAGGGGTTTGGGGCAATGGAAGGATTGAGGGGGAAAAAAAAAGGCAAAACAAACAAACAGACAAACAAAAAAAAAAACCCACCTCATGGACATGGACAACAGTGTGGTGAATTGCCAGAGTGGTGGGAGGTTGGAAAAGGGTATGGGGGGATTAATGGTGATGGATGGAGACTTGACTTGGGGTGAAAAACACACAATACAGTGTACAAATGATGAGTTGTAGAACTATGCACCTGAAACTTGTATAATTTTGTTAACCAGTGTCACCCCAATAAATTCAGTAATATTTATATACCAAACTCTTTAAACTTAACATTAAGAAAACAACAATTAAAAAATGGGCAAAAGATATGGACACCTTACCAAAAAGGTATACAGATGGCAAATAAGCATATGAAAAGATGCTCAACGTCGTACGTTATTACAAATGAATAGGCAGAACACAACAGGATTTTTAGAGCAGTTAGTAAAACCATACTGTATACTATCATGATACATGTCTTTACACATTTGTCAAAACACATAGAACGCATAACAACAAGAGTGAACCATAATGTTAAGTGGACTCTGGGTGACAATGTGTTACTATATGTTCACTGATTGCAACAAACATACCAATGTCATGGGAGATATTGAGAGTACAGGGGAGGCTGTATGTATGTGGGGAGAGCAGGCGTATGGGAAGAACTCTCTACTTCGAGCTCAGTTTGGTTCAAAAAAACCAAGTCTAATAAAAGTAAGGATGTCTGAAAACCAGTGTGCTAAGCCCTGAAGTTAGGAAAAGAGCAACAGAGCAACCAAGAAGGAAAAAAGTGATAGCAGAAATAAATTTATGAAGTTACCCCTTCCCAAAACAAAAAGGAAGATGACAGCTACTATTAGGATTTCTAATACTATGCCAAATAATTATTAAAACTCAGCAAAATAAATAAGTATCTGGGAAAAACAAAATTATTAGAAGAAATTTAAAACTGAAGTAGCTTCAATAACCACTGAAGAAATTGAAATTGTAATTCAAAACATCTATTCTCCAAAAGTATTAGGTGCAATCAATGTTTACTTGCTACATTCAGCTGTTAAGAAGTTGGCCACCATTTACATGAGCTGTTCTAGGGACCAGAAAGGGGTTACTGCCCAGACACAAGCAAAATAAATATTAACAATCTAAATCCAGAAGAAATTAAAAATAGGTGTGTGCACATATACACATCTAAACACACACATAATGAATAATTAGGATTCATTTTAGCAATGCAAAGATGAGTGAATATCAGCAAGTTTATCTGGATACTTTCACATTAACAGACTAGAGAAAAAAATATCATGATTATCTTAGTTAATAGTAAAAAAAGCACTGGAGAACATTAAAAATAAGTAAGTACTGAAATCCATACAAGAAACCAGAAATAGAGAAAAGCTTCAACTTAATAAAGGTTATATACGAAACACTATATTTAATGGAGAAATTTTATACATATCCCCATTAAGAGAAAAGACAAGACAAAGATGCCAGCTTATCACTGCTACTTATCATAATGCTAGAGGTTTTGGCTGACACAACAGAAGTAGAAACAGATGAAGATTAATAGGGAAGGAGCCAAAACTGTCATTATTTTAGGATGACAGTATAATAAACACAGAAAATCCAATAAGCAACAGAGTTCAGCACACCTACTGAACGAACACATACAAAAATGATCATTATAAAGCTTATTAGACTCAAAATAGCACCAAATCTTAATTATCTATAAACTAACAATGCACAATATATAAACCTTCAGTAAAGAAAATTTAAAACTCTTATTATAGAACAGGCACAAAAGGAGACCTGATTTTCATGTTCATGGACATAAACAGGTCCCCATGATCTATAAACTTAATGCAATGTCAATCAAAATAACAAAAATATTGTTTGATTTTGACCAATAGATCTGAAAATTATACAAAAGATATGGTGCATGAAAAAAAGACCAATAAAAACATTCAGGTTTTTTATTTTTTTAAGGAAAAAACATATAAGCCACAGAATAAGATAGTACAATACCACTCAGAGGGAAAAAAAATGCATTACACATCGTAAACCCTGTAGACTACAATAAAAAATGTTGAGATAAATAAATTTAGTTGAGTTGCAGGATACAAAATCAATACACAAAAATAAGTTGCATCTATATACACAAACAGTAAACTATTGGAGAAATTAAGATAACAATGTTATTTAAAATTCTACAACAAACAAACAAAATCAATCCAGCAAGGAATACATTTAACCCAGGAGGTGAAAGACATGTACACTAAAAGCTATAAAACACTGGTAAAAAAGACGCTGAAGGAGATATAAATACATGGAAAAATATTCTGTGTTAATGGACTGGAAGAATTAACACATATTGTAAAAATGTCCATACTACACAAAGTAATCCGCAAATTCAATGCAATTGTTAATGATGTTCCAATGGCATTTTTCACAGAAATAGAAGATCCTAAAATTTGTATGGAACCACAAAAAACCCCAAATAGTCAAAGTTACTTTGAGAAAGAACAACAAAGCTGGAGGCATCACCTTCCTGAATTTCAAACTCTATTACGAAGTATAATAATCAAAACAATATTGTCCTGAGTGGTGTGGCTCAGTGGGCTGGGTGTCCTCATGCAAACAAAAAGGTCGCCGGTTCAATTCCCATTCAGGGAATATGCCTGGGTTGCGAGCCAGACACCCCCCCACTCACCATGGGGGTGTGCGAAAGGCAACCGATCAATGTTTCTCTCACACATCAATGTTTCTCTCCCTCTCTTTCTACCTCCCTTCCTTTTTCTCTGAAAATAAATAAAATCTTAAATTTAAAACAAAACAAAATAAAAAACCAGCATGATATTGGCATAAAAACAGACACCTAGGTCAATGGAAAAGAACTGAAAGCCCAGAAATCCATGCATATGTGGCCATTTAATTTATGACAAAAGAGCCAAGAACATACAACTAGGAAATGGTAATATCTTCAATAAATGATGTTGGGAAAACTTAACAGTCAAATTCAAAATAATTAAACTAGACCACTATCTTATACTACACACAAAAATGAACTCAAAATGGATTAAAGATTTGAATAGAAGACCTAAAATTAACTAAAAATGCTCCTAGAAGAAAATGTAGATGGCAAGCTCCTTGACAGTGGTCTTGGAAATAACTTCTGGAGCTGACTCCGAAAGCAAAGGCAAGAAAAGCAAAAATAAATTAAGTGGGACTACAGCAAACTAAAAAACTTGTGCACAGCAAATGAAATGATCAACAAACAAAAAACAACCTACTGAATGGAAGTAAATATTTGCAAACCATATACTGTATTTTGCCGGGTATAATGTGCACTTTTTGCCCAAATTTTTGAGGGCAAAATAAGGATGTGTATTATACATGGGTAGTACTATTTCTGTATCTATATAAATGTTTTTAATTCTTTATGCTTTTGTGTTAAAAGTGTAACTAGAAAACAATATGTGTATGCAAAATAATACCCTGGAATATGAGAATTGGTTTTGTTTCTAAATATAAATAATTGAATTGAAAAATTAAAAACGAAAGACTTTTCCCTGAAAGTTTGGGCCAAAAGTGTGGGCGCACATTATATGTGGGAGCACATTATACATGGCAAAATATGGCATCTGATGAGGGGTAAATACCAAAGTATATAAAGAACACACATTCAATAGCAAAAACCCTAACAATCCAATTAAAAAATAGCCAGAGAATCTGAACAGACATTATTCCAAAGAAGAAATACAGAGAGCCAACAGGCACATGGAAAGATGCTCAATGCCACTAATCAGCAGGGAAATACAAATCAAAACCACAAAATATCACCTAATATCTGTTGAAAGTTATTATTATCAAAAAGACAAGAAACAGTAAGTGCTGAAGAGATGTGAAGAAATGGAAATCCTTAAGCACTGTTAGCAGGAAAGTAAACTGGTATAGCAACTATGGAAAACAGTATGAAGGTTCCTCAAAAAATTAAAAATAAAACTAGCATAGGAACCAGCAGTTCCACTTCTGAGTATTCATCTGAAGAAAACAAAAACACTAACTTGAAGATACAGGCACCTCCATGTTCACTGGAGATTTATTTATAATAGCCAAGACAGGGAAATAACTTAAGTGTCCACCAATGGATGAATGGATAAAGATGTGGTATATGTATACAACAGAATAACACAAGAGAATGATATCTTGCCATTTGCAACAACGTGGATGGACCCTGAGGGCATTATGCTAAAGGAAGTCAGAAAGAGAAAGACACTAATACCCTAAAATCTCACTTATAAGTAAAATTAAAAAAAAAACACACAAAAAACCCAACCAAACAAAAATACTCCAAAATCACAGATACAGAGAACAGACTAGTGGTGGTGGTTGCCAGAAGGAAGGGGTGAGAGATAGGTGAAAAATGGGTGGAGGGTGTCAAAAAGGTACAAACTTTCAGCTATAAATGTCATGGGGATGTAATGCACAGAATAATGAGTACAGTTAATAATACTGTACTGTATATCTGAAAGTTGTTGAGAGTATAAATCTTAAAAGTACTCATCACAGGAAAAAAATTTATAATTTATACGGTGAAGGATGTTAACTATCTTATTGTGATCATTTTACAATGTACACAAATACTGTGTCATTTATTTGTATACCTGAAACTAATATGTCAATTTAAAAAAACAAAGATAAAAAACTTGAAGGAAAAGAAATACAAAATAAGCTGTACAAAAATATTCATAAATTTTTCCTAATATAAACGTGTCTTAGGACATATATCCAAGTGATCACCTCTGGGGGTGGGGGGGGGGGTGATGGGAGTGAACATGGAGAGTAGTAAGAAAAAATGTGAGGGATCCTTCGTGGATCAGTGATAATGACCTTAATCTGAAGCATACAAATAACTCGAATTTATGTAGCTGAAATCTAAAAAGAAAGAACAACACAACAGCAAGTTTTCAAACAAATACACAATATATTGGGGTGGAAAAGCTCAAGAGTAAGTATGAAAATGTCAATCCTCCTAAAATTGAATTACTATCATTAGTCAAAAATAAAATCAGGCACTTGTAATGGAACAGTATCAGACAGATATGTTATAACCACTCAACTGTTAAAGCAAAAGACACAAGAAAGCTTAAAATATTTATATACAACTCAGTTAAAAGTTTCCCCCCAAATTTAAAATATTAACATATTTGCAAACAATTTATAGCTTTCTGCATTTCTTCAAACTGGGGATAACAGTTACCTCCCAGGATTGTTTTGACTAAATGAAATTATACAATACAAACTCTTTTTTTCATTGCTATTTAAGAAAACAAACAAAAAAAGCCATTGAGGCTATTAAAACTAAATATAAAAAAAGCACCTTTAAGTGAGGCCTCAGGCTTAGTGTTATTTTCCCAAAACACCACAAAAATGTGTAACAGAATACCTTAAACAGAAGCATTAGCAAGAACTAAAGATACTACACCTTAAAATCAAGTGTTGAGAAAAAAAATTGTAGCACAGCAATATAATTCTTTTCATTTCTAAGGAAAATCAAGCAATTCTGAATATTGTCTTTCTGACACTGTGTTAAGGAAGGTACAAGCAAAAAAGCATTTTAAAATTCTACATGTTAGGAAAAGTCTACATTAGGTTTACAGTAATAAGGGTACATAAATATTTGTACGTAGAGTACTGTCTAAAGTAACACTTAACTAGAAGTTATCATATTAATTATTGTGCACCTACAAAGTTTATTTCCTTTTTAATTGTGGATAGAATTCAAATCTTTGTAAAAATTGATATATATCTGATTCCCATTTCTCTCATAAGTCCTGTTAAAATCAGATTTTAAACTATATCATTCACAGAATTTTTCAACCTTTGGCACAGAAAGGAAAAGGGTTCAACTTGGTAGATATTTAAAACAGAAATAAGGATCAATATAGTAGGTTAAAGAAGTATAATGAAATAAACAAAGACATTCCAGAGGTACTTACTGCGCCTGATGTACCTTAAAAAAAAGAAAAGGGAACAATATTTACAATGTGATAAAGCACGCTCTCCTGGAGTTAATAGTTTAAAAATATTTAATAATACTACTTCTTTCACTTCATCCCATCACACTAAATATCCTAAAACTGTCCATATGACCTATGTACTTGCTCTTTCCAGTAAATAAACATCTACAGTGCAAGGAATTTCAGAAGTAAGTGGTCACACTGAACTTTCAATCTGCAAACTCAGAGCTGGTTTGGGAAGTATTAGGACATTTGCCTTTTGTTTCTCTTATTGCTATCGCAGGTGTCCTCTTCCTCTGCTATATGAGGGAGGACCCCACAAAAAAAAGGAATTTATTTATTAAAAAACTGTGTATAATTATTCTTACATGTTTAAACTTCAGTCACCTTCAAAGTATTCTCCATTTGATGCAATACACCTATTGAGACTTTTTTCCACTGCTCAAAAATAGTTTTTGAACTCATCGATTTTAATGCCTTTTAGTGCTTCTGTCGTTTTTTGTCTCACCTCTTCTGCACTGGCAAATCGTTTCGCTTTGAGGATTTCTCATCCGGGGAAACAAAAAAATGTCACTGGGGGCAACATTGGGTGAACAGGCAGGGTGAAACACAGAGGTCATGCAGTTTTTTGGCCAAAAACTGAACACTCAGTGCAGTGTGGGCATGTGTGTTCATGTGCGCTCCTATATCACCCATCATGAAATGGGCAAACACACTGAAAAGAGTCTTCAAAAAAAAATCACTGAAGCCAAATGCAGCCTCTCACAACACCACCATCTGGTACACTGATACAGATGGGCTCCTACAACACTCACCCTTGTATTACAAGGGCCTACTCACCAGAAGATAATTCTGTTTTGGGGGGAGTCCCCCCTGGTTTATACAACTGAAGTAAAAAAAGTATCTCAAATCTCTGACCCTATGCTTTAGATTTATGGTAACTTCAACTATCTAGGTCCCATTGAGAGCAATTAAAAGAAGCTACTATGGACATAATAGCAGAGCCAGCATATTTAAAAAGTAACTAAAAGAAATGCTAAGGTAATTATTCAGGGGACTAGTAATCAGCTCTAGATATCTAAATAGGCTAAAATATTACATTAGGTATTCTAGGACATCATTTCAGCTTAAATAAAGATACTTGTGAAGCCTCTTAGAAACATCAATTATGTCCCCTATAAACTTTCAGGAAAATACATGGTGCATTTCAACATGTTCTGACCCATGATGTTTAAAAAAAAAAAAAAAAAAAGTGTTTTGGCATAATCACAAGATAAAGTTTAACATATGAAATACTAACTTATGTGGAACATTATTTATTCATAAATGAAGCATGACTATTATATGTCACACTAGTCAAAACACTTATTGGTAATTGGTTGAAGAAAAAAATTATCACAGGGCTTACAAACTGCAATGAATATAAGGCCTAAGCAGGTAACAGAAAAATAACTAAGTAGTAGTCCAGAAGGTTAATAATACATGCTATCCATCGGAAGTATGGAAGTGCTACCCCATTCCACAATACTTGCTGAGTGCAAATATGAACTCAATCACAGTTTTTCATTCAATTATTCTCTACTGTGTTCACAAGGACTACTGTAAACAACAAATATTCAGATCATCCAATTTTTCAAGAGAAATCCAATCTCTGGGTAAAAAGATAAATCCAAGATAAATCTAAGCTTTATGTAAAACCAACTGACTTTAAGTGTTAGCAACTAACTACAAAATTTAAAAATGCTGCATAGACCAAAGTATACCTACAGACCAAATTTGGTCCCAGAACTCTTGATCTAATTATAGTTTCTTATGGTTTCAGTTATGAATGCTATCCTTATTTCCCACTGCTTAAAAAAAAAAAAAATCAGGGGCTGATTATAAAGCCTAAGAGATACTTCTTTCATTCCTCATTAGAATATGGTAACTACTGTTCAAAGAAAGTTTTAATACATACCACCATAAATGGTATACATACCTGCTGCTACATCCATATTATTTACTCCTGGCTGTACAAAAAAAAAAAAAAAAAAAGTAAAATTAGTAACATTCACCTTGTGAAATGTTTCACTTTGTGAAACACTACATTTTACCTAAGTTCCTCATAAAGAACAATCGGTCCCCTCTGTGCATATTCTCAAGCCTCTGACTCAAGGATTTTTTTTGTAGTTTTAGTGTTCTCATTTCACCTGGGACGACTGAAGCCCTTTAAACTAAGTGTTATATTTATATGATCCTCAATTATATACAGATACACAACCCTTTACCCACAATTCTGAAATCCAAAAAGCTCTGAAAAAGAAGTTTTTTAAGTTTGACACTGAAACTCATTAGTGGCAAAACCTGCCCTGAATGAAATAAACTTTTTAATATGTATTTACCCCAGGTCAGAGGAAACAGCCATAAGTTGTGTTATATAAATATTATGCTGGAAATTAATCGGGCACTGCCCAAGACCCTACAGGAAATTTTTACATAATATATAGAATGTGGTATATTACTTCAATATTTAAAAAAGATTTGAAATATATCTGGTCCTAGGAGTTTTGGGTAAGACACTGCAAACTTACCACTCCAGTGGAGTATGCCATCTCTGTTCATTACAACCACTAGGCTATCATGTAATAAAGAAGTTGTGCAAATCTGAATATCATATTAATTCATATATTATTATTACTACCCAATAAGGGTGATATGGTTATTCAAAGATTTTCTAAGTAACATGCTGCAGCTGAATTCTCAAGAAGCAGTAAATTTCAGATGCAATCTTTTGATGTCTAAATCTAAAATCTAGTATTAAATCACACTGTATCAATGTTCAATTGGCACTCAGTAAAGCAAATGTCTACTCTTTAATAAATTATAATGCTAGCAGACCAATAAAATACTTCTAGCTGACAAATTACGCTTTTTAGTATTCCAGTCTTATTTAATTTAGACTCTAATAAATAAGGATTTTCATATACTATAATATATATGTAGGAAAAAATGTAAATGTTCATCATTCAAAAAACTAAAAATAAAAGTCCACTGTAATTCCCATCTTACATTACAGTATGCCAGAGGCACGTAAAAGGCTAATACAATTGTCTATAAAATATATATATATGTTATTTCATATATAAAAGTACTAAAACATCACAAGAAAGTTATTTTCTCAAGATTACCGGTAAGGCAGGCTGCATGGAAGCCTGAGACATATGAGACATCATCATTCCAGGCATTACTGAAGACATCATTCCAGGCATCTAGAACAAAATTTAAAAAAAAAAGAAAAAAGTTACTACATTAGACCAAAGCACTTAACATGACTTGAAGATTCTAGATCTGGTTATTAAAGCTAGTATGCACAATTTAGGATTAAAACCCAGTGAGCACTATATTACAAAGATGATATGCTTAGTAAGTGCTTGTTGAATGAATGAAGTACTTTATCAGTGATCTATTTTAATTCTTATGTCATAACTTCTATGTCTAGTCAAAATCATTTTAACTTAAAAGTTGAGACAATTATGTTAATTTTAAGGTAAATTTAATATTAATTTCCTTTAAAGTTTAGTTCAATGCTCATGCTTTCTCCTTTTTTTGGAATAAAATAAAATTTTTTCAGTATTTTTCACCTTTGATTTTACAATATCTAAATGAAATAATTTTATAGCACTCTGGACCTGTATAAAAATTTTAGATCAAAGGTGTTCAAATTTAGTGATTAAAAAAACATTTAAAAACTTCTTAAATTATACCATCTTTGATAAAGAAAACATTAAGTATATACATGAATGTCTGAAGAAAAAGTATTGGTTTGGGAGCTTAATCTAGTCTACCAACGACTGCCATCCAAACATACAAATTAATCTTCCCTACTAAGCATGAATAAAGATCATGAAGTTTAACAAATTTTCCACAGGATTTTGACCCTATGCTCATGTAGATTAGCATAATACTACATTATAACTTTGATTTTATTATGAA
Organism: Mormoops blainvillei; assembly: GCA_004026545.1. Taxonomy (NCBI): domain Eukaryota; kingdom Metazoa; phylum Chordata; class Mammalia; order Chiroptera; family Mormoopidae; genus Mormoops; species Mormoops blainvillei. The sequence continues at coordinate 89,542 of PVJD01001943.1, read as the reverse complement.
CACATCTAAAGAAAACATGGAAGGTGATAGAAATTACATAAGACCATCATAGGTACTTAAATAGATGACCAGTTATTCAACAGTTTCAAATTAAATGAACAATCTGAGAAATAGGAATAACCAAAAAGAAAAAGCATACTGGTCAACAGGGACAAAATAAAGCCACTAAACAGAGACCATCCACATACTGAATTTTATTGCTTGTGAAAGTCAAGTCATGAAGCAAAACCATGCTAAAGTACAATTAAAATGAAGTAGCACGGTATCAATGGATTAAAGGAAAAGTTTGGGGTTTTTTTTGTTCCTCAAAACATTAAATACACTGTTTAAACATCACTAAATAAGAACTTGAAAGAAAACATGTGACTACAACTTCGATACATGGTCAAATAATCATTTTTTCAAAAAGGTACCAAATTCGAAAACGGTAGTACTGACAAGCCTCTACCACCCACACCAATAGAATAATAGAAATAATTCACACATTAAGGGAAAAAATAAAGTGATCAAATGAGAATTAGGTTTGTTTCCTTTCCTCCCCAATCCCTATAGACATACAATTTTGCTTTAAGCTAATAGCAAAGTAGGTTTGAATTCTGTAAGTACTAAGTAGCTGACTATGGGGGAGAAACACGGTGGGCAACAGGAGAAAAAGCCTATTTTAAATGACCTGTTTATAAAATCAAAAGCTAGCAGCACATCTAAAAACAAGAATTCTAAGCTAAATTGAGAAACTAAACTTTGAATGCTCAACTAAAGAACAAGTCCAAGTACATCCTCAAAAGAATTAAAGACATTAAGAAACGTGGGGTAAAATCTCCATCATGCAAACAGGCCATTTCCATACAACAATAGTACAAATAAATGTAATTTCAAATTGAAATACTGACTTCATAAGACAAACAAGTGATCAAATCAAATTTAAAAAACAAAAGTTTACTAGACAAGGCCAATGACACACCAGACAATATTTGAAAATCATTAAATGACAGAATTTTCTCAACTGTTCTTCCCACACTTCAAATTTTAAAACATCTAAAAATCTGCCTTTAGACTAGAACTCGGCGTACTGGTTACAGAATGAGATTTAATTTCAAATTAAAGCTAAATTCTCACTCAGTACTTCTGTAAATTCTGAGGAGTGGCAACTGGGTATGCTTGTTCAACCAGACAAAAATTGGGAAGATTCTTAAATAACCTACAACTGGTTATTCCAAAATTAAATAGGTCATTAATATAAATTAAAGCCAAAACTGTGATGTTATTCACATGCAACCAAAGAACAAAAACATAAATATGCAAAGTGCTATGTTTCTTATGAAAAGCTATTACAAGGGTGACAAATTCACAGCTCTTCCAGAGGCTTGGGCATCAGAGACAAGCCTGTTTTACAGAGCCTGAAGAATCTACTTTGTGGAAATGTTATGATTTCTATTTTTCATTAATTCTATAATATACACAATATGGAGACCCATGTTTCAACTGTCTGACTAAAGTTGAATCCTTTCAGAAGATTCTGATTTAGGCTAGTCACTAGGCAGCACTATAAGTGTGAGACCACTAAATTTTTCTAAGTTACTATATTTTTGTTTTAATACCACACTAATAATGGGAATCAAGGCTGAAAGCTTATGAAATTGGTTTGCGGTTCCAATTCTCAGAAGTGGTTTTTCTTTCCTCTGCCCAAGCCAAAGCTGAGACAGCCAAAAAGTTACTCTGCTGTCCCTCTTCGATGGTAGGTTTACTTCTTTCTTGCTTCATATGGATGGAATAGCCCTTTGTTGTCCCAGCTTTATTTGTAAGAATATTTTTGACTTTTCATTTTAAAATGGGCTTGTCTTTTCTATCTCTTTAGGGAACCACAATACGACGGAGTATCTCACAATTCATGACACTGTAAATTCAATGAAATGCAATACTGGCTCAAAATGGTTAAAGAGAAAAATTCTTAATGTAGTTGCTACAACACCACCACCACAAATTCCATAAGCCATGTCATTCTTAAAGTTACAAAGTGGTAGTTCACATTAACTTAATGTGAAGCACACTATAAAATCACAACAATGGCGCTGGCAGGTCACAAATTCCATAAGCCATGTCATTCTTAAAGTTACAAAGTGGTAGTTCACATTAACTTAATGTGAAGCACACTATAAAATCACAACAATGGCCCTGGCAGGTGTGGCTCAGTTGGTTGGAACACTGTCCTGTAACAGAAGGGCCGCTGGTTCGATTCCCAATCAGGGCATATACCTAGGTTTTGGGTACAGTCCCCAGTCTGGGCGCATATGGAAGGCAACCAATCGATGCTTCTCTCACATCAATGTTTCTCTCTCCCTCTTTCCCTCTCTCTAAAAAGCAATTAAAAAAAAGTCCTTGGGTAAGGATTAAAAAAAAAAAAATCACAACCATGACTTTCACGAATCTCATAGCTTCACAAATCTCAATTTAAACTACTCTGGCAAACAAAATGTGCTGTAATTAAGAGTTTCTAGTTATTAAGACAAAGAAAGAATGGAAGGGTGAAAAACATATGTGAGATGTAAACTAAACTACCTAAAATATTACACGTCTTTTTTATGGACACTTTGGTACCTTTTAAAAACCAAAAGTAATTCAGATATACAATATGATATACTTTATTAATAAGCAGCAAACCATCTGTGTGTATGTATATTATATAAACATTTTATGTATACTTCTATACTTCTAATGATAAAAGATTACTTATCAAGATGCTCTCAGAAGAAGCACTAGTGTGCAGAAAATAACAAACCAATAAAAACTAGGGAACACCACACAATCAACTCATTGTTAGCATCCAAGTTTGAAAAGTTTCTAATGTTATACTGAAAAAAAAAATAAAAAGCATCTTTATCACTCTAGGAGTTTTAAAAAGGTATGGTAATAAAAGCAATCCTATCACTGCTATAGCAGATTAGTGGTACAAAATGTAAACTAAATTAGCCCAATTTTATTATGATCTGAAAACAAAAGAAAACATCTTCACATAGGTACATTAAAATTTTTTTTTTAATTATCATTTCTCAAAGTTTTCCTGTTAGAAATCATGCAACCTAATCTATTTTTGCTTAAATATTCACTCAAATTTGATTTTTAGAAACCATTCTTGCTGTAAACCTGCAGTTGCAAATTGATTTAAAAAGTTTGATTCTTGCATTTTTACTTGGTTCCTTTTAAATGTGCCAAAGTCAAATTCCACACGATACTGTTTAAAAACATGTATCTTCTACATCACTAACTTACCTTATGAACAAGTATATGAATGAATGAAAAAAATTAATCTTTGAATAGCAACAAAATTACATTTTTTAAAATTTAACCAAATATTCATTCAACTGGAAATAAAACAGAATACCCCTATTTAAAGCATATTCTTAACAACCCAAAAGTAAGTGGCTGCATATAAGCCATCAAGAGTTATATATAAATTCAAGACATTTGTAGTTTTCTGATCAAAGAAACGTTTAGATAACAACAAAAAAAACAATATATGCATAAAATGTTACCACATGAAACAGAACATTTTCACTTAATAAGTCAATTGCCGGTATTCAAAATAATACTTAAGTTTGCTAAATGCTCTCGACCTCGGAAATTCAGAATTGCTTAAGTCCAGCTGACCCCTTGAACAGGTGGCTTAGGGATGCCAACCCCTTGTGCAGTCTAAAATCCACAATAATTTCTGACTCCCCCCAAAAGCGACTACTACTGGCTTATCATTGACCAGAAGCCCTACCGATAACATGGTCTCTTAACACACATTTTGTGTGTTAATATGTGTCTTTTATGGCACTCTTCCAACAAAGTAAGCTAGAGAAAGTATTATTTGTTTTAAAATTAGGAAAATACATTTACAGTATTGAAAAAAAAATCCACATCTAAGTGGGCTTGCACAGTTCAAAGCCGTGTTGCTCAAGGGTCAACTGTACACACTTTCCTTCAAATTCCAAGAAGGTTATTAGCTTAATGACAATCTCATACTGCTATACAGGGAAGCAGCCTACTAAGCTGTTAAGTACACTCTGGAGGCAGACTGCCAGAATTCCTATCCTGGCCTGGCCAGTTTCCAGCTGTGTAATCTTAGGCTAATTTATTTAACTTATCTGGGTCTCAATATCCTCACCTGTAACACAAAGAATACAATACTCATCTGACAGGACTATTGTAGGAATCAAATGGAAAATACACAAAAGACACTTGGAACAATGCTCAATACATGACAGTTTATTACCACTGCTCTCCTTCAATTCATATAGTGAAAGTAACTTTTATGCTGCCCCTTGTCTCATGTATTCCCTGTTAGATAGGCCTTTCCGTCCTTTAAAGGCAGCTAGTAAATACTGTAAAACATTATCTTCAGTGAGAATCAACATATGTAATAACAGGTACTAATCTTAAACACCAGTTTAGAACTGGCTCTGCAATGTCACTGTACAATTCACTTAATTCTTTGGGTCTTACTATCACCATCTACAAACTGGACATCCATGTAACCAATCCACTTTTCAGAGTCAGGAGAATCATATTCAACAGGGGACATGAATCTCTCAAAAGTATATACAAACACGGTGATGTAATTCTAACATAGATTAGGTATCCCAATCCCATTCCCTGAAAAAAGAAGAAAAAAACAAAATTTTAAAAAACTATATGAAAAAGGGTAAGCAAGCCCTGGCTGGTGTGGCTTAGCTGGCTGGAGCATCATCCCGTAGATTAGAAGGGTCACAGGTTTGATTCCCAGGCAGGGCACATACCCAGGTGGCAGGTTTGATTCCCAGTCCATCAGGAACTAATTGATGAGAAGGCAATTGATGTTTCTCCCTCTCTCCCTTTCCCCCTGACCCCACTCCCTCCCTCTTTCTCTCTCCCCTAGCCTTCCCCTCTCTCTAAAAGAGATGAAAAAAAAAATGTCCTTGAGTGAAGATTTTTTTTAAGAAGTGCAATAGTTTAAGTTATTTAGTAATACTTTGCCCACTTTCTCTTACTAAACCACAAACTAACTTCTTCAACAAGAGTACAGAAGATATAAAGAGAAAATCACTGGGTCTGGATATGTGACACAAAAACAAAAACAGCTGAATGGAAATGAATGGTACCATTTTATTTTTAAAAAGCTCTAAATATACTGGAGATACACACACAAACTGTAATGTCTCAATTAAATCATACAGAATCAAAGACTTCAAAACCTACTCTAAAAAGTTGTCTAAGCCTTCTTTTGGACACAGGCTCTCTAGAACACAACAAATATGAAGGGACACAAGACTATTACTATCCTCTTCCCCAACTAAACCAGACTCCATATACCTAGCTGATTTTTATAAGTATATTTATTCATATGAAACTTCATTTTTAGTTTCTTTTCAATTGTGGGCATCTTTAGGACAAACAGCATGTCTCATGTATATATTATTGGTGCAGAAGACAGTTACACAGACACAGCAGAAGCTCAAATGCTTGTAGCAGAAAATCTTATGACCAGTCCTTAATTTTGTATAAGAGTGAGTAATTTTCTATTATATGTAACAAATACATAATGACCTTGAAATTACTGAAAAACCATCTTTCAGAGAAGTAACAACTTTCTTGATACCGCATGGCCAAAGAAACAATACCAAGCCCATAAATGCAGAGACTCAATGCTCATTCCTTAATCAAAAGGTAATTTAAAAAGTCTTACCCCAAACAGAACATCAGGACCTAGGAAATAAGATTACATTTGTACTGTAAAGAAGCATAACACAAAGGAAACTACATTTCAACTCAAAACAGTGCTAACTTCCTGGTATGTTTAATCCTTTAGGAAATAATGCTAAGAGCATCACTCATTTGGAGAAGATTTAGACTTCCACTGAGTTCAGTGCACCAAGAAATAGTTAGAAGCAGATTTTTCTGGCCTATCATGCAAAACCCACATCTTTAGTAACCACTAACTATAATTAACTTTTTTTAATAAGCAAAAGAAAAGTATGATTACTTGACTAGAGAGAGAAAGAAAAATATAAGAGATTCACTCACACTAAATACCCAAATGTATCATAGTACTGTGACAGTCAAATCAGCAGGTAGGAGACAACAAAACAGTTTAGGCAGGCATCTGAGTATTGCCTGTTAAGTTCCTTGAGTGCAGAGAATATACATCATTCATCCTTACACTAACACCACACAAATATCTACTGACTAAAAACACATAAAGGTATGAAACAAGGAAGAAAGAATGAAAGGCTAATGACAACTTGTATGAGACAAAATTGTACTCATTCCTACTTAAAACCTTCACAACTTATACCTATTATTTCCCTAAGTTAAAAAAAAAACAAAAAAAAACCACAGGTCACAGCTATAGGATATACACAGATACCAAATCTTTACTATCTACTGATAACACTACTTCATGATGACTGGAAGTCATGTCATCAACATTTCTAACAAACCCAATTAAAAATCAACAGGTTAAAAAAAACCCCAACAGATAAGAGGAACCTAATGAACAAAACAAACAAATAGGCAAAATAGGGCCAGAGGCATGGAAACGAGGAACACACAGACAGTGACGGGGCAGGAGGGTGGGAAGGGGGATAACGGGGTAAGAAAGGGAAGGTTCTAGTAAAATAACATGTATAAACGACCCATGGACATGGACAACAGGGTAGGGATTTACTATGGAGTGGAGTGGGGTGGGGTGGAGAGCAATGGGGGAGATACTGGGACAACTGTAATAGAACAATAAAAAATAAAATAAAACCAACAGGTTAACCTATTGACATTTGTTCTCTTTTCGAGTCCACTACTTAGTGGATACATTTGTTGTACTCTATAAGCGGCTTCATTTATGTGTGTGTTAATACTGATTTATTTCGCAGTTCAGTTTTTCTCATAAAGAGAAGACTAAATGAATGACCAGATTTCGGCATTTCTCACAAATGCTAATTCCATGCAATGTGCTAGACAAAGCAAAATAAAACAGATAATGGGGTAACAGAGACCAAGGAAGTAGGAGAGGAGAAGATGGTCAAATAAAACCCAAGAATACTAAGTAAAAACAGTTCTAAAAAACTGCAAGACTTTAATGAATTGCTATCTACAGATAATGAAAACAAACATCTTCTGGTAACATTAATAGAAACTATCAAAGTTAACTATATACACAGTCCAAGAGTTATACAAACACATTAAGTCCAGGTCAATCTATTTTTGTTAAAAGTACTTGCCTGGTAATGTAAATGCACACAGAAAGTTACCTAGATTCGACATTTATAAGCATACAGCCTTAAAAGTTTTTGTTTTTTTTTTTGTCACTGGCTAATATTCAATTTAGTGGCATGGATTCTGTAAATACCCAAAGGAAGGGTAATTCCAAAGCAACAGCAACAGATCGATCTATCAAATTAGTCAGATAAATCTAAGATACTAACACTTTAAATTTCTCTGGAAGGCCTGCGTTCTGAATCATTTTCCCCTAGAGCATGAAATACCTTTGATAAAACTTCCTAGAGATTAGCAATGAAGTCATACAGATAAAAAAACAGATTTGCCTGTAATTTAAGTGGAGATGACTATTTGCTTTAGTCACCAAATATTATTCATTCTTTCACCTTATTTATCTTTCATTTTTGTCAAGTAAAAAAGCAACAGTAAAAAGGCAGACACTGAAAACAAGAATAAATGTAACAATGCAGTCACACAGGTAACCACTGAAAACAAACATATGTAACATCTACTGGCTTATACTGTAGGAAAAAGTATGTGTATGTTTCATTCATTCAACAAGTATTTTACTGAGCACCCATGATGTGCCAAGAACTGTGCTCAGCACCTACGGAATTCTTTAAAAGTGCAAAACAGTGCCCCTGCCCTCTAAGAGTTTTTCATCTCTTACTTATTAGGAAGACAAAGCAAATTAACCATAAAACAAAACAAGTCAATAACTAAGTGGCAAAAAAGTGAAACCATAGCGTTATAGGTAGATTACATAGGATCTTATTTTAATAATTTGAAGAGGAGGTATATGCTGGGCAAAGATTGCTGAGGACCTCCGACAGAAGGTAGGACTTGAAATGGTACAACTTAAGTAAGTAAAGGCGAGTTCACTGTGGTTGTGAGCTGGGGGCAGGAGGGCAAGAAGGTGACAGCATGAGCTCAGTCATGAACTAATATAACACTCAAGGTACCATGAAAAGGCTAGCCTGGGTTCAAATCAGGGAATGTGAAGACATGCAGCTCAGAATTGCACTTTGAATTATACTATCCTTGAAAGTTAAGCTGTGGAATTTAAGATATTATACTATAGGCACAGAAAAACACTGTTAAGTTCTTGGGCAAGAAGATAAAAAGCTGAAATTCAAGAGAATTTTTTGTGGGAGCAGGCTTGAAATAAAACCAGCTCAAAAGTTGCTAAGAATATCCAAGGTACAACTGGGGTTCAGATGGCAGCAGGAAGCCTGCCTCAACTCAATAAAAGAAAATCACACTCATTTGTACAAAGCAGTTATTTACTTATGTTATTGAACAAAAGCCCCCCCACCAAAATAAAAACCTACAGAAAAATTAGAATTAGGAAGGCATTACTGAAAGAGTTTTGTTTTTATATCCCTATCATACACTCTCTTACGTATCACCTACTCTTATCAAGTGATCTGAATTGAGTCATAGGCTGTTAGAGCTGAAAAAGACCTTAAATTTTTTTACTCTTGTTTAAAAATAACAAAAATTAAGACTTAAAAAAGAAAAAAATAGAGCCAACTGGGAAGACTCTCTCGAGCTTAAGTAAAGGCAAAATCATCTGTGATAAAGACAAAAGGACTTACATGCCCTTTGTGTAAAAATGACAACAAAGGAGTAAGAATAAAAACACTGTAAAGGCAAAATATTACTGACTATAAATATGAAGAAGGCCTCATACATATGTCTTAAAGCAAATCTCTTCTAAAAATGTGAGTATTGCCATCGAGCAGAAAAATTATTTCATTAATGTTTTTTAACCAGTGACAAACCATTATTTAATCATATTATCTAAAGTCTATGCAAATTCTAAGGCCCCTTCCAACAGTAAGAACCTATGATTCTCTAAAAGTAGGAGCACAACTTTCCTATATGAAGATAATGTACAGTAAGAAAGAGGCAAATTTAACTTACAGGATAACTGAAATAAACATGAAAGAAAAATATTAGTGAGCTCCATTTGATAATTTTCAAATATTTATTACTAATAGATTCACAGCCTGAATTCTAAAAAGGGCATTCTGGATTATCTCTTGCATAAAATAAATAAAAAAAAATGAACAAAATACTTCTTTAATCTAAATAAATTGCTGCATTTGAAAAATTATAAACTCTGGCTTCTGTAGACTGATATTCTATCCAGTCTCTATATTAGTTTACAAATAAGATTTAAAATTTCATGTCATGTTTAATAACATTCCAAAAACTGCAATCATTTAGAAAACTCACAAATTTTAGTCTTCAACTGGTCCCAGAGTGAGATCTTTATGTGGACTAGGCATTATACATGAAGGTTCCATAATCTTCAGTACTAAAGTCTAAAATCTGTGAATTTATTTTTTTAAAAGCAGGACAGCAGGGCCCTACCAACTCTGTGTCACTGGAGTGAACTAGATAGGCACCCTACTTCTCATTATTGTCTGACCACTTACTACTCATTAATAATTCTGAGAGTGGATCAAGAGAAGAAATAAGGCAGAAAAAAGAATCAATTCTACTATTTATCAATTTCTATTTTTAAGGTTGTTTATAGGGCTATAAATTAGATTTCTGGATTACTCGAGTATTGAAATTATCCATGTCCTCCCAGTTTATTATGAAAGCTAAAATAAAAATTCATTTTTACCAAGATTAGGACCTAGTATTTGTTAGTCAGATATTAAAAGGAAAAAAAGAAATAATCTGATTTTAAGGAAAAATGATGGGGATTCTCTTGGGACCCTCAGAGCTGGACTTTGAAGACATACATTATATTAACAGAAGACATAGGAGAGACAGACTTCCAAACATTTAAATAGTCAAGTACACTTAAAGCCACATGGCATATACTGGCCTAAGAAAAAAGTAGAAGAAAACCACAAAGTGAAATTCAGAGTATCTGAATGGATGTGTACAAAGTAGCCAGTAACCTTACTAGGAAGACAGTCACTGATACAACTAAAAAGAAAGGGCCATAGAGCAAATTGTGACCAGCTTATGTCAATGAGATACACAAAAGTACTTAAAAAAATAATAAAATCCGCATTTTACTAGAAATGACTAGCTGGTATCTTGTTTTTGGTAGTGCAATAGCACCATTACAGCAAGGGTAAGCAGGTCAATCCCTTGCAAAACTTACCTTGGTTGGCCCAATGGAAACAGAAGGCCCCAGAAAAGAGAGAAGCATCTGGCAGTAGCAAATTGTTTTATTTTATCTTTCTGTGGAAAGAAACTAATTTTAAATAAGAACCAGAGCATTTAAAGAATAAATATTTTTTAACGCTCATTATCTAGTTAGAGCAGCTCTACTAAGAAAACAAGGAGAGCTTCTTGCTGTTTAGAGATGGAAAGAAACAGAAGAGGAACCGAAATTGTTTCTCCATCACCTAGGGAGTTTTAAAACTTGTGTTATTCTAGAGTAACAGAGCAAATGGTTCTTGCAAGAACTCCTACAAGCAGAATCTTTTGGGCCTGGTGTCTTTGAATAAAGGTTTTTATACAAAATTAAGGGTTATATTCCAAATAAAAAAAGGAGAGTGCTTGGCATTAAGCCCTTCTACTCTTAAGGTTAAGTAAAAAGAGAGACCCAGAGCAAGCACCTTTCTTCGCTACATTTTTACCAATAACTTAAACCATCAAGGCTTAAAAGCTTATCAAAGTAAACAGCATTAATAGCAGAAAGTTCATACCTAATTGGTTTTCCAAAGTATTTGGTTAGCTTAAATTTTTGATGATTTACTGAGATTCTCAAATGGAAAGAACCCAGCCACCAAACTAATTTTAAATGAAAGCATTTAAAGAATAAATACTTTTTAAAGCTCATTATCTAGTTAGAGCAGTTCTACTAAGAAATATTTTAAAACCTAACAGGGGGCATAAAATTATTCATGGTAACTAAACCTGTTACCTTTCTTGACTGCTTCTCTAGGAACTCAGTTCTACTGAATTCACCAAGTAAGCATTAAAATCGTTTGATCCGAATCACTCCCACAAAATGTCTATTTAAAATTTATGCTGGAGATGACAGGGACAGCTCAAAAGCAGGAGTGAGGAAGCAATACGCATTAAAAGAAAACAACAACAAAATAGTGTAAGTGGAAAATGAACTACCTATTTGGCACTGTCCCATGAAGAATCAAATTAGAGTACAACCTACCCACTTCCATCCCCACCAAACACACACAAACACACACATAAGAGCAAGCTATTACAGAAATAAAATTCAATCTAAGCCAAAGACCTAAACAACTACAATCTTCAGATTCTATGTATTTACATAGTCCATCAACATAAACCATGTTGTTTTATCAGACATTTATTCTTAGACTGTTAACTTCAATTGACCTACTTGTGGGAAAAAAAGTCATTAAATTAAAAAGCATACACTTCGGTGTTACTTTTAAATTTATATTAAAAAACCCTCTTAGTTTTGAAGCTGTGAAAGTAGTTCTTTGATGCAGAAGACTTCACTAAATTTAAAATGGTTAGTGTCATGATTCAACACTTCACATATTCAAAAACACTCTTGGCATAAAATATTGCTTAAATAGCTCCAAGTATTGACGCGGATTTTGAAATCTTGACACAATAATACAACGGGCAAAAGTAAATAAACACAAAAGACCAAAATAAAACAAAAACATTCTTACTTGACCCATTGGCGGACCTCCCATTGGGGGCATCATTTGTGGCATCATTCCATGAGGTACAGGAGGCATATTCGCTCTCTGACCCATAGGGTGCATTCCCATTGGGGCATAATGCATGCCAGGATGCCCCATCTGAAAAACAAGGACAATTTAAAAATTAGCAAGTAACAATAAATCCTTCTCAAAAGTCTGATTTCAACAAATCAGTTAAGTGCCGTGAGATGTTAGGGTAATGTGATTTAATTATTATGTTACTTTGTATTTTTTTATCTTAAACAAAATGCACTACACCGACATTTATAATGAGCTTTCAACTAACCTAATTCCAGAACAAAACATAAAAAATTAAAGTCATTACTGGACAGCTAGATCAGTTTTACTTTTCTTTTAAAGCACACTGATTTTAATCAGTTACTGACTTGCTAAACTCCGAAGTCTATGAGAACCAATTTAAACACTGTTAATGAAAACCACAACCTTGTCCTACATCATATGTATATAAGATAGCTAATTGTTATTATATAAAGCTACTTACCTTTATACTTATTACTAAGCGAATTTTAACCTTCAAAACGCTGAATTTACCAAATTAACTCACATGAAGGCTGGTCTTGTAAGACACAAATAGCATGGATACTCAGGGACACCTCATTCCTAACAAATACACATATTACTTCCAAATAGAATCTTTGCACGGGTGAAGCTACCTCTGTCCCCAATTTTAATTCCAAGGCTGAGGTCTGTCATTCACACACTAGATGAAAACAACGAATTTATCCATTTTAATGAGCTTTTATAAAACAACTACTTCCCTTACCTGTGTGCCCATTGTTCCAGGTCTTAAAACCAAGTCATTACTACCTGACAATTCTTCCAGCTGTTCACCCTACAGACAGCACTGCTAATGGTGCAAACAGATCTTGGCAGCCTCTTTTAAAACCTACAGACTCACGTCTCCGCCTCCCGCTCCCTCCTAAATCGGGCCTACCTTTCCGAGACGCTCACCCCGCTCCGGGCCCAGCACCTCCACCGCGCATCTGTCTAAGCCAGGCCCACTGGAAACTTCCAGGGTCCTGCATTCTTCCCTCTACGCATCCCCGCCCTCCATTTCTCTCCTTCGGAACACATCCCACCATCTCGAGCTCTTCCTTCGTCCACTCTTATCTTCTCCTTTTGGAGAAAGCTTCCTGTCTCTCTGACTCCGTTTTTCATTGTGCCACTCCGATCCCTTACCGAGGGCCGTCTCCTCAGGAAGCCGTCAGCAGAGACCCAAGAACTGGAGCAGAGGCTTGAGCCGGACAATCTCCGCTCCCCGTCCCCAGGACCCCGCGCGGGAGGATGGCTCTCCATTTCACTCACCATGAGGCCTCCACGCTCGGCTCCCGTCCCTGGCCTCATCGTCTGGCTCTGACTGCTCCGCCGGCGGCCACTGCCGCTGCATATACCAACAAGAAGCGATCTGAGTGGCTGGCGCCCGCTGGGGCTAAAGGTTAAAGGCTGCCCGGCACTACGGGGCGGGATCAGCGGGGCCAATAAGCTGACAGGCTTCCCCGCTGTCCAATCAGAGTGCGCTGCCGACACGCAGCTCTGCGGCGATTCGCCCCCAGCCTCAGCCTCACTTGGGGTCGCCTGCATGGGGGGGGGAATAGGGGGACGGAGGAAGTTTCTGCGCCGAGTCCTCTGCCGGAAAAACTCCACCAAGTTCCCCCCGGGAAGGGAAGACAACTGTGTCCCAGCCTTTCGAGCTTAGACCGCCTCACCCCGTAGGGGGTGGGGCAGTGGGGACCTGCCACCTTCACCCCCCCCGCCCGAATTACGTACGCCCCACAAACCTGAGGCCGCCAAGGGTAGGGTGGGGAAGGTGGGGGTGAGGTAAGAAGCTTCTAGCGTTAGCGGTGGCCCGGACCCGACGCGCGCGTAGTGCTCGAGGCGAAGGGAAGGGGGCGGGGAGGCTAAAGAGGGGTCCAGAGCCGAGGGCTCGAGCTCCGTACGCACCCGCTGGACAGCGCGCGCCTGGGCGGAGGGGTGGGGGAAGGAGGCGTGTCGAGCAGCGTGGAGGGAAGTTGTGGTAAGGGCGGGGAGAACAATGCAAAAGAGAAAGAGGGATGGGAACTTCAGGCGAGGCGAGAGTACCGGCGGGTGAGCTGCCGTTAGTGAGGGTAGCCGTGGAAGAATGCGGGAGTAAAGGGCAAGAAGGGAAAAAGCAGGTAGGTTCGAGAATGTTAATCAGAGGTGCAAGGGCGGGCGCTAGGACCGGGCATCAGGAAGATGCAGCTTTGGGGCTGCTGGGGCCCGCGCTTGCCTGGAGGTGACGCGGCAGTGGCGGAGGTCTCTGGCCGGGACGAAGCACTGCAGGGAGAGGGGACTCGGCTACCTTAGACCTGGACTCGCTTCTCGTCGCGCGCACTCCTGCTTCCTTTTCCTCCTAGAAAGTGGGGGTCGTGCGCTGGTCCAGGGGTGTCCAGCCTCTCCTCCGACCTCATGGCACCCTCTCCGCCCCGCCGCGCACTTGTGAGCACCCCTGCGCGCTGGGGCCGGATGGTGCAGGCCGTAGGGGGACCAGCCGTTGATAGGCCGCTGCGAGCTCGAGGCGGGACGGGTGAGAGACGCCCGATCTCCGCGCGTCTCTGTGTCTTTCCCGCCATGTCGTTTGTGGAGGGCGCGAGGCATTCTTCCCTGCTGCGCCGCCGCCGCCTCTGTACCCCTGCGCCTTTCACTCGGCCCGGGTTATCTGCTTTTACTCAAGGGGACAGTTGGGGTGAAGGTGAAGTCGACGAAGAAGAGGGATGTGACCAAGTAGCCCGCGACCTCCGGGCAGAGTTTTCTGCTGGGGCGTTGTCGGAGCCTAGAAAGGGCTTGCAACTCCCGCCCGAGGGGGACGGGTCTCCAGCCCTGCTTGATAAGCGCAATGGCATCTTCTCGGCGGGCGCGCGGGGCCGAGCCCAGCCTCGGCGGTGGCCGGTGCAGGTCCTCTCAATTCTCTGTTCGCTGCTGTTCGCCGTCCTCCTCGCTTTCCTCCTCGCCATCGCCTACCTGATCGTAAAAGGTACAGAAGGCCGGGCTTTGAAAAATCTGCCCACAGTAAAGTTGAGCCTGGAGGTGTTTCTCTCTTTCATCACCTTTCTCCCCTTCAAAGGCCACTTTCTGCAGGAATCCTCGACTGCAACATTCTTTGCTCCCCTCCCTTTGTCCTCACCTTAGGAGCGGATGGCCTTGGTCCATTGTCAGGAGACCCATTTTAAGAAAGACCTTGAGTTACATGGTATCTTATAGACAGGGAACACTTGAGGTGAAATATTGGCAGAACTAAATTGCAGAGCGACCATTAAAAGACGGTAAAAAGTGTGTAATTAAAATAGGCTATACGTGTTCAAAGACTTTAATTTACGAATGGTTAAAAGATGTGCTATCCACCAATTCCTCTGTACAGTATGAATTCCTGAATGGCAGGGATTTCAATCCCACAGCCCAAATTTCTACTGTTATACGTAAAATAGCCCCTCTCGGTTTTGTATTGGGTTTGCAGTTGAGTGTAATGAAAAACTGTGCAGGAATTAGTATACTCTTCCTCTGATTAATAGTTTTATTTTCTTGTGTCTGAAGTTGACATATGGGCCAGATAGGAATAGAAAAAGATGTGCCTTGAAAAGTTTTCCAGTGTTTATACGGATATATTATGTACTTACAGTGGAAAGAATCAGACCTTAGTTTAATTCTCAGTTCTCACTCATTTGTCACTTTGGCAAAGTTACTGAAAAAGAACAATTAAAAATACCTTTGTTGTATGAAAAACACCCAACATGTTGTCACTCAAGTATTACTTTTAGCTCACTGATTAGAATTTAACCTGTTTTAATTACACAGTTTTGTTTTGTTTTTCACTACTTCCAAACCACTAGTGGGCTGCAGGTGGCTTCTAAAAGTTTACCATGCTTAATTTTCAAAGGAGACCAGTTGGTAAATTTTACCTATTCATACAGTAGTATTGGTTATAAACAATATTGAATAGAGGGGTGTCAGTATTTTAACCTCTACCCCACCCCTCTCCCTCTTTTTTCACTGCAGCTCTGAGGGTTTTATTTTGTAGGTAGTTTATTTGTTTCTCTTTTGCTCTGAGAGATTACCTTCTTATAAAGTCACAAAATTTAGAAGCCCATAGCAGAAGAATTGAGCTGTGCTTATTTTGGGGAATGGAGAAAGGAACTGAACTCAAAACTTAGTGTGCCCTGTAAGTGAATTACAATAAATACCCTCACAAAAATCCAGTGGGATAAACATTCCCATTTCTCGTACGTGGCAGTTGATTTACAGCCACCTTATTTACTTACAGATCACATAACTACTAACTGGAATCGATTTGAACCCATTTGTTTCTGAATACAGCACGTCTCATAATGCCACAATATCTTCCCAGCTTTTGAGCTACTACTCAAATTATCTTTTTTGTATTTACAGAGTTACATGCTGAGAATTTGAAGAATAAAGATCATGTAGACACTGGGCTTTTAGGTATGTACTTGTCACTTGATTTGATTTTGAGCTCACTTCTGTTTTTCCAGATCATGTTTAAAGTACAAAATTTTGATTAAAATACTTAATGTATTCTTTTGTGCAATTGTTTCAGTCTTAATCTTTTTATTTGCATATGTCTGTTGTAAATTTTATTAGATTTTTTTTTATAGAGGTATAGGGTGTATATGTGAGTTTATGTGTATAGCACACACACTAGTAATACGTTTTGAACACAACTGTATGTGATACAGACCCAGCGGATATTAACATTTTCTAGTTCCCTACTGGAAGAGTCTCACCGTACCTCTTCCCAGGAATTATAAACGAGAGAAAATAACTTCCTTACAAACTTGGCAGAGATAAATCGTAAGCAGACCTCAGGAGAAATTTAAGTTCAAATTTCCTTATAAGTAACTTTTTTTTTTTAACGTAAAAGGCATTGGCATAACTTGCACAGTTTAATGTTAACTAGGAAAGTGTCACACCTGAGTTTCTAAAGACTGCCTATGGAACGCTATAATGCTATAACTTATAGGTTTCTAGTGAAAAATTCAAGAGTAATTTATCTTATATTTATTTCTCTCTGCCAAAATAATTTTAGAGTTCAGAACTTTACCCTTCTGGCATATTCTGTGTGTTACAATCTTTTTGAGATCCTAGCCTGCCTGTTACCCCCTCCCCCAATCTTAGCAAACTAATTTACCTCTTCAAGGCCAGTGGCTTGTGATGATACAAAGTATAGCCTACCAGATTTTGCAGGTGCGGAAACCTTTATCTTCAAATTACAAATTTATTTGCTACATGTCCCATGAAAACTTGTCTGTTGCCCTTCTCAACTTCTTGCTTGAGAAAACATGTATTTATTTAGTTACTTATTTTATCTGTGTGTTGTTATATTGTGTCATCCTCAAAAAACAGCCAAGATTATAAAGGTTTTCATGGCATTTATGGATACACTAGCTTTGTTCTGAACTAGACATGAACTCTAACTTGCTATTTAAAAGTTGGCAAGGTTTCATTCACATTTATGAAAAGAATGGATGGCACTTTTCACCCGAAGGAATAGCTCGTTCAGTATCAAAAGAAATATAATAGGACTTTGTCATTGCTCTGCTTCGTTTTCTACTTCCAGTTAAATAGCCTAGTATTGCTTCTAGGTATGCTTGGTAGATACTTGACAGCAAATAGGAAGAGCATTATATGACCCTTTGCTCATGACATAAAAAAAAAAAAAATTGGATTGATCATTCAAATTGTTTAAAATATAAAAATGAAAATGTTTCACAAATTATGGAGCAAAGAAGATTGTTGTCCTCCATACGAAAATGATAAACCATGAAAGATTTTTAAAAGTTCCTTCAAGCACCATATTTTGATAATGCAAATACAAAAAGAAAAAAGAAAAACTAATGATGAGCTGGTCCAATCATTAACTGGTTAGTTAGAGATATATCTGAAGTCTGGGATCAGTATTTATTTACAAGGTGGTTATGTTCCAGATTTAGGCATGAAGTTAGTAAGCAGTTATTTGCACTCAGTACATCCATTTCTAGTGTGTATATCTTTAAAACCAGGGAAATTAAGAATAAAAATTTGGATGTGACATATCTGTATCTTACTAAAATTTCTAACAAAGTTTTTTGTTGTTTTTTTTTACTGTCTTTTCATTTTTCTGTAAATTGTTCATCAAGTGACTTAAAAGTGAGAGAAACGGTATGTTGGATCCAGATGGTAGTAATGACTATTTTCCCTAGTGTTACAAGCTTCAGAAAAGAATACAGGTTTAACAAGACTTACCATGAGTTGAGTATTTAATGAGTGATGGGTATATGGGTTTTCATTGTACCCTACTTTTATGTATATATAAAATTGTTCATAATAAAAAGTTTTCTTAAAGATTTCTATGTGAATCTGATGCTTTAACATGGTTGGGAACTACAGGTGTTATTTTTCAAGTTTTAGTCACTTTATCAAAATGTTCCCTTAAACTTTCCTTCCTTTTTCAGCAGGAAGAGGAGTGGAATTGCTACACGCTGAGTTGCAGGTAGACAGGTAGTTGGGTGGAGACTTTTACCAGTGTCACTTCTGTGGGCCCACTGTGTGTTCAGGTGGCAGTGGTAGGGGAGGAAGACCCCCTTTCCTCTTCTTCTGCACTTGGAAAATAAGTTTGAAAGCTGTACAGCTTTCTGCATTGACATGTAGAGAGACACATTGCTGAAGGGATTTGAAGGCTTGAGCTATCAATAAAATGTGGTTTAGTTGAGGGAGAACACTAAATTACCTGTCATTCTCCTAAATTAGAAAACTGTAGAATCTGATAAAGTTTGTAAAGTTTGCTTATATAAATATTTTTAAATTGTTGATCAGTTTTATGCCTGAGCACATCTAAACTAAACTAATTAGTAGCCAGCTGGTTATGGTTTTTACAATTTTTAAAATTAACTAAATGTTAAATTAATTTTCATTTGTGGTTTCATTAATTAATTATGGAAGTAATATAGTTTCACTAGGAGAAAAGAATCCAACAGGGACCATTTGAGATCTTGCTTTTCAGCAATTGTCATCAGTTTGGCTAAAATAAACTCTTACGAAATTTTTTTTTAATCCAACAATTAAAGCAAAGGTTCCCACTAATCTGTCCCTTTGTGTATGTTTTCAGGTCTTTGTAAATAGATACAATTTTAAATACGTGGTTTTGTCAGTGTTGTAAAAAAACATAATTGGAGTCCTGCATGTTTTGCAGCTTTATTAAAATGTCTTAGAGTTCATTCTGTATCAGTGTACATAAATCTACCTCATTCTTTTTCATTACTGCATTGTATTTCATAGTATAACTATTCATTTAAACATTTGAAATGTCACCTGTAAAACAGGACTTGGAAACTATCAGTGTGCTGTCTCATTTAGTCCCATTGTTTACTTAAGGCAGGAATAAGTTTTATGAAGAATGTAATTTTGCTTACATAATGATGTTTTAATAAGAAAACTCTCCCAGTGTGGGAACATGGGAGGTTTTTTATTCCTGGTTGTTTCTTACATAAAATATGTGTAAACCACTGCCTCCTCACCTCTGACTTCATAAAACTTCTGAAAGTAACCTCATTTCTTTAAGCCTGAAATTGCTAAATAAACTGCAAAGATTTAGAACACATAATAATCTTTCTTTGATGGAAGCTTGTATGGGAATCCCAAAAGGTACCAGCATATTTTTAAAGAAGTAACTACACTTTGCAACTAAATCACTTATTTTGAAAAATGAAATATAGCAAAACAAACTATACCATTAGATAAGTGAATATAAAACTCCGACAAAGGGATTAGAATAGGAATTTCCCACTGACCTCCATCTTTGCTTTAGGTAAAAACATTGAGTCCAAGAGATTTCAACTGGTGGAAAGGATGAATTTCTATCACTTCATCAACTGATGAAAAGTTGAATTGTAGAGAAGAAGGATGTTTTTGTTTATTTAAAGGCCTATATTCTTTGACACAACAGTTCTTCCTTTAGAAATTTGTTACAGATATTTTTTGTACAATGACATAGTTAAGTACAAGATTGTTTCATGCTGCATTGCTTTTAATAGAAAAACACCGGAATAATAAAAATATGCAATGGAAATATGGCTATGTGTACTGATATGAAAGTTCTCCAACACTTGAATAAAAAAAAGTGTAGCACAATTTTCCTGGTGAGAATCCCATTTGTGGAAAGATATGTATACATATATATATATGACATGATTATTTTCATTAGCCAACTCCACATATCTACTTACATTACCTAGATAGCTATAATTTTTAGAAAAGACGCACAACGAACTTAACTGATCAGTTTTAGGAGAGGAATTGGCAACTTGGGGAAGGCAGACTTCAACTTAATTTTTAAATGCTTTTATACCTTCTTGGTAAAATAAGTTTACAAAACAGTTATCAGATTTTTGGCTTCAGGATTCTGGAGACAGGGACTTGTTGCAAATTGAATTGTTGGGGGTTGCCAACCTCTGTGGTTTTCCTGCTTGTTCATAAACAAATTGAGTAATTTTCAGAAACATAAGCACTTCTAGACCTTGATATTACTATGTACTATTTTAGCCCTGTCATTGTGACCTGACTTTTATCAGTGGTATAGCTGTTGATTAGTTCAAAATTAATATAGAATTAAAATGCCCTAAATGGAGCTCAAGCACTTAGATCATGGGATGGTAGTCATTTCTGAAAATTAAAGAATGTTCTTGTATTGAACTTGATAGGTGTTCTGTTGAAGCACCTGAGTGAAAAAGCTTGATGGGCTTTAGAGAGCCTCATATTTTGTTACATTTTAATGTTATTTTGTCTCTCACTTTTTTAGCTATTTAGAAGTTTCTGTCATTCTGCAGCAGCCCCTAAACAAATACTTGATTTTTCTTAATTACCATCTTTGTTCTATAACAGGCTATGTATTATAAGATGTTAAACTTAGCGTAAACTTGTCAGTTATTTTATCACCTTTTTAGAGGTGGGTATTTACCTTAATAATAACAAAACAGCTATTTGGCAGTGTAGTCACCCTTAAGTCGTAGTTGTACACCAAGTAATATTACAATTTTTATTTTGATCTCCTATCTTCATGGGTTAGCAGGAAGGTTGTACCTCAAGTCTTTACTGTAAAAGTTTTGTTTAGCCAGGCCTAGGTTGGGTTATGGTTCTAAAGGCTGACACTGTACCAGGATACTAGGATGGGGGTGCTATCCAGTCTTCAAAACATTTGCCCAAACGAGTCACTGCTGAAACATCTTGCATTGTGGTCAGGATGGCGCTTCAGATGTAACATCTTCCACCAACATGACTATGCTGTTTCTATGACCCAGTCAGGGTAGAAGCATCTACAGTTTCGGCTTGGGTACTGTACATATTATAATCCCTCTCTGGGATTGTGTGGCTTTTTCTTGATGGCTGCCGGGAAGCTCTAGCAGCACTACCTCCCCTCCCTGTATGCACACACAAGTGCAAACAGGCCACAGGTAACCCACTTTATTCAAGTGGGAGAATCTTTATTACCTGCAGATAAAGCCCTTACTCTCTCCCTGTTGTACGCGAACATTTTATCTGTACCCCAGTCAGCTTATAATTCTTTGAGACGTTTTGTGTTTACCCCTCCTGCTTGTATCTACTTTCCTAGTTCCCTTAATTATTTGCAAGATAAAAACCACAGAGGCACTCAAGCTAGTACTCCTTTCTTTTCTACTTCTCCTTTCTTTGCCACTTCCTTCTGGGGCAGTGAACACAAAGTCCCCTAACTCTTTATAACGGGGTAAGGGAAAAGGAATTATAAGGAGAAAAAATTAATCTTTGAAAAATTCTTTGCCACAGTTTTTCTAAATGCTTTGTTGCCCTGAGTTTGTCTTTTAGCAGTTTTACTATGTTATTGGGCTTCAAATGGTTTACAATCAGTTCAATGTACATGTTTCTTAAGTCATTCTCTACTGTAGTCTTCTGAACCTTTCCTTCCTCCTTGTACTACTGAGGTCTGAAACACTCATCAGTAGTGGTGGCTTAGTAAACTCTCCTAAGGAGACCGTTTGTATCTAAAAACCTTCAAATTAATTTTTTACCTCTATTTTCACTGTGTTTATCCCCCCCCCCCGACTTTTCTAATCCTCAGCCCTTTCCCCTTTCAATTCCCCCAGCATATTCACCATGGTTTTGACTTGATTTGAGAACATGCAGGCCAATCTTGACTAAAAATAAAATTTAGGATCCCAACCCATTTATAAATTGGGAGTTAACTTGTTCATCTATTGAGCAAGGTTAAAGAGTCAGATCAAGTTTGTATGTTCACAGGAAAGCTATAAAGACTAGGCACTCTTAAAACTGATTCATATGTCAAAAGTGCATGGTATATGGAAAGAAATCACTTAATGCAAAGTAACACAAAGTTCAATGAAAAATATTAAGGCATTTTAACAGTGAAGTGTTTTGACCATTTTTTTCTATAGTTGAATATTATAAAATTGAAGATTAGTTATTTTTTAGTTGAATTTGTACCTTTTCAAATATTAAATTATAATTAAAATGTTCAGTGATACAATTTCTAGCATTTTATAGTAAATAATTTAGTATTTTACATTTCTATGTGGGTTAGCTTGTACTAAGCTCAAATCTCATTTACATAATCACAAGATCAGAAGTATCTATAATCTTCTGAATATGAGGATATTCGTTTAATTTACATTGTTTTAGTGTTAATAATTCAAGTTTTTTCCCCTCTCTCTTCCCATTCAGGATTCTGGACCGTACTTATAATATCCCTAACTGCCGGATTCTCCTGCTGCAGCTTTTCTTGGACAGTGACTTACTTTGATTCTTTTGAACCAGGCATGTTTCCTCCTACTCCTCTTTCACCTGCCAGGTTCAAGTAAGTATACCCGTTTCTTCCTGTCCCTTTTTTAACTCATTCCAATTCTGAGGAAAATACTAAAGCAAATGAATGCAAGAGGCTGCTTATTTGAGAGAGAATATGTTCAGGCCCTAGTCTTTAATCTATAAAATACAGTGACATGAGATTTTTAGCTTGGCTCAGCCTTTATAGATAAATGGGGAATATTTTAAACTCCATACATAGGTAATGCCATGGTTTTAAAAAATAATGACATTCAAGAAATCATCTCAGAAGAAACTTAGATGACTATTTGTCCTTTTTGTATAACATTTCATTGAAAACACTTTATGAAGACTATAAATACCAGCAATGTGAAACTTTTACTAGATTTATGTATAAATGGTCATACTTAACAACAAATTAATAATTGATTGGACTTTTCCTCATATTTAAACTTTATGTAACATTTAGCAACCATTTATTCCCAGACCAGATTTGATAAATTTCATAGCAGTCTCTATTTTCTGTTTCAAAGCATTTCAGAAAATTTAATAGGCAGTATTCTAATCTAGTTTACTTATGCCAGGAAAGCTGAGGTTTTAAGCATAAATTTCCAAGTAAGTGCCTATAAGACCTCTACTTTATTCTACAGACTGTGGGATGGTGGAGGATGAAGGATGGAGAGTAGAAAATAAATTCTGTTAAAGATACATATGTTACCAGAGTATTATAGCTGTTACTGTTGCTGTTATGCCAGCTCCAGCCTACCTAATGGACTGCTTGTGGAGGTCAAATAAGGACATCTATTTGAGGGTCTCTGAAGTTTAATACTAATGATAGCTTTTAATAATCATTGTTACTACTAGAGTTCATTAGTAAAATGAAGTATTTTACTCATAGTACACTCATTTTTATGTATTAAAAATATATAAAAATTTTGGCTTCACTTTAAATGAATGTGTGTATGCATTTAAACATCTTATAAATCCTCATCTGTATAGGAAACATAAGTCATGTACTTGCCAATAAATTTTGTGTGTATTTGAAGTGGACAATGATTAATTAATAATTTAAGTTATGCCTAACAGTCCAATACCATCCCATAGTTTACGTGAGTATCATCCAATTGGAAAGTTATTTTGCTAAGTGATACATTGTTCAAGTCAAATGTATACTCTGTTGCTGCCTGTTGACATTAATTACTTTAACAAGGGGTATGAGTCTGAGATGATATAATGAGACTCGATAGTCACAAAAAAACTTTTTTTTCTTACTTATGTCTTACTTCTCCCCTGAATTTCAGCCCTGCATTTACAGCTATTGAGCAGATCTTGCCGTCCAAATTTCAAAAAGCACCTTGTACTTAAGAGTTATTAAAACCCCAAGTATGTCTTAAAGATAGCAGTATCCACCCACTTATCAAGACTTGAAACCTTTATTTGCTTTATTTACCCCGTCACTAAGTCCAGTCATTCATGCCTTTTCAAATGTTTTTGACATACATTGTCTTTGTACCCCCAAGTGTTTTTACCCTGTTTAAGGCCTTGGTCAGTATACTTGACTCCTGTATCTCCCTTACTCTTCTAATTCAACCTGTATAATTGTTACCTTTCTAAAATCACATCTTACTCAAAACTCTAACTTCAAAATAAAATCCAGATCTCAAGTATAGCACAATAGCCCTTCCCCAACTGACCCTTTTCTACTTTTCCAACTTCAGCTATTTCTCCCACACACCTTATACTGTAGTCACATATCAAATTACCTTGGCAACCCCAAATAAACTACTTACTTTTAAGATCCCATGGCTTTACCCTTGCTGCTCCCACTTCCTGGAATGTCACTTTCCCTTTCAGCTTCTCTTCCATCATCACCAGAATTCATAAGCCTCATAGATACTAGAAAATTTGGAGTGAGAGAAAAGCATTTCACTGTTCTCTTGAAGACCTGGAATTCTGAGGGCATTTAACTAATTTCTTAACAATTACCCTTCCGTTTTTTATAAACTAGAACCAGTAGTGATAGACCTCTATTTTCAGTGTGTTTATTAGTCATTCAATTTTAATGTCATAGTGTTGGATCAGAAACTTAAATTACATGTTTTCTTCTTTCTTTCCCTTTTTTAAAGGAATTTTATTTATTTTATTTTTAGACAGAGGGGAGGGAAGGGAGGGAGAAAGAGGAGGAGAGAAACATCAATGTGTGGTTGCCTCTCACATGCCCCCTACTGGGGACCTGGCCCACAACCCAGGCATGCGCCCTGACTGGAAAATCGAACTGGTGAACCTTGGATTTGCAGGTCAGTGCTCAATCCACTGAGCTACACCAGCCAGGGCAGATTACATATTTTCTAATACAGCCCTAAGAATACAGATTTGAGATACGTGCATTGCGTATGCATATATATATATATATTGGAATTCCTTTCAGTATATAAGTAAGGGTAAATGAATTTTATGTATGATAAATAAGTTCTTAAATATCTCATGAGTCAACCTGTTAAAAGTTATCATGTTAATTGAAGCACAGTCTAAAAAAGGCATAATATAAACATAGTGACAATTGGTTATATATTAACAGAAACCACAGACAAAAAAAAAACAACTCCCTGTAATCTAGTGATAATTGGTGAAATTGAGGTTTAGTGAAAACCATGCCCTCTAATGCTTGTGGAAAATAATACAATTACTTCAGAAATGTCGGAGTAAGTATATTCTCTAAGCCACCAGTAGAGTGAGTGCTTGTACAAGGAAACAACTCTATCTTTGACCAAGTTGCAATCTTCAAGCTTTATTTACGGAGAAAAAGGATTGGTATTTTTATTAATTTGCAAGATTACATTTTCATAAAATATTTTTATAACAGGTTATATATTTATTACCTAAAATAAACTGTTAATATTTTTCCCTGATTGTATAAAACTAATATAAGTTCATTCTTGAAAGTTCAAGAAACAAAAAGAAAAATAATAGAAAAACCCATAATCAGAGAAAGTGACTGATGGCCGACATTTTGATGTGTATCTTTCCATTCTTTGCATATTTTAAAAATTGAAATTAGGCCCATTGCCACTACCATCAACACTATATTCTGATGCAGACTGTTGATCCCATGCAAGAATAATTTCATCCCATGGGCTAAACTAAGCCGCCTGCAAAATGCAGAACGTAAAGTCCACAGGATACACGAGATACCAGAAGACCTTCCTAATGTAGCCCTGATGGGCCACTGGGTAGCCCACAGAGTCACACTGCCAACAAAGTATTGGCTCATCTTTCCTTCTCTGCTGCCTGGTCCTTTCCATCCATCTGGACCCTTAATCAGAAGACTGCCTTTTCAAGCATAATTGCAATCTTACTGGCCACCCTTACCTGTATGCCTCTCTCTTCATTCATGGAACTGCACGATTCCCTTTAACAGGGCTAGAACAAATTGGCTCCTCTTCCTAATGAGACCGAAAGACTTTGGTCTGAAGAAATTAGGGTCATGCTATAATACAACAAAATGTAGAGGTCGGTAGCAACTCATTACTAGACTACCCTTCTAGTCATTTTTTAATAAAAGACCTCTACATATGAGTAACCCAGCATTTGTGATAAAAGTCATAGCAGAATTCTCAGTATCCCCACAATTGAACATTTAAAAAAACATGAACATTTCATAGACTTGCTTTCTCCCATGGTGTCTGCACCCCAGGAGAGAGTATGAAAGCAGATGTAGCTGAGGTCAGTGACCTGCTTGGATGAACCAGTAACAGCAAAAGAAGAGCCACCCCTGCTCATAAAGGATTTTAGGTTGTGCACATAAAAAGCAGAGCTGCCTGTCTTGATGTGTCCAATGAACCAGTGCCTCTGCACTAATTACTTTGTCTTCATCATGCAACCCCACATCCTTCCTCATGGATTCATCTGTCCTTAATATCTGTTATGTGTACCAGGTAGAACAGGATCAGAGTCAGAGGTGTGCTGCCATAAGAGGTGTTCTGCCCTCTGCCCTTGTAAATAAGAAACAGAACCCTGGAGAAATGGAATGAATAGCCCCAAATCACACAGCAGTTAGTGGTGGGCCATGTTTTCCAACGCATAGACAACTCTTTTTCCCACTCCAGGAGGCTTCTCCATATCTCTGTTTATGTGTTGACAGGTAAGGTTTGCTCTCCCCACCCCCCCGCCCCAGAACCAAGTATGATATTTCAGACCAGTGAGAGTTGAGCATCTGCTGTGAAGAATATTTGAAAATAGCTAAGACTCCATACACTGGTGGGAGGGAGCTTTTTAATGGATTTTTCAATATCAACAAGTATCTGCTGAGCATGTGTAAGGTACCAGGAACATTTCTCAGATTCAGTCCTAGGCAGACAAGGCAGACAATGCTGCTTTGGTAGATCGTATGTTTTTGTGGGGGAAATAACACAATGCAGAGAATTTCAGGCATACAGCTCCCTCCTGCAGAAGAGGAGAGGGACTTCCCCAGGATAACATTTCTTGTTAGCGACAACCAGCTAGAATTCAGGTTTCTAGCTGCAGTTTAAGTGCTTGCTCTCTCTACAGTGTTCTACTTTCATATATTTTTCCGCTACACTCAACTGCTCCTGTTTGAAATCTGCCCTGAGCAATGTTCTCAGCACAAACCAGTATCTAGGTAAATGACCAGAGTTTGACCTTCTGCCCTTATTGGTAATTTTTAAAAATTGAGAGGAAATATTTAAACGTTAAGACTTGGACCTATTGATGAGGCGGCATACTACTTAACAAACCACATTAAGGAACCTAATTTGAGGGGGAACAACAAGCCATGGAACCTCACATCTCTGGAAGAGAACCGTCATCACTGATCCTTGTAGTTTTTAATCCTAAAAACGATGACAGTGATACTTTCAACGTAATTTTGTTTTGCAGGCAGGAAATATTTCTGTTGAGTTGGCTGACAAATTTTAATAAACAGTGAAGCCATAAATATGATGGCTAAAAAAAAATTGAAATTGAGATCACAGTATGCATGTGTTCTGTAATTTAATGTTTTAACATTAGGTTGGGCCATATTTCCATTCAGTTTTTCTTTTGAATTTTCAATGTTTTGAATACATTTTAAAGACCAATCGCCATATATATCAATGTGTTTTTTAAGGGAAATCTAGTATAAATGGTAGCTAGTTTCTAAGAAAATTTATTAACTAGAGATCTGTTTAATTAGACAGTAAGGAAAGGGAGGATAATTTAGCACATCATAAAATGAAGATTAGGATTATTTAAAGTATTCCCTATTCCTAGCTCATCAATATCAAGCAAGAAGAGACTAATATAATCCTGTCTAATTGGTTTGTTTAAAAAGTTATCTTTTGTTCTCCTTTGCAGATTTAAACATGGCCTTTTTTTTTTTCTTTAACTAATTAGCAGAACTGGAAAAGAAGTTGAGACTGTTTACTTGGCTATCAATTAGTTATGTTTCCTCAGAAACATAAACTCCTCAGGGGAAGGAAAAAAGAACCTTTATGGATATTTAGAAAATACTGGATGACACATTTAATGAAATCAGCAATTTGGATCAATAATTCATTAGAGGAGTTGAGATTAGAAATAAAACACTCTTTTGTATTTTTAAAAATATTTCTTCTTCTCTATTTGTTACATATCATCTTAGTTCAGTCTGCTGTTACAAAGTATCATAACCTGGATGGCTTATAAACAACAGAAATTTATTTCTCACCGTTCTGGAGAATGCAAGTCTAGGATCAGGGTGCCAGCAAGGTCAGGTTCTGATGGGGACCATCTTCAAGGTTGCAGATGGCCTCCTTGTATCCTCACAGGCGGAGAGCAGAGAGCGGAAGCAATATGCTTCCTGAGCATATGCTCTGTTATGACTCTTATAAAGGAACTAATCTCATTCATGAGGGCTCTACTCTTATGAGCTCATCTAATTCTAATTACCTCCCAAAGACCCCACCTCCTACTACCATCACATTGGGAAGTAAGGTTTTGACATAAGAGGTGGTGTGGAAGCCTGGGGGAACAAACATAGTCGGTAACAGATACAGCTTAGAAACTTACACTTTTACATAAACACAAGACCTGTAGGAAATACAAAATAGTTAAAGAACTTTGCAAAGGTGTATTTTCAGATAGGTACTGAATGGACTTCAAAAGGCATATTTTTAAGAAAGGTGGTAATTATGTTGACTGAATTTGCAAACTTTGCTGAGTTAAAAGTATACAGCAGTGTCACACACGCAAAATTATTAGGAAACAATCATTTTCTTTGTGTATTTGTATTATGTATAATACTTTTAAAATTATTTTCTTCTGTTTCTGAAAATCTGTTGGAGTGTTAAAGAAGAGGCAGAGGCAGTAACTTTAGATTACTTGGTATATCTATTTAGGTATTCTCCACTTCTCTTTACTTTATAATTCATTATCGTACTCTTCATTACTTAATCAGCATCTCCAGTTCACTTCTCAGTAGTTTTCCCCGTCATTAATTGGGTTTTGTCAGTGATTTGCAAGCAGGCAAATGAAACGGTGTGTACGTAATCAGTATTTCACATTGTAATGAACCGCTTTAATGCATCTAAGTATGTGCCGTACCCATACAGAGAGAGATACTACATTCATACAGAACCCAGAGCATGAAAGGTGGTTTTTTTTTTAAAGATTTTATTTATTTACTTTAGGAGAGGGGAAGGGAGGGAGAAAGAGAGGGAGAAAAACATCAATGTGTGGTTACCCCTCGCATGCCCCCCAGCCAGGGACCTGGTCCGCAACCCAGGCGTGTGCCCTGACTGGGAATCGAACCAGCGACCCTTTGGTTCACTGGCCGGCGTTCAGTCCACTGAACCACATCAGCCAGGGCAGAATCTTGGAGTTCTTTCCAGACTGGGCTGATGGCAGAACTTTTATTTAAGCCCTGATTGAGGAGAAAATTAGGTATGGGTTGATGTGCCCTTTAAGTTTCATTTTTCTTAACATGTACACATGGGCAAATTCACTTCCTTTGAGTTATGAAATGAATCAGCAGGGGGAATTTCACTAATTGAAACAGCATTGCTTTATTGACAATCAAAGGCACCCCCTGAGATTTTGCTATGTGGTAGTTCTGCCCATGCAATTTTGCCAAATCCAGTTAAAATCTGGTGTTAACATTCTCTTCATTGTTTTTTCCCATTGACCAGCCTTCTCCACATTTCACATTGCCTAGGTACAAGCCCCATCTAGTGGTCCAGTGGTATAGCTGCAGGTTTACAGTTATTCATGCTCAAAACAAAAACCACTCAGTAACTGTAATAGGTCTCACCTTGGGTAAATATGTTAATTTTTAGTCTAGAAATAAAGTTTGCGGAAAAATGATAATGTAAATGATGGATCTAGCAAAAAAACACAGCATAAAGCTCATTAGTTTTGTAATTGAGTCAAAATACTTAGTAGCAGTGATATGAAAAATAGTGAAATAAGTCATTAAATTTGTCTACCTTATAGTACTTTTATGTAGAGTCAGAACTCAAGGGCCCACATTTTTAAAGAAGTTAAGGGTGTTACCTCATTGCGGTGAGTAATGATAATTATGTCTTAATTGCTGGCATGAGAAAATTCTCATTATTTACATCAAAGTTAAAACTTAACAGCATATACTCCTATAGCTTTCAGGCCAAGAAGTTAACTTTGTAGAGATGGGACTATTATTTTGTGCTGGAAACAGCCACAGAAACTTATTTCCAAAGAGGAAACAAATTAATGGTTGTATCTAAATTTATTAACGATGGGCATGAACTGTATTATGAAAATCGAGTGCTACTGAAAATTTCAAATTTTAACCTTATACTGGTCAAAGGTTATACATAAAAATAAGATTCTGGTGTATTGGATATCTGTTGAATCACTTGTTGAGAAACTGACATTAAATAATTTTTTACCTGTTGAGAAATATTGTAGAAATAGCATGTCTTATAGCCCTAGTGTTGTAGATTTTGGAGGATGTCTCATTTCTTCATAAATCTCTGTTGACTTTTCTCCTAAAAGACTTATCATCTGAACCTTATAACCAAAGATGAGTCTTTTGAAGATAGGATAAATTATTTTAAAAAGAATTATCTCAGCTTTGAGCACAGTCGTGTGTTTATTTTAATGAATTCCAGTATGTGTTTGCTATAGGAATGTTTGTTAAAAAAAAAAGACATTATTTTAAATTTCCCTCAATAGTTTTTAACAGAGACCTAAGCCCTCAAAGTCATCCCTCAAATAACCATTTTGAATTATCAGAAATCAAGCAAAAATATTATATTTTTACTGTAACTTGACTCTTAGTTGTAAGTCAGAGTTAGTATTTGTCCTTCAGGTGCCTCCCTATATATTTCCTAGAATGAGGCAGGTTGGAAGGCATAGCTAGATGTCTATTTACTAGAACTAAGAGCATAAATTTACTATTTTATATTGTTAGAGAAGTTTGAAGTTTGGTATGTGTTTTTAAATGATTGTTGGTTGTATTTATGACTTATTTGATGTAGTGTTAATGGTCAAAATACAGGGAAACTTTACAGTTATTGATATGTCGTGATTTCTAGGAATGTGGTGAAGTAAAGAATAGCATCTTTTCACTAAAGCCTGCTTAAAATATAATCTATAGAATTTGATTGTCAATCTGTAGTATTTTGTAATTAGTATAAATACAAACCAGGGGCTATCTGTTCTCTTACTGATATTTTTGATCTTTTTAGTCTTTATCACTCTAAGTTGTCCATCTTCCTAGTTCTTCTTCCAACCACAAATAGTATTTGATATATATCAAAATACTCAAATTCAAAAAACCCATGCTCTTAATTTAAATTAAATTTATTTCTTCGCAGCCTTATTCAAAAAATTGCGTTGCCTAACAATGCTGTTTTATTAATTTTTAAAAATTTATTAATTTTAGAGGAGAGACAGACATTGATTTATTGTTCTATTTATTCATGAATTTATTGGTCGATTCTTGTATGTGCCCTGACTGGGGATCAAACCTGCAACCTTGGTGTATTGGGACTACGCTCTTAACCAACTGAGCCACCCTGCCAGGGCCTGCCTTAAAATGCTATTTGAAACCTGCAAAGTAAATTGAAAATGAGAAAGAAAAGGGAGTGGTTGGTTTTCATTTGAATGGCTTATCGGTAAACTTTTTGGTAACTATTTTACGGAGTGACAACTAACACATGATAGTTGACCTGATAGTCTCCTGCATGTGGTATTTCCTATGTAAAGTGTTCTGGATGTAATCAGATACTGAAATATTTAAATTTTCATTATATTTGTGTGTGAATGTGTATTTGCTCTTACTGTTGTAGGAACAAAGCAGACAGTGAGTAGAGTATTTAATGTGAATTTTCTGGAAAATTTGGGAGTTGGCAATGCTGTATATGA
Source organism: Mormoops blainvillei (assembly GCA_004026545.1). Taxonomy (NCBI): domain Eukaryota; kingdom Metazoa; phylum Chordata; class Mammalia; order Chiroptera; family Mormoopidae; genus Mormoops; species Mormoops blainvillei. The sequence continues at coordinate 57,416 of PVJD01001943.1, read as the reverse complement.
CACTTTTTTTCTATTCAACATTAAGTTTCTTTTTCTGCTGTTAAAGAGCATTGGGGAGTTTAATTCTTAGGGAATAAGAAGATAAAGTACAAATAAAATAGTAATATAGAAAAGGGTATGTGGATTCTTAGGCAATAATGTAAGTCTTGTCAGTCAATAAAAGTGATTATTAGTATCTAAATTAGAAGTTTCTTTTCCAGGCACACCAGATTTAACATTGAGCACAATAAATTGACTCTACTACTCTTTCGTACAGATTTTAGAGAGCTGCCTCTTTGTCATACCAAATTCTTTATTGCCATGGTCTGATGAAACAGATGTCAGATGGCTAATTGCAGTAGGAGAGAAAAGCTATGGACAAAAGAGATAGATCAAGAACTTGGCCTTGATATTTGAGTACCATGGAGTTTTATTATTTAAGGACTGGAGCCAACAGCTTCAATGCTGTCACTGTTAATGTCTACACTACAGCTTCTTGAGGCAAAGGGTTAAATATATGCATGTCTCATAAAATGCATTCCATTACTATTCTGAATGGGACTAAAATAGGTGTAACAAAATGCTGTAAGAAAATTGTATTAACTATTCTTGGTTTCCTTGGTATTTTCATAAAGTATTATAGCTAGTGAGTAATTGCACCTGTTTACTATGGTTTTTGCTTATGCTAATTTACTGTTATGCATGGGCTACTGAAAAGGTGCAGGTGTCCTATGCACAGAACAGCAACTGATAAGAAGCACCTGAGAGATAGCACTTGCCAGTTTTGTACTTGTTCAGCAATGTTCAGCAATCTGCAAATCATAATAGGCAGGCTGGTGTATTACAAAGGGCTAAAAAGTCAGAAGATGTGGCTTCCGAATACTCCATATACTAGCGCTTTTGAGCAAGTCAGCATTTTTCTGAACCTTTGACATAAAGCAGTGAGTGATATCTACCCTCGCAGGAAATAAGTGTTAAGTTTATTAGTTAAAATAACAGATATATCAGATGATAAAGCAGACGTGGTCCCAGAGCTTTCCTTTTCTTTCCTTGACATTTTTTCAAGCTAGACATTTGACCATGGCCTACTATAGTTATCTTTTCTTGGGTAACTGTTATTTATCTTGAGGGTTTTTTTTTATCCTTTCCCTTCCTTTTCCCCCACTTTCTATTCTTTTGATATTAATATGCCTTCTTTTGTGAAATAATGCTCATAGTAGTTGGCAAAATAAAAGTTTGGCAACAAAACAATGTCAATTACTTTTTGTTTAACTGACTCATTTAAAGGCTTGGAAACCCCATTTCTTGCACCTTTGTACTGTTTGCCTTACCTTTCCTAGTGAACAAGGACTTTGTCTAATCAAGGTAGCGCCCAACACAGTAGATATTCTTAGACATTTTTCTACTTCAACACACTGATAAATCAAGTTAACATGTGTGACGTCCATTAATTTACAACCAAGGAGACTGCCATATATAGGCAAAGTAGATAATAGCTTAATACAGAGTTTCATCCAACCAGATATACCTTTATTTCTCTCTGACTGATTTTCATGGAATTGTAGTGCAATAAGAGATATTTAAAATGTACATGTATGTAATTCCATTTTAAAGACCTTCACTCATCTTTAATCCTTTAGTGCCCATAGGTCATTATGTTAGTTACTATTGCAGTGGCAAAGGACGAGATTGTGACACAATTAAAATTTCTAGTTGGTAACATTTTATTAATAGACAAAGAATTTTAGTGTACATATCGGGGCATAAATTGCAGAATTGAGATCCAGAAGGAATTAAAAGAGATTTAGAGACACCATCCTTATGCTGCAGAGAGGAAGTCGACCAGAAAAGGTGGCAATACATACAACTAGGAAACAAAATATAATGTGAAAGGAACTAGATTGTTTTTTTAAAATGAAGAAACACATAAAGTTGAAATTTATTCCATTATAACATAGCTTACTAATGTTTAGATTGATAAATCAACTTGCTCCATTAAAATGGTGGCTATTTTAACTGATATTTATTCATAAATAAATCATTAGACAAATTACTGGGACACTGGAGCAAATGCTCAAAATGTTCACCATCAGCTCTTATGTATTCTTAAGAATGATACATTACAGTTTACCATTAAGTAGATACATTTATACCTTTTCCTCTCCTTTTATATCAAAGTAAATGATTACCCAGATCATCTTTATCTCAGAGTCATCGTGAAACTTTGAAGTCAGTACACAGTCATATTACTAATAACTTTACATTTTAATAGTATTTTCTATTTTTCAATAATAATTCAGAAACTTATTAGCTAGGACAGTAACTAATTTAAATTTTCTCTTCATTGATTTTTTTTATGATTACAGAATTAATACATGCTCATAAAGAAGTCATAAAATCTATTTAGGAACATGATATGATGAAACAAACTTTATAAATATTTGTTCAACTTTTTTGTTTGTTTAAAACTACAGTAACTTTGTAACTTTCATGTAGAAAGTAATTGGGATAGATTTCTAAAGTGATGATCTACTTAGAAATATCTTTGCTAATTTATGTATTTCCAAATAGTGGACATCAGTACATACATGTGCTGCATAACAATGTTTCAGTCAGCAATAGACGATAAGCAGGTATACCTCCGAGATCATGGGCTTGGTCCCAGACCAATGTACTCACAGTAAAGCAAGTATTACAATAAAACTTGTCGATTGTTTTGCGTGTGGAGGGTCTTGCCTTCAATTTTTAAAAATCTCAACAACTATGAAGCTCAATAAAATGAAACTCAATGAAACAAGGTATACCTGTATACAACATCGAAAAACTGGTATTTTAGAAGATGAAAGAAGAGTTCGTTCACTCTCTGCACAGTGACCACAGTTGCTACCACAGGTGTCTTACTCTCACCCCTAAAATTTTTCTCCTTGAATTGACTGCAGATCTTAATTACAAAATGTATTGTTCATTTCTAGCAATATATTATAAAAAAATTATATCTTAATTCTTTTGAAATGGTTTATCATTCCTTTCCAAAATGCTTATTTTTCTTATTTTCTGTGATACCACTCCCTCCTGTTTTTCTTTCTAGCTTCCTGATTACCCTTGGGTTGGCCAAAAATTTCATTTAGCTTTTTCTGTACAATAGCTCTAGTAGTGCTTAGTTGTCTTTAACTTCACTGAAAACAATTTTTGTTACATCGTATTGTGACAGCCGTCATATCAGCGTGCATTTAAAAAATAATTTCCAAAATCGATGAATTTTTGTGTAGCCATTTTAATATTGAGGATGGAAGAAGATAGCAATATTTTTGGCATATTATGCTTCATTATTTCAAGAAAGGTGAAAACACAGCTGAAACACAAAAAAAGATTTTTGCAGTGTGTGGAGAAAGTGCTGTGACTGATTGAACGTGTCAGAAGCAGTTTGTGAAGTTTCTTGGTACTATAGCCATTAATTATTCTTTGCTGTGGGGCCGTCTTAGGCATCGGAAGGTGTTTAGCAGCACCCCTGGCCTCTACCCACTAGAAACCAATAGCAGGAGATAGCCAACATATTCAATAACCAAATCAATAAATTGTTGGTGAAAATGAAAAATGTGTCTTTTATATTATGGAAAAAAACTGAACAGACTTTTGGTCTCATTTATAGCTCAGATATTCACTCTTCATTAAATTCTCTCCCTTCTATAAGCCAAATGGCTCCCTTATGTTCCAGTAATGCTGTTTGCAGAACTTTAACACTATAGTCACCAGACTTAGCCTTAAGGGCAGTACTGATTCTTGCTTATTTCTGTATCTCCCACATATAATCCCTGATGTAGAGAACTTATTTTGTAAATTTTGATGAAGTAAAAAAATGGAGAGAAAATAAAGAATTTTAGAGTGTAAAGTAAGGAGTGAATGTGTAATGTATGGTTTTTTTTCTTAAAGTAAGAGATGGAGAATTTTCTCAGGGAGGAAATCTTTCTCCAAAAATCTAACCCTTATTTCTTAAACAGCACTGATAAAATTCATTGGAACACATACAACTTCATCCTCTCCAGCAATTTCTAGTAAGTATTGTCTAGGACTAAAGAATACAAAAGAAGTTTTTTCATTTTTTATTTCTGAAACAAAAGGAAATGCTTTGTAAGTAATTGAAATATAGTGGATCTTCGCATTTTCTTTCAAATTTTGGGTTGGAGTTAACTTTTGATTCCAGATAAAGAAATGATAGTTACTCCAATCAAAGCTCACATAGCTTAAAATTCTTTAGGAATTGGAGATTTCTTGGCTGCAGATAGAATGAGAAATAAAAGCCAGCTCAGATATGTGATGGGGGAATAAATTAGTACCAACTAACTCATCCTGTCTCCTACTGAGGGAGTCAGACACAAGAAAAGCCAGTTGGTTCTTAATGCAGGACCTTAATATAACTTCTTATCTTGGCAAGCATAGAGAACTTTTTGCTTAGAGCAAAATCACTTGGCAGTGAAGTTACTGTTTTAAACTGCAGGAATTCTTTCGTAAAAGTGTGCCTGAAATGTGGGAATATATGTGAGGGAAAAGTAATACAGGAATTAATATGATAACAGGAATGAGAATTTCAAGAGAGTGGAGTCCAGAATACAGTACAGAGGTAACCAGTCCTGATCGACCAAGGCTGGAGTGAAAACAAATGACATGGAACATGAAGAGACCTGTTTAAATCTGTTGGTTTCTCTCTTAAATAAGAAAAGGCAATTTATTTAAAATTTCTGGCAGTAACTTCTTAAATGTTTAAATTTGTGGTTCAGAAATAAGAGTATATAGGCACTTAAATTGCCTGGATTATTGAATTCATTTGAATATTAAGTTTGAAATGTATTCCATTCCTGAAAAGTAAAAATAATGAAGATATAATTCTTTTATAATATATTGCCAGAAATTACATTTCCAAACTATAAAACTCAGATATAAATAATGGAAGTCTAAGTCCTTAAGTGAATTATAAAGGGGAAAGTGATTATGAAGAGGATAATACCAAGCAGAAACATGCACATACACACACAAACCTATAATTCATCTTTCATCCACCTCCTGAGTCTCTTCATGTAATGTTATTGTTTCTTTGTTTTGGATTTGGAGTGGATCTAGGTTTAGGTGTTTTCTTAGAAGGAAGTAGAAGGAATTGAAGTAGAAGGTCGAAACAATTTTTAAAAATCCATAACTAAGCTTTTCTTTTTTTTCTACACTATATAGTGGTTGACATTCATTGATCATTTGCTATGTGCCAGCCACGTGATCCTCATAACAAATTTTTAAGGGTAGATTCTATTTTTATTTCCATTTTGAGAAATTGAAGCTCAGAGAGGTCAATTTTTCTAGCTTCACGCCCCTTGTAAGTGGCAAAGCTGCCACTCAGACTCATCTCTAGCTACAAAGCTTAAACTCAACACTGAGAGGAACCATGTAAGTACTTCACCGTAGGATTTTTTTATTACTGGAAAGAAATTCTTTACAACTAGAACAAAATAGAACCTTTTTTATAACTAGTCTTTTAGGATGTGGAAGCAGTTGATTATAATGAGCCTTTCTTTGCAACCATAGTTTTTCCAATCTATTTTATTCTTATCTAACAATATTCAGTTCCAGGAAACCCCTAGTCTACAGTTTGTCTCTATGGAACCTGTTCTGGGCATTTCATATAAATCGAAGCATACAAATCCCCCAGATGTGGTCTTTTAGGTCTGTCTTCTTTCAATTAGCACACTGTTTTCAAGATTCATTCATGTCATAGCATTTATCAGTATTTGTTTTCTTTTTGTGGCTGAATTATATTTCCGTGTATGGATATACCACATTTTGTTATCTGGTCATCAGGTGATGGACATTTGGTTTGCTTCCACTTTTTGGCTGTTACGAACATCAAGGTACAGATTTGGGTGTAAACATGTATTTTCAGTTCTCTTGGGTATGTACCTGGAATGGAACTGTTCAATCAGATGGTAACTGTTTCAATTTCTGAGGATCTACCAAACTTTTTTTATGTAGTTGCATCATTTTACGTTCCCACCAACAATGTATGAGAATTCCGATTTCCCCACATCCTCACCAATACTTCTTTTTTTTTTCATTTTCTTTGTATTGTAACTGTCTTAGTGGATCTATAGTGCCATCTCATGGTGATTTTCATTTTCATTTCTCTAATTACTAATGTTGAGCATACTTTTCATGTGCTTATTGGCCATTCATATATCTTCTTTACAAAACTGTATTCAAATCCTTTGCCCCTTTAAAACTAGGTTGTCTTTTGGGTTAAGAATTCATTTCTGTTTCATTTATATCCTAGATTATAAACCCTAATCAGATATGTGATTTGCAAATATGTTCTCCCATTCTGTGGGTTGTCTTCTCACTTTGTTGATAATGTCCTTTAAAGCAAAAACGTTTTAACTTGAGGAAGTTCAAATTATTTTTTTCTTTAGTTGCTTATGTTTTTGCTGCTAGATCTGAGAAACTCTTGCTTCATTTATAGTCACGAAAATTTACACCTGTGCTTCTAAGAACTTTATAGTGTTCTTACTTTTAGGTGTGGTCCATTGTGAGTTAAATTTTGTATGTTGTATGAGGTAGAGAACCAAATTCACTTTTTGTATCCAGTTGTCCCAGGACCACTTGTTGAAAGACTGGTTTTCCCCCTACTAAGTGGTCTTGGTACCCTCGTCAAAACTTAATTGACTATAGATATATAGGTTTATTTCTGGACTTTAAATTCTGTTCCATTGGTCTACATGTCTATTCTTCTGCCAGTACCACACTATTTTATTATTGTAGCTTCGTATTAAGTTTTGAAATTGGGAAGTGTGAGTCCTCCAACTTCTTTTTTTAAAGATTATTTTAGCTATTTGGAGTCCCTCACATTTCCATATGAATTTTAGGATCAATTTGTTCATATCTGAAAAAAAAAAGGGAATTTTTAGAAATTGCATTGGATCCGTAAATCAATTTAGGGAGTACTGCCATCTTAACAATTTGTTTTCAATTCCACAAACAAAAGATGTCTTTCTATTTATTGAGATCTCCTGCAGTAAAATTTTTGGCTCTCTTCATGTGAGTCTTACACATTATTGTTAATTTTATTTCTAAGATTTTGTAGAGGTGTTTTTTTTTAATATTTTGAGGGATCTTTTAGCATAATTTTTTTAATTGGCTAATGCTACTAGAAAAATGGTTGATTTTTTAAAATCAAGGATAGATAAATAGAACAAAAGAATAGAATAGAAAGTCTGAAAACAATCCCACACATACAGGTTATGTGACTTAGGACAGAGGTCACAAAAAAGTACCAACCATTAAAAATATTAATAAATTGGACTTTATTTAAATTAAAAACTTGTGTTTATCAAAAGATTTCTTTAAGAGTGAAAAGAGAAGCCATAAATAAAACATTCTTGAAATACATTTCTGACAAAGGACTTTTGTATAGAACATACAAAGAACCCTATAAACCAATAGGTAAGTAAGCAAAAGATGAACAGGAATTTCAGAAAGAAGATACCTGAATGGGCCGTCATAAGTATGTTAGTCATCAGAAAAATATTAAAACCACAACATACTCTGTGGGCCTAGTAAAATTAAAAAGACCGATAATGTGAAATGTTGGGGACTGTGTGGAGCAACTAGAACTGTCATACACTGCTAGTGGAAGTAAAAAGTAATAAACTGCTTTGGAAAAATATTTAATGCTTTCTACTAAAGCCAAATCTGTATCTACTTTATAACTTAGCAATTCTACTTCTAGAATGTACATACCCAAGAGAAATGAGGGGCAATGCCTACCACCTACCAAAGATAAATGCATAGTATTATGTTCACAGTATCTTGTAGAAGCCCTAAATTGGAAGCAACCCAAACACTGAATATTAGAAAAGTAGATAAGTTTCGGTATTTTTATATAATGGAGTGCTAAGCTACAATACAAAAGGACACGTTATTCATGCTACATAAAGCATGGATCAATGTCAAAGACAGTACTGCATGAAAGAATCCAGATGTAGAAGAATACGTGCTATATACGATGTCATGTAGATGGACAATATAGTGGTTGTCTCAGGATTTGGAGGGGGGAAGGTGGATATTGACAAGGAAAAGGAACAAAGTTTCTGCAGTGCTGGAAATGTTCTATATTTGGTCTGGTTGGTAACTACATGAGAGTGTTTCATAATAAAGATTCATTGATCTGTATATATGACAGACATTTGCACTTTGCTATGTATACTTTAAAATGCATATCTATATATAGAAAAAGGTTGAATAAAATAGACACCATGCTTAGTCATGATTTTTTTTAATTCAAAACATGACCTCTTCTAGAGACAGATGAAGGGTTTTGACAAAGGTAACCAAGATACCTGTACCTTCAGTTTTTTAATAGGGCTTCAAAGATCACAAAGCAGAGTCAGAGAGAAAACATGCCAGGGGTTGTCTGTATATCCTCCCCCACAGAGGACAATCGTGTTTTGAAAGGAGCTTAAAAGCAAGCGATTCCTCAAAGCTTTTAAGTCCCTTGCCTAAGTGGTGTATTTGTGACAACTACTCTCCTCCCAGTTGGTAGGGGCATGGTGCATTTGAGACAGTAGAATCTCTATGAACCACTGATCAGAGCATTACTTCATGGCCATTAAAATTCGTTGCTTTGCCTGTTGGTAAGGGTCACTAAGCAATTGATCATATATAGCTCACTGATGTTCCATTTATATTAACATTGTAGTTATTATAATTTCCTAAGGTTTAGTAAACTGTACTTTAGAGGTTTTCCTATTTTTATAGTTGTTCAGGGTCACACTTAGTACAAGAAAACAGTTACTTCCTGAAATTCTGTTCCATGATTAACTTACATTTGTTAGCATGAATTTAAATGTTCTCAGATCATTAGTGGGTTTGTGTTTTTTTTTACAATGACTGATAATGCTGACAGTTCAGTTTTACGATTAGGTTTCTGTTCACCGATGTGTGTTTGAGAAATTTCTTTTTTTTTAAATGGGGCAAAGCATTTAGTACATCTTTTTTGCCATGTAGTAGTTAATCCCGCTAGCTAGATTATCCCTTAATGGCACATGAGAAGCACATTAAACTAGTCCCTAGATGGTGACTAAGGTTGAATGGAGAGAGTAAATATTAACTCCCATGGACCAAAACAGGGAGCCATCAGAAATCACCAGGGTCTTCTGTAGTGTCGGGCGAATACCAAAAGGTTGTTCTTTGAGAGTGTATCTTCGCTTTCTACCACAGATCTCATGGAACTGGAATCATCATAGTGAGGTACTCTTCAAATGTAAATTCAGATCTAAGTACCTCCCCAGTTTTAACTTGTCCTTAGGAAAGAAGGAGAAGACATGAGCATGATGATCCTGACAGCCCAGGGTACTCACTACTAATGACTTTTGGCTTTTACTACTGCCAGTGCACCTCATTATATGTCATCCATTAGGATTGCACCTGTGAGATGATTCTGTTCTGCCTCTGATACCAATTAGACATTACCCTTTCTTTACAGCATGTCTGATCCTTATTAGGATAAGCAAAGAGTATAACTGCAATATAGTTAGTGGGAGGAATGTTAAGAGAGAAAGTGTAGTAAAATTTCTGCAAGATAGAGATAATAAAAATGAGGGAAAATCTGTGCACGTAAGATAGCCATCATTCATAGTAATCGTAAAACAGAGATGCTGATACTTAGGGACTCAGTGAAAGACACTTCAATTAAGAAACTTATTAGGTTGAGAACTGGAATGTCTGTAAGAGATGTAATCTGATTTATGACTCACACATGGACACATGCTGTTTTTACTGCTCAAAGAAATAGAGTTCCTTCACATAATCTAAAAATGGGACAAATGGGACAAATGAAATAATACATATTTTAAATTCTAAGTGAGAACAAGAGAGCAGAGAAACAGTGCTAATTAATGAAAGAAATGTCCGTAATGTAAGAAAACTTATACCTTAGAATTAGGTTACAGTACACACAGTAACTATGAAGTACAGTAAAAAAATATAGGCATCAAACCGAGCATTTCGCTCTAAGTAGTGAACTTGAAAAATTTAATAACCGGGACAGATTTTAACAGAGAACTTAAGCTCTGTTACTAATCCTGTGGATGTCCAGTATTCTTTTTTAACTTGTGAATTAATGTATAATTCATTTCCAGTTTGTAAGCATTTTCAGTAAAAATTGATGGTGTTTCTATTATGCCAAATTATATTTTCCTTTTTTCATTTTTTCCCCCCTCAGGAAACTTACTGGACATTCTTTCCACATGGGCTATAGCATGGCAATTTTGAATGGCATTGTAGCTGCTCTTACCATTGCATGGTGCCTCATGTAAACCAACACTGAAGCAATATTCCTGGCAAAACTTAGTCATGATTGCTTTGTAATAACAGGGAAGAACATCATCGCCTACTCTGAAGACCAAGAAACCTGCTGTTCATTATGTGATTCAGATACCTGTCATATCATCATTATGGAAGACATTCTTAAACATTGTTCTAGAATCTAGGCATTGAATAGCTGAGTATTGTTTCAAGTAATTTCTTAAAATTGTAAGATGTTTACCTCATTATTTCTATGTGTGTTATTTTTCTAAGGTGTAGAAAGCATTTTAATAAAAATCAAACTGGAAAACTTGAATACAATACAATGCCTACCTTTCCATGTATATACTACATTTTTCCTACGAAATACTGATACTACTGTTATAATTGAGACAAATATATCTTAATTATCCATTATATCAGGAAAGCAGACAATGCCCATACTTTGACATTTTATAGAAGCTACTTTTAAATCAAAATACTTAGTTTTTTTATATTTCAATCAATAGAAGGTGCATTTATATTTTTTAATGGTGCATAGTTGCTTTTGTGTTTTTTTTTACATATTTTTCTATTACATATTGAATTTGTATGTTTTAAAAATTGTTACATCTGGACAAGTGAAAACATTATTTAGCTGGTGCAAACCTAATACCTACCACTTTTAATAAGTATTTTGTCTTTATAAAAAAAAGTATTGACCATAGTTTAAAAATTAAGTAAACTTATTTTTAACAAAAAAGTCTGTAAAAGGGTAACTTATATAAGCCATTAAAATACTGAGAAATTTGAAGCTGTTCACTATTTCCGTTTCCACAATTCCAAATATTTATCCTGTTGTATATATAGTTACTTCAATAGAACTGATTTATTTTGTTTTTAATAAATATAAACCTGACCTTTTTATATTTAGGAATGCTTGAACTGGTTGGTTTTTATCTCAAAAATTTAGTCACTGAAATAGAAAATGTATTTTGATACAGTGTGTATATGTATAATTTTTTATATATAGTTTCATAATTATCCTATTTAAATGTTCTTTTACAATTGTGGTGTGTTAGTTTTTGTTTTTATGGTAATTAAGCCTTCATTGTTCTCACTTCTAAATACCTGTTCAGAAAGTCATTTCAATTTTTAAAAAGATAAACTATTTAAAATGCTGTTTTCCCTAGCCATAGAAAAACTTAAATTTAAGAAAGCATTATAGAGTGAAACTGGTTATTCAGGGTAAATGGGAAATGAATATGTGCAGTCTGTTTCTGTTATCTGCTGAGTGTTATTGCTGAATAAATGATTTAATGATGTTTCCAAAGTCTTAACTTTTTACTACTCAGAAGCCTTTAGCTGGAAATGACTAATCATGCTCCAGTTTAAATGATCTGAAGTGTTTAAGTATGGGTGTATTTGTGTATGTACATATAGACAGACATATATGCATACATTATACACGTCCAAAGCTTAAGGATTCCTTTCAGAGAGGGTGTTGCAGTGAATCTTTTTATACCATCTTCCTCTCCCCACCCTTCCCAACTGTGGCTCTAAAGGGCTCTTCTACTGCAAAGGAATGTACAAGTTTTTCTTCTCTTCACCCCTTCTAATGACCTCCACCTAAATTTGGATAGCTTCTTTCAGATTTTTTCTTTCAGAAAAAGATTACAGGAGATCTATATGTAGATATCTGTAAGATATAGGTACACAGATATATCACCTGTAACACTTCTTTTCTGAGACCCTATTTCTTCTGGACTAGCACTCTTTCTTGAGAAATTACTCTCCTCTCTCGTTTTAACATAGGGTCCAAATATGAACCATCCTACTTAACACAACAGAGTGATCGACTAAGGATGGGTGCCTAACCAAAGCGGGGTTAAGCCCAGTTTCTCATCTGGCCACAGTCATTACAACAGGAATAGCGATGTGACTCCTGTCAGGCCAGTCTTTCTCCAAGATTTTTCAACTTAAATTTAAGGTATGATGATGTGGAGGGGGGTGGGGGTAAAAGTCCAGGAGGCCCTGGCAGCCAGGGTTCAGCCAAGCTGTGGGAAGGAGTAAGGCTGACATGTATGTACACTGTTAGTGACATTCATCTAGGCCCTGAAGCCCAGTGGTGACCCTGCTGTTGAAATCTGGTAACATGAACCAATACATTTCCTCCTCTGACCTCTGCTGTTAAGACTGGTTTTTGTCACTTTTACTAAAAGGAGTCAAGATGAGTTTATCAAGCAGCTAGAATCCATCTCTTAGAAGACTGGCTTATCTCTTTTTGTATAGTTTACGACATTCCATTCAGTGACTTGTGAAGGATACATTTGGTATATCTACCTATGGCTGATGTTTAGTCACAAAAGAATTTTGGAGTAAAACTAGTTATTAATCTACTTGCTGTTTCTTCAGGAATACATTATTTATGTCCCTAAATTCAATTCTGCCTTGTGTTACCAGAATATTAGTTTACTTATCAAGATGTGGTAGTGTCCCCCCATCCTTATCTGCGGTTTGTCCCTTCTGCATTTGAGTCAGCCACAGTCCAAAAATGCTAAGTGGAAAATTCCAGAAATAAACATTTAATTAAAAATTCATAAGTTTAAAATTACATGCCATTGTGAGTAGCATGATGATATCTCATGCCATCTTATCTGGTGACGAATCATCCCTTTGTATGCTATTCACCTCTTAGTCATTTAGTGGCCTTCTCAGTTACCAGATCAATTGTCACAGTGCTTGTGTTCACGTAATATTTATTTTACTTAATGACTCCTAAGCACAATATTGATGCTGGCAATTTGGATGTACCAAAGAGAAACCATAAAGTGCTTATGTTAAATGAAAAGGTGAAAGTTCTCAATAAGAAAAAAAATTACATGCTGAAGTTGCTAAAGTCATGACCATAGTATATGATAAGTGCTAAGTTAAGAGGGAAAGGCATTAAATTTGTGGGTGGGAAACGTGAACAGAAAATGTGTTCTAATTAGCAGTTAACAACATTGCTCCAGAAAACATTGAGTCTATTCAAAGGAGTCTATTCAAAGACTTCTTCAAGGGATCCCCTGAAACAAGTGACTACATCCAAATAACTTTTATTACAATATATTATTATAATTATTCTATTTTATTGTTAATCTCTTACTGAACCTAATTTATGAATTAAAGTTTATCATAGACATGTACATATAGAAAAAGTATATACAGGGTTTGGTACTCTTGTGGCTTCAGGCGTCTACTGGGAGTCTTGGAATTAATTCCCCAAGAATAAGGGGAGACTGCTGTATAATCAGTTAAATGAGTGTTAAATGCAGTACTATCACTTAATAACTTAATGCTCCTAAGTTTCCTTATCTATAAAATGGGAAGAATACCCCTTCCTAGCCTTTTTAAGTTGGCACCATTTTCCAAACCCCTGACAATACCACCAACTGTCAGTTTATTCTCCATGAATATGCATAACCGTATTTTATACCATATTTCTACACAACAATATGAACTGCTTGAAGTTGTCTGTAGGATTTTCCTTTTCTGTTCTCTGCCATGCATGAACGGGGATTTTAATGCCTCACTCTTGGCTAGTAGTGTCATAGTACACAGAACACCTGTAAGTCAAGCTTGATTTTTTTTTTCCCCACCATCAGTTATTCATAGGGAACTCTCATGAGGCTTTACCTGTGGGTTGAAGGAAGACAGGCAGCATGACAGGAGACAGCATCCTGGGAATGTGATTGTACAATTAACTCTCTTTTGGACTGACTCAAGGTGCTCCCCCTGGAGGATGGAATTCAAAGATGCACGTATGTCAGTAGATCTCAACTAAAGGCCATTTAGCTTCCCAGGGGTAAAGTTTAGCAATTTAGCTAAATATTTAGCAGTGTTTAGACATTTTTGATTGTCACAATTGGGTGATGCCATTAGCCACTAGTTGATAGAGGCCAGTGATGCTACTAAACATCTACAGCATCCAGTACAGCTCCCCACCAGAAAGAATAACAATCAAAATGTCAGTAGTGCCAAAGTTGAGAAGCTCGGATCCATATTCATGGCTAGGTGAATCAGAAAACGTCCTGTTCAGAACGGACCGCTGGGGTCACAGTGTGACCTGGAGTTCCAAGATCAGGTGTTCATTCTCTAAAAGATCAAATAGAGCTGTTTCTCAAAAAGAGTTATTAGCCTAAGAGGACTTGTCTTTGGGCCAGTACCTTGTGAGCATCTGCCTGCCAAGGGCCTGTGTTTGTTCTCAAGGGAGAAATGCATCTGTGAAGGTTATATATAAGAATGCTATTGTTGAACTAGAAGCTGAGACCACATTTGACCATTTCAAGTTCCTTTTTCAAGCCCCCTAGAGCACTGGGCACACAGGCAAAGTCGGTGTTAAAGTACTGACTGAAGTGATTGATAATCTGCCAAAGGGAAATTGAATTACTGCTATCACATGGGAGTCAGGAGGGGTATGGACAAAGACCCTAAGGCCCCAAGTTGCTTCCCTGTTAGACTCCTTTTCAGTTAGTGGAATATTACAACCCTATACAGGCAGGGGCTTAAGTCCCCCAGGAATGAGGTTTTGGTTACCTCACCAAATATAAAAAGCCTATACCTGTCAAGAGTTTTAGCTGAAAGTCAAGAGGGCATGGAACAGATATTGGGCAGAAGTCTTAAATACTAGCTAGAGTTTCCTGACTAGTTTTTAAAAACAAAGAGCTATAGCATCTACCCATGTTTCTTTTCTTTCCATGGCATCTGTGTATTTTAACTAATTTCCCTTTCTTTTTCTCTCATTGTATGGAGTGTTTTTTACATTGGCTAACTACACTGCAGCGCATAGACTACAGAATATTGTGTCGGGTTTGCTGTATAACATGGGAGGAATCAACATTTCCCTGGGATTCTGGGTATGGAACGGAATATAGTAACCTATCAGACTTTTGATTGCTTTCCTGTGGTATAATTAAAGGACATCCAGAATGTAACTTACTTAGATTTTCATAAATTAATGTCTTAGTTCCAGCCTTCCTAAGAAAGTAATCACCGGGATACAGACCAAATTATACAAAACTACAGGTTACTTCTCTGAGTAAAGAAGTGTCTAGCGATATGAGATGATTCACAAAGATCGGTGCTTAGAGTAATGTTTTTACTTATAATCTTAAAAAAAAATGTATGCAACAAAACATCCAGTTTTACAGGTGACTCTCCTAGATATTGGAATCTGGAAAAACTACAAGAATACCCCAGAACACATACAGGTGGGCAGGAAAAGGACAGATATTTGACAGTGGGCAACTGGTAACATTATGGGGGACAAATCCAAAGGGGTATGTAAGGGACTACCTGGAAAAGAGTTAGAAGAAATTTCAAATGCATACTTTGAACTAAAGTTCTGGCCTCTGCCAAAAGAATGTTTTGAATCCATGCTGAAAAGATAGACCAAATGATCCTTAGCGTTTGCCAAGTGGTAGAATTAAAAAATAAATTCCTCAGTCCATTGCAAACTTAAGAGAGTTTCTGCCTATACATAGTGTGGGCTACAAATCTAAATAGCTTTGATAAAGGTTTATAAAATCGTGAATAATGAAGGATGCAGTATTTAGAAACAGAATGCTTCGGAGATACAATTACTCTTGGAGGGGGTAACTTTCGGAAAGTAACCAAGTGGTCTGTGTTACCATTATGAAAGAGCACTGAACTGGGTGAAAATTGCTGACATTTACCCTAGCAGCCTTTTCTTTCCAACAAAACTTAGTAACTGTTCCCTTGCCACCTCCTCCAGCACAATTCTCCTGTCCCTCCCTCTATTTCCAGAAATCAATATTGTTTTACACGTGTTTACATGGAATTAATAGACTAACTTCTTATTTTCCGTGTCTTTAGAGGAGATTAAAAGACCAGCCACTCAGTGGCTTTGGGTCAGCTGCAGAATGGACCTGGCTGTTCAGTTAAATGTAATATATCAGGGAAAATATGAATTCCTAAAGACAGTTCAAAATTAAAAACAAAATCCTGACCCCCCCAAAACTTTTGTAGACTTTGGCTTTGCTGCTGAAAGTTTAGCCCCACTGTTTTTTAATCTACCATTTTAAATTCTGTTAGTATAATTTATATGTCAAAAAGACAGGACTTTATATATCTGTATTTTAGCTAAGTGCTGAGAAAGTAATTACTACTTCTAGGCATGTTAAAATGATTTATAATTCTTACTGCCGCACAAATCTGCTTAAGGTGAAAGTCAGCATGTTGAATCTAAAAGAGTAATGAAAGTATAATTTTCCATTTTGCATTAAATACAACTAATGCTTGCACTGTTGGATGTTACAAGTTCCTATTGATATAAAATATAGAGTGCATGACATTTGTTCTATATCAGTTTTTACATAAAATTGTGCTTTAAGATTGAGCTAGTTTCCATTTGTATTCAGATTTGGAGAAACAAAATGAGAATCATACTTTTAAGTACCAGGTAGGCATCCAATAAGAAACATTTTATAAAACTGATAGAATAATATTCTCCAGTTCCATCTATGCTAAGTGAAATAAGCCAGTCAGTGAAAGGCAAATACTATATAATCTCACTTAAAAGAGGAATCTAGTGAACAAAATAAACTAATGAGCAAAATAGAACCAAAAACATGAAAACATGGAACAGACTGACAGTGGCCAGAGGGGAAGGGGGAGGAAGATAATGGTGGAAAGAAGCGGAAGGGACTAGTCAAAGAACAGGTATGAATGACCCATGGCCATGGGCAGCAGTGTGGGGATTGACTGTGGGAGAGGGGGTGTGGTCTGGGTGGAGGAGGTCAAAGGGGGAAAAATTGGGACAACTGGAATAGAATAACAATAAAAGAAAAAAGAGCGAAGTATAAAATAATATTAAAATTTAAAAAATTGATAAAATGAATTGTTTTACATAAAAGGACTTACTAGAATGAATCTCAGGAGAGTTTTCTTAAAAACCTTTCTAGATAAATTTTTATTCCTAGCTTAATGACAGGTAAAAAGGCCTATAAATAAAAAAAAATCATGGAATTGTATTTTATAAATAAAAGTCATTAATAGTACCTATTTCTCTGTTTCCCAGTAAGAACAGAATTTTTACTTTACAGAACTTTCACAAAAATAGGGTAAATTAAAAAAGCTTATTTTAGTATGATAAACATGCATGAAAGGAAAAATAAGCAGTTTTTTTAATTAAAAAAATCTTAGAAAAGAAATTCAAATAAGTTTAGTCACTTATTGCTACCCAAAATAGGCAGATAGGTACTCCCCCAATCCTACAATAAAAATATTAAACAATTGAAAATTTTCTTAGTGTTTAAAAAAGAAATTTTAAGAATGTAGCTAATATCCCCTCAATGGAATATGAATAGAGAAACTGAAGGACAAATTTTTAAGTTACATTATAGCAAAACTCTTATTTTCATGTGTTATGTTTGTTCTTCTATTACTGTACTGAGGATGTTTTTCTGTTAATACAGGAAGAAGGAAAAATGTGTAATAAATGGCTGACGCTGACCCTCTGAAGCCAGAGGGTGTACAGCAGCGCTAAAGCTATCGCTGAGGTCATGTTCTCTCCTGGTTGGATAGCCAAAGGCTTGGTAGGAACAATTCAATGACTAATGCAACTTTCAGTTTGGCAGTGTGCATTAAGAGCCTTGAATTTCTAATTTATTTATGGGGCTGTATCCTTAAAATATAATGTAAAACAGAAAAACCTCTATACACCGGAGATACCCTTCACAGCAAATAGTTTGTTTAGTGAGGAATAATGAAAGCAAGCTGAGACACCAGGAACATGTGGTTCAGAATGGAATATTATGCAGCATTTTTTAAAAGTTGGCCATCACAAGGAGTAACAGGAAATGTTATGCTATAATCTTACATTACAAGGCAGGATACAGGATTGTGAAAAGGTGAATTTCGACCATGTAAAATAACTACATGGAAAGATAATATGAAGGAGAATCACTGAAATGTTAGAGGTTTTCTTTGAGCAGTTAAATTACATGCAGTGTTAGTTATCTTCTTTATGGATTTCTACATTTTCTAGATTTCCTATAAATGTATATTTATTTCATAATTACAAAAGCTGTTAAGATTTTAAAAAACAAAGATAATAATTAGCTGCTTATAGTTCTTGTGGGGATTAAATAAGATACTCGGTGTTAAATTTTTTAGCACATATTAAGCATTCCCCTAGAAAGACAAATAAGAGAAGGGGTGGCTTCCATATCTAGCAATCAGGGTTGCTTGCACCATTGTCAGTGAACAGTAACAAGAATCCCTTCCGGATGCACAGATCAAATTCTTTTGCTCTGCTTTTACACATGTTCAGGGATATTAACTGAAGAATTTTTAAAAATAGCAAACAACAGGAAACAACCTAAATGATCACAGAGGATAGATTAAATATATATTTTGTTTATCCACACGGTGAAATATCAGGCAGCCCTTAGAAAGAATGAGGGAGGTCTATAGACTAAGATGTCTTGATGTGGCTCTAAGTGAAAGCTAAATTGCAAAAACAGAATTATTGCATAATCTTTGCTTTATTAAAGACAAAACAAATGCAGGAAAAAATTTATATTTTATGGGTCCGATACATTACTGTTAAGGGGCAAAACAGGCAACCTGACTGAATCTCAGATCTAAAACTCAGAAAATACTTCTAGCTGAAGTGCCCAACTATGTGAGGGGGCACCCCCCAACATGGAGTTTATTTATTTAAAAAGTGTGTATTTATTCTTACATGTTTAAACTTTAGTCACCTTGCAAGTACTCTTCATTTGATGCAGTATACCTATTGAGATTTTTTTTTTACTGCTCAAAACAGTTTTTGAATTCGGTTTTCATGTCTCTTAGTGCTTCTGCCATTTTTTGTTTTGCCTCTTCTCTACAAAGGCAAAACGTTTCCCTTCGAGGACTTTTTTCATCTAGGGAAACAAAAAAAGACACTCAAGGCAAGATCAGGTGAATAGGGAGGGTGGGGCATGGAGGTCATGCAGTTTTTGGTTAAAAACTGCCAAACACTCAGAGCAGTGTGGGCAGGTGCGCTCCTAAATCACCCATCAAGAAATGGGCAAACAGGAAGGGTCTTCAAAAAAATTTCACTGAAGCTGAACACAACCTCTCACAACAATGCCAGCTGGTGCATTGATACAGATGGGTTCCTAGAACACTCAGCTAGTAGAGGAAACCTGTACTACAAGGGATCCATCCTTCAGAAGATAATTGTTTTGTTTTGTTTTGTTTTTGGTTCCCCCCTTGTATTTAAAATTTTAATTTTAAAAATATAATATAATCTAGATATTTTAACTTCTACCATTGTAAGACACCATTAATTTATTAAAAATGTTAAAGTATCTGTTAAGACTTTTGGGTGCAGGTAAAAGAAATACAATTGGGCTACTTTATTATATGGATGCTGTGAAATCTCTCAGAAATAAAGCCTGAAGTGCAAAGCCCTTAGAATATTCCCCCTGAAGAGAATGTTTCTGCACATCTGAGGCCTTGGGTCGTGCTGCACCAATTTGACAAGATAAATTCACTCTAATGATGTGATTTATGGTGAATGCCTGTTTTTCTTCTTGAGTGGGAGGAGTTGGAATCTGAGTAGCTGAAGCCAGTCACACAGGCCTTGCACGCGTACATAATTGAACGCTAATAAAAACTCTGGACATCAAGCCTCAAGTAAGTTTCCTGGTTGGCAACACTTCACATGTATTGTCACGTGTTGTTGAGTGAATTAAGCATGTCCCCACGCGATTCCACTGGGAGGGGACATCTTGAAGCTTAATGCCCGGTTTCTCTGGGACTTCGCCCCTTGCGTCTTTCTCTTTATTGATTTTCATCTGTATTCTTTCACTAGAATAAACTGTGAGCATGAGTATAATGGTTTTTAAGTCCTCTGAGTCTTTCTAGGAAATCACCAAGCCTGCGGCGTGGTCTTGGGGACCCTGAACAAGAATTAACTGAAAATTTGTAAAAAGATAACACTTAACTCTCCTCTCCTGGGACCTATGTAACTGTTTAACCACCCTTCACCAAATGACAAGCTCTGCTTGATCCATACACTTTTGCCCACAAGTCCTTAGAGGATGCTAGCACTGTGATGCTAAGAAAGTGATTTAATCTGAAGTTCTCATTGTATTGATGAAGAAATTAAGGATGAGAAGAAATTCTATTCAATGACTACTATGTATCTCTGGGTGCCAACTCAGGTCGAAGTTAGATTAATTCTTCCTTTACATTCTCACCAAAGGAGCCCAGCATAAATCTCTGGTTATGTAATTGGGCGAGGAAAGTTTAACAGGTTGCTATTTCGTGGTAGCCCTGTGATTATCTCTCAGACCACCTGGGACCATGGCAGCGACTCTTGAGCAGCGTGGGAATGAAATATGCTAGCAAGTGATTTATAATGCAAAGTGCTCTTTGAAGTTCAAAACTTCCCTGGGGTTGTCGTGCATTAGCTTCTCTACATTATTTACTGAAAATGTACACACTGATTTTTTATTTGTTTGTTCTTTGTTCTTTTTTTGTTTATTGCTTTCTCTTTCTTCATTTTTTCCCTTCTTTTTTTTTTTTTTTCTTTTCTACACTGATTTTTATATTTGGTCACATAGCCTGGTTTTTGCTCTGTGATCAGTGTAAAAGACCCTTTAATAAGTAGTATATTAGTTTGCTAGGGCTGCTATAATAGATTACCACAGGCTTGATGTTTTATAACAACGGAAATCTATCCTCTCACAGATCTGGAGGCCAGAAGTCCCCAAATTCCTGGCAGAGCCACATTGCCTCTGAAGGGTCTTGGGAGAATTCTTCCTTTCCGCCCCCAGCTTCTGGCGGCTCCTTATATTCCTGGACTAGCAGATGCATCACTTCAATCTCTCCTCCTACCCCTCCAGGTCCTTTTCTGTCTCTATAAGGATATTTTCAGTGGACATAAGGTCCACACTAATCGAGCATGAGCTCATCTCAGTCCTTACCTTAATTACACCTGCAAAGACTCTACTTCCAAGTAAGGTTGCATTCGGAGGTCCTAAGTGGATGTGAATTTGAGGGGGACACTACGTAACCCACTATAGTCAGCTTCCCTGCGACCAAGATCTCTCACACACATTTTGGTGGTTTGCACTCTGAATGTCAGTAAGTCTGTGTCACTGAGAGAGGAGCTGAAACTTCCTGACGCTCCAGATGTTCCTAACGGTTTCCTTTCTTGCTCCTACTGCTCTGTTTGCTTTGCCTGTTAAAAGTGATTTTGTGAGTATACCTTGTTAGAGAGCCCCGGGAGTGCTTTTGATGTTTTTACCCAATATAAATTGTTGTGCTCTGGTTTTTATTACTTTCAGTTTTATGTTTTCCAGGGAAGTCACATTTGTTTTGAGTCCTTCCTATTTTGGTAGGAAAAACATTTGATTGTAGGTTGCGACACCTATTGCTGATCCTGGTCTGCCACATTTGAACCTCAGGTTTCTGAGCCAAGAAGAATATATATAAGCCTAGGTGATTTTTGAGGTCCCATTCTATGTCAGTTTGGTCCTCTGAGAAGCAAACGACAAGGAATTAGGAGTACAAGAAATTTATCAGAGGGAACGACTGTGAGGGGTTAAGGAATGAAGGGACAGGAAAAAGCAGAAAGAGTAACATGGTCTGAGCCCTCTAGAAGAAGGGAAAGGAAGGAGGATTAGGTGTAGAATCCTCAGACGGCAGCACCGCCCTGAGGAAGTCCTGGGGGCTCCCAGAACAAAGGTTGCACATTAGAACAGTCCTGAGTGGGCAGCAGTGGCCTGACTTTATACCCCCGCTGTGTCATTAGCTGGGAGCAGCACAGAAGAGTGTAGTCTCAGCATAGCCACTGCTGTGGATCCCAAACTTAACTGGTGAAAGTCAACTAACTAGAACTTACAGCGGGCTCTAGCTTGAAGGGAGATTTGACTAGCATGCCTGTAGGACTGCCACAATGGCAATATCTCAAATTCTGAGATGATTACTAACATGGACTGCGTATTTGTACCCCCCGCTGCCATTCATATGTTGAAACCCTAACCCCCAGTGTAGTGGGAGTAGAAGGTAGGGTCTTTGGGAAATAATTAGGCTTACATGAGGTCATGAAGGTATGGCCCCCATGATGGGATTAGTGTGTCTTTTTATAAAAAGAGAAAGAGACCAGACTTTTTAAGTCGTGTGAGAGTAGAAGAAGATGGCAGTTTGCAAAGGAAGAAGAAGGCTAGACACTGAATCTTCCAGCACCCTGATCTTGGACTTCCCAGTCTCCAGCACTGTGAGAAATACCTTTGCAATTTTTAAGCTACCTGGGTTGTAATGTTTTGTTATAGCAGTTTGAACTAAGACAATAAAGATTCCTCATTTTCACGAGAGGGAAAGAACATGAGAATTTTCCTCAGTGCCAAAGAGTCTCACTCCATTTGAGAGCCACAGGCCAGGTTTAGGCTGTGTTGTGAGTGTCCCTGTTTGCTTCAACCTGCTTCTCACCATGTGATGCAGATTGATTTTTCTTCTCTTTTATGCTCCCTCTGTCCTCTCTGAAACTCCCTCCACCTTCTCCTTTCCTTTTCTTCTACTAGCGATACGGTAGGCAACTCTCAGAGGGCTGGCAGCATCACTCAGATTCTCTTCTGTAAAGGAGAGCTTCTCATCCTTGCCTGTGCATTGGAATCACCTGGGGACCTTCAAAAACACTCAATGCTCAGGGCATGCCCAGGTCAAGTAAGTCAGAGTGTCCGTGGGCGAAGCCAGATCTAAATGGGTGTTAAGTCTCCTCCGGTGATCCAGGGGGCAGGCAAGGTTAGCAGTACTGCTGCAGGGGCTCATAGCCCAAGGGAATGGAGAACACACGCTAAACTAATAAAACACTCCAGCGACAATAGATTTTTTTGAAGAGGCGCATATCTGTTTCTCTTATTTGCTTTTTGAATTAGATATAAGGGATATTAATTTTATTCAATAAGAGCAACACAAAGTTTATGTCAACTGTCCCTCACCATTTGTCATTTCAAAATCTGCCATGCAATTCTTTTCCTAGCCCATTAAATTATCCCTAATGTTTTGTGTTCAAGGCAAAGTTATGTTTCTATAATAATGAAAAAATATTTTGATCCCTTTGAGATAGGATTGATTTCTGTCACGCTTTTGTGAGGTTGGGGGTCACAGTCATGGCAGAGGAGCTAAGTTAAACTTGTTTTTCAGCAACACTGGAGAGTTTTAGTTGAGGCTTGTTTGCTCAGTTTTATATTATCCTGCATAAGATCACTGCTGTCCAAAAAGAGACGCATTCATTGCTCTCCATTTAGCAAACAGGTATTTATTGTGGGCCTACTGTGTAGTGGGTACTATGCTTTGGATCAGTGATATAAAGAGGAATAAAAGAAGTTGGATCTGTCAATGTGGAAGAGGTTAATTTATGGAAGATCCTTACAATGAATATGATTCTAACTTTCAAAGAGTAAGTTAGACATATACTTTTATACTTAAGAGGTTAGTCATAATAATGTTAGGTGTTTGTAGTTTATTTATTTAACTATATTCTATTTTAGAATGGTGTGTGTATGATAAGTATATTAAAATGTTTTAAAGAATTCATACAAAATGGGTTATCAGTGGAGAGTGCTGAAGCAATCAGGAGTCTCTCATACTTTCATGTTACTTTTTTAAAAGTACAGTAAACTTTTAAGTGACTAGAGGCATGGGGTTTTTTAGTATTTTTGAAATTAAAAAGATATCTATAAAAGAAATATTTTTCTTGCCCTGGCGTGCGTGGCTCAGTGGATTGAGCGCCAGCCTGTGAACGGAAAGGTCACTAGTTCAGTTTCCCGTCAGGGCTCACGCCTGGCTGTGAACCAGGTCCCCAGTTGGGGGCGTGTGCGAGGCAGCTCACCCATGTTTCCCTCTCTCTCTTCCTCCCTCCCTTCCCCTCTCTCTAAAAATAAATAAATAAAGTCTTAAAAAAAGAAAAGAAATATTTTTCTTTAAGGAACTGATGATAATTTCAAGTTGTTTTAAAAGGACTTTGCCATAAATTCAAAAGTGTTTTCCTGCCTTCCCAGTAATAAAAGCTGAAAAGTACCTATAATTTAATAGCTCTTCTCCTTTCCTGTTAGCCTGCTTCGTTTTGAAATAGTTGCCCTGCACTTTAAAAAATTGCTACTTTCTTTATAACACAAACATATGAAGCAAAGTTGTAATAAAAAACAAACATTTCTCTCAGATGACCTGTTGAAAACTGATCTCAAAGGCAGTAAAAAAAACTCCTTAAAAGACACTACATCAGGATTCCCATGAGAAACAGAGTCAGTAGGAGATACAAAAAGAACTGGTAGGAGACAGAAGGATGGACGGATAGAGAGATATAGATAGATAAATAGCTATAGGTACATCTTGCATATTTTATTTCTCACACACACACACACACACACACACACACACACACACACACACGATCTGTCTGGAAAAAGTCCGGCCATTGGCAATGTAATGAGAATGGTTTGCACGACCTGGATATAACCTGGCAGCCAGGGAGAGTGGACTGGAATGCCCAAGTGTGAATAATGATGACATCACCGTACTGGTTGGTGGGGTGGTAGATACCATTGAGTGAGCACGTGTACTGTGTGACATTGCATTGAAAATGACTGAGCGGGTAGAGCAACGAATCTACATCAAATTTTGAGTTACGCTTGAACATTCCTTGGTGGAAACTATTCGGGTGATTCAGAAGGCTGCAGCTACGGGCACCTGGTGATTGACAGCTTCATCATGACAATGTGCCCACTCATGCATCACATCTCATGCAGAATTTTTTGGCGAAACATCAAATCACCCAGGTGACTCAGCCCCACTATAGCCCAGCTTTTGGTGCCCTGAGACTACTGGCTTTTCCTGAAACTCCAATCACCTTTGAAAGGGAATACATTTCAGACCTTTGATGTGATTCAGGAAAATATGATGAGGTAGCTGATGCCAACTGGGAGAACTGCGTGAGGTCCCAAGGTGCCTACTTCGAAGAGGACTGAGGCATCATTGTCCTTTGTACAGTGTTTCTTGTATCTCGTATCTTCTTCAATAAATAGTTCTTTTAAATTTTTTCATATGACATGGCTGGATACCTTCTGTGGAGAGAGAAAAGAGGGAGAGTGAGACAGAGGTGGATATTTATTGAAGTAAGTGGTTAACACCACTGCGGCAGCTAGGTAGGCCAGTTCCAATCTGTAGGGCAGGCTGTCAGGAATGGCAGGCTGTAAACTCTCGGGCAGGAGCTGACACTGCAGCCCAGAAATGGACTTTCTTTTTTCTCAAGGAAACCTTGGTTCTGCTCTTACGGCCTTTCAACTGAATTGATGAGGCCTACACAAATTATCAAAGGTGATCTCCTTTACTTAAAGTCAACTGATTATAGGTATTAATGACACCTACAAAATACCTTTACAGCAATACCTGTGGCACACTGATGAGCTGCAAAAAATTTTAAAACTTGCAATACCCGACTGTTTACTGAGGAGCACTGACCTTTTTCCCCTTAGATTGTGAAATAAAAAAAATGACAACAAATGACACAGCAATAACCATCCAGTGTGAATGAATCAAAATTACACTTTTTTTGTCAGATTGGCAAAAAATATAATATATTACTGCAGATATTAATAATTAGTTTATGTGTGCCATGAGATAAAAAAAAAAGGGTTGAAAACCACTGGCCTAACATGATTCAATTATCCTGCATACAAGTTAAAATGCACTAACCCTACCCCTAGATCAGAATTCAAAGTCCATGAATGAACCTCACTCTTCTCCTTGATATTCTGTAACTTAAATATTATGATAGAAATTAACTATGTATATATATGTGAAATATTCTTAATTATTACAGTCCTTGTTTCAGCAGTGGTCACAGGATTTCCGCCAATATTTACAATTACCTTCTTCTACTATCCATTCCATATCCCCTTTGTCCTCAGCAAGCACCTCAGGTAGTTGTGTTTCTTTGCCTGATTGGTGACCCAAATGTTTATTCCTGAAGGTTTTGGGCCATTACAAGCCCCGCTTGAATTAGGTATCTGTAGTTTTTCACTGGCAGTAATCACAGGACTTGGTCGTACTGGGCCTCCCTACGGGAACTCCTGTATTCTAGCCATATTCTTTCGTACCTCCATTGTGGTGTAGCAGTCCAATTTCCCTTTAGTAGTTAGGATCAATCACCACAGCTAGTACAGTTAACAACTTTGCCTGGTGATTGAGAAGCATGCGGAATCTAAAGTGGCTGGGTGTCAGTCTTAACTTCTGATTCAGTGAAATCATTGTTGAGCCTCCTGATGGAAGCATTTTTTCCATTGGGACTAAGACCTTCAAACCAGCAGGGCGTAAGGTCACAGGAACAGGAAGCAAAAATTGTACCAGTAGATCACTAGGGGTAATAGTGAGTGGGTGCCACTCCCATGTCCACCCCTTGATTCCTGGACCCATGAATCTTGGCTACAGAAAAAGCAGCACCATGTGTTGAATGCTGATTTAGAGCATGTGTCCCCTCATGGAGAGCCTTGGCTTCTGTCCTGCAAGGTATTACCACCTATAGCTGACGTGAAACTGAATCTTAAAAAGAGTATTTCCCCATTCTCTCAAGCCAGCTAACTTCAGAATGATTGCAAACCTGATAAAACCAGTGAACTCCATGAGTATGGATCAGTGATTCATTTCATTTCTGTGAAGCGAGCGTATAGAAGCAATGCCGTGCAGAATACTGTGATGGTGGATAAGGCATTCTCTGCATGTATGGACGGCAGCTTTGGAAAAAGCGGTACGTACAGAGGAGGCAAATTTGTATCAAAAGTAAGTACTTATCCCAGTAAGAACAAAATGCTGCCCCTTCAATGATGGAAGTGATCAAATGTAATCCAACAGTTAACTATCCAGTTAAATGCCAACAGTTAACTATCGCCCTGGGGAGCGGTGCCCTACGAAGGACTCAGTATTAGCGTCTGCTGCTGGCCAGCCAGGCACTCACCCGTGACTGTAGCCAGATCAGCTTCGGAGAGTGGCAGTTCACACTGCCGAGCCTGTGTCTAACCTCCGTCCCTGTCAGAACGGCCACTTTGTTCATGAGCCCATTGGTCAATGACAGCAGTGGCTGGGGAAAGAGGGTGACTGGTGGGCACAGGATGGGTCATCCTCTCCTTTGGGTTATTGAAGTTTTCTTCTGGATTGTCCCTGTGTGAATGAGCAGGTCTTACGTGACAAATCTACTCTATCCTACCAGTCTCCCAAAGCCTTTTGATTCCCTCCGCTATAGTATACAAGGTACTTCTGGCATTTTGAATTATTTTAGTATGTGTTTGGTCCACATTTCAGTCAACCAATCAAACTATCAGAGCTCTTCCTAATCCTTCAAATTAAATCATCGAGTCCAGAATCTCTTTCTGCTTTTAAGGGGGCTCCTATGAATAAACTTGGCATGATCTAACTTTACATTCCCTCTTCCATTCTCCCATACCCTTAGAATCTACTTCCCAGATTTCTGTCTTTATAAATGGGAAAATTCATGCACTTCTTTTGCTGTGTAGAGAAGTTACTCTTGGGCTACCTTTACGTCTCACCTTTTAGGTCTTGTTTGGACTTGAGTCTAGTTTTAGGTCTAGAAGCAAAGGAAGTGGCAGTGGTAGGTGCTGAGGAGATCAGCAGTGCCTTACAAGGAGAAGCCATTATAGGATTTTCAGGCAAAGCAGGGGGATCTCCCACAAACGGGGGAAGGGCTGCTTCTACCGGCAGCATTTACAGGTTCTATTTCTCTAGCTTCATTGAAATCTTCCAAAATGTCCCTGTTCTCATGATCAGGATTCCATGCCTTCCCAATCAATGCCTTCACTTTAACAGAAGACACCTGGTGGGGGTTAGGAATTCAATTTGCACTGTAATTCAGCCACCTGTGTGATGAAACTCTGGATTTGGTTTTCAGAAATCTTAGCCTTGTAAGTATAGGAGGTAAAGGTTTCTTTGAGATCAAGCATAGAGACTCTCACGTCATTTATGCAGAGCTTGAGCTGGGAATTTGAAGCCCTGAGCTCATTCTTTTCTTTGCCCATGTTCTCCATTGCAGTTAGGAGCCACCAGCAAGTCTTATTGTTGTATTGCACAGAATAGCCCTAAAATAATTATGAAATTAATTACATGGAATTTAACACTTCATTCTTTTCAGATGATTTCATACATGTGAATTTTGTATGCCCAGCTAAATTGTAAGCAGGTTAATTCAAAGGACCATGTTTTAGACACCTTTGTATTCTTTGTAGTGCTAAGACCTGTGTTAGGTAGACAGATATAATGTGTAAATACTTTTGACTGATTTTAGCATATCTCCATAATATGTACATCTTTCCTAATGAATGAATGTGAGAAAATTCAGTTTATCAAGGATTCCGGTTAGTTAAGTTCTAACGACTGATTAAACTTCTTTTAAAATTGTACATTAAACATATAATAATTGATTAAATTTCTTTTGAAATTGTTACCCAGCTCTACATTAGAGCTGACTTTTTATCACTTTGTCTTAATGACTAAGTTAGGCTGCTCACAAAAGTAATGACCCATTCATTTACTTAAGCGATCTCAATAATTGATGCAGTTCACTGAATCCAATGGTTCAGCTGGTGTGATTGATATGATAATAAATGTAGCTTAAATAAGTATAATAATCATTCAGGAGCCTTATTTGTCTGCTGCAGTGTCGTAACCCCCAGGATGAAATGGTTTGTGGGGAACCCTCTCAGTGGCCAGAGACACCCAGATAGGTATAGTGTGGCTACTCTGTGCTCACTTCAGCAAGGGTACAGTAGTTTCTCTCTTTCACTTACTGGGATTCCCCATTAAGTGTTGTTTGAACGAAAGCTTTTTAGGCTAAAACAAATTTTGAGAACTACTGGTCAATCTTTTAAATATGGCCAAAGTCTTCTTAGTTTTCAACCGCATCATCATTCATTCATTCACTCATGTATTTATTAATTTATTCAACAAATGTTCACTGAGTACATGCATGTAATAAGTACTAACTTAGACTCTGAAGAAAAGCCGCTGTCCTCATGCTTGCTGTTCTGAATGCAATAATTTCTGCCTAGCGAGGGAAAATAAAAAGAGAATTTGCAAGGTTTCTCTCTTATGCTGCTATTCCAGCTTATACAATTTTCTTTTCCCTTGTTCTCAAAATAACCAAATAAGTGAGAATAATTACTTTTGGACAAACCTGAGGTCATACAAAATACGAATAATGGTTACTATTTAGAATTTGGCTAAGACCTCAGAAAAATGTCACTCTGAAATTGAGTTGACCTATAACTCTGTCTTACCCAATTCCCTTGAGGCTAGCAGATACTGGGCCTGGGTATGTGGGGTCCCGAAGGTGCCAGCTAGTGAGTGTTAAAGGGCTCTCTCCCCTCCAGATCCAATGAGAGTGCTGAGCCCTACATTGCACGCTTCATGTTAAGATCCTGAGAGAGCTGGTCTTAAGGATCCTTGACCCTGAAGGGGAGGGTCCACTGGTCATGGTCCAGGAAATGGAGGAAGAACTGAACTGTAAGAACTTTGAGGTAGGAGGGTGGTGAATAGGGAGCACAGTGGTTTCATCCTGATGCCTTGAGGGAGGACTGGCATCCTTCTTGATGCTATGCTGACAGCCCACAGGGCATTTCACCTCTTGTGGCCATCCTCACTTAAGGCATTAGCCACACCAAAATTCCCGAAAGCCCAAAGGCAGGTGAAGAAAAATTGCAGCATATCTAAGCTGGCCTCATAGTAGAAAGAAATAAAGAGAACAATTAGAGTAGCCCTGCAATGAATTAGAATTGTTGAATAAGAGAGAGAACACCTTGAACAAAAAAACAGAACACTTAAGTTTTCAACTAAAGCAAAAATAAATCTTCCTGGGTAGGGTGGGAAACATGACTTCCTAGTTAAAAATTCAGTATGGGGCTTGTAGGAGCGGATGTCTATTTATGTAATTAGGAACTAATGATGCATCTATATTGTCATCTGAAAAATATATTGAGCATCTCCTGTGTGCCTGGCACTACGCTAAGTGCTAGAGATAAGTGGCAAAAAGAAAAGTATGGCCCTGCCTCCCTTGAGCCAAAGACCTGAGTATAATGAAAGGGAAGGCCATTCGGATAAAGCGACGTGGTATGATTAAAATTTAAAATAGAATACAGTTCATAAGGAAAACAAATAAAATGAATGAGGTTGTTCATCTCTTTGAAGTTAACCGAGATGAACTGTAAATATGCCACTTATGCTGCCCAAACCTCACTAAGGGACGAGGGAGCCTTCAAAATTCCACCGAGAAGAGTAAAGTTTAAATAATATAATAAAGATTGTGATACAATTAATTTTGTTCTGACCAAGGACATGTCATAGTAAGAGTAAAGATATACTTTGCCCTGTGCTGAGCACTATGTTTATTGATGCATTCAGTCCCCGTAAAGTGGCTTCTGTCCTTTCTCCATCTGATGCATACGAAACCAGAGGGGCAGAATGGCTACTCACTTGTCCATTTACAAAGCTAGTAAGTAGCCAATTCAAACATAGGTTTTGTCTGACTGCAGTAAATTCTTTCCACTGCATGGCACTCCTCGAACCCTGAGTCTTGAGAGTCAAAGAAGACATGTCCACTTTCACGCTTCTAGCATGGTTCTGGGAGAAGGGCAATAGCCTTCTAGTGACCCGTCCTGTTTCTGGAGGAAGAAGTATTTATTCTCTGAGCCCACAAAGCAATTCATGAAGTAGATTGCTGTACTGTTCTGAAACTGTCCTTTTTGGCCATTCAGTTCTCTTTAATTCTGGACTTTTAATCAATAAATTTGTTTGTGATTTATAATGTGTTTTGCTGACTGAACTTGGGCCTTGGGAATATGACTGCTGGCTTTCCTGACAGACATATTTCCCTTTTTCAACTCTTATGAATTTGGTTAATGTGAATCATTTGCACAGACTCAATCATGGCTTTTAAAATGCATTTATTTATTTATTTATTCATTTTTTTACCTTTAAAACAAATGACAGACACTCTGTGAAACTCAGTCCCAGTAGTCACCTCTTGGACTTCATTATAGATTTATCTTTAATTAAGAAGTTATCACCCACAAGTGGGTACTTTCAGATTGAACAAAAAGGTCTCTACATTTAGCACTAATAGTATGGATTTTTTTTTTTTGACAGGCAAAGATTTTTTCTCCCCAAAGATGAGGGAACTGGTATCTGGAGAAACAAGGAGATGTCCCCAGGATCACGTAAGCTGGTAAAAGCCCAAACAAAGCAGGACTAGAAGTCATTACCCATCCACATGCCCAGTGGAGCCCACTACTGTCAGGCAAGGTTTGGAGTTTTGGGGGCTTTTCAGGTTTTGGGCCTCTAAACCGCAGAGGAAGAAGTTGTATTTGTAGTCAAATGGTAGCAGAATAGGCCACTCCTAAATGTCATGCTAGGAATTTAGGACATTCTACCCCCAAATATGTCACTTTGGTAGTATTGAATATTTTGAACTGTAGGCACTTGCAAAACAGCAAATGTATGGAGAGGTTTTCTCTTAACTCCCCTTGCCTGCATAAAGACAGATCATCCAAAAGGAACTCATTTGCCATAAATCACTTTCCCTAGAGTTTGATCAATCAGGGATGAGTGATTCTTATCTCAGGAGAGGGTATTTGAAGTTGACACTATGCCTAAACAAACTTTGTCACAAGCTGTCATACCTTCCATCAATTCTTTTAAGGGCCCATTCATCTTCCCATTGTACCTAAAAATCATTTACTCTCCCCTAAGAGGTCTATATCTCTCCTCCCCTTTCCCTGCTAAGATGGTATTTAATCCTGAATTCTAGAGACACCTAGAGGAGTAATTCATTTTTGCCCTGTATATCTCTGATGCATACGTGAGTATAAGTTAAGAAACTATTTTTCTCTGCTGTATCTTTTATTACAGAATTCTCAGCTAAGAACTCAGAAAGGTAGAAGAAAATAATTTTTCTTCCTTTACATGACCAAGCACTTCAGAAAATGTCCAGTCAATTTCCTGATATGATAATTAATGGGAAGCATCTGTCTTTTCTCCTGTATTTAAAAAGTGGAATTCAGGGGGATTAATATTTATAAAGCCCTTTTGAATGGAAGAAGCACTGTGATTATTCAATTGAATATAGAGTTGTTGGAGAGGGAGCTTAATCAATCTCTTGCCAATCTCTTTAAGTAGGCAAAATGGATATGACAAAGGGTCCGATCAAAAGCAAACACATCCGGTGCTCATCAGTGTGCCCTGCCAACTTTGCCAGTATTTCAGAAAAGTCTGCAGAATATTACTCCTCCTGCAGGTCCTCTCCTAATGTAGCTTATCACTGGTATGTAACCGTGGTAAGGCTCCTGGGCAGCTAGTGCCCACACTCATTTAATTGTTCTTTTTAGTAAGATGTCACATTACCAAAAAAAAATAGATCTCCTGTCAGAATAATGTAGATTTTTACCGAAGATTTAATCGGAAATGGAGAGGAGAGTTTAGATTATATACATCACAGTAACACTTGGTGAAATCTCTATGTTACGACGTTTATCTATTCCCAAATGTTCTTTCTGGCAGATGGTACCTTTATGTTCACGCTCTAATTTTTCCCGCAACCTCCAAAACCCCATCTATTCCCTGGAGCCCTTCGGCTCTGCCCATGCTTCACTTTGCAAAATGAAACATTGGCCAGCTAGTTCATTGCCCTTAAGAAGTCATGTCAGGCTCAGGGACTATCTATTGTTATTCACGTCTGTCCCTGAAGCTTTAGTCCAGTTTTCCAGGAGGCAAATTAAAGGAATGCTAACACTCCAAATGTAATATTTGGTGAGGTGGGGGGAGGAAGGAGAGAGGCAGTTCTGCTGTTCTTTTTGCTATGTGCTAACAACTAGGTTTGCTCTTCCATCTTTAGACTTAGTTGACATCCAAGTAAACGTAAGTTCTGAAAAGAGATAAATAATAACACGAGGTTATACCACACACAAAAATAAACTCAAGGTGGTTAAAAGACTTAAATATAAGTCACAACACCATAAAAGTCCTAGAGGAGAGCATAGGCAGGAAAATCTCATGTGTTCCGCACAGCAGTATTTTCACTGTTACATCCCCCAGAGCAAGGGACATAAGGGAAGAATAAAGAAATGGGACTTCATCAGAATAGGAAGATTCTCAACGGCTAAAGAAAACATCAGCAAAATGAAAAGGGAGCCAACCATGTGGGAAAATATATTTGCCAATGATACATCGGACAAGGGTTTGATCTCCAAAATATATGAAGAACTCACACGACTCCACTCAAGGAAGACAGACAATCCAATTTAAAAATGGCAAAGGACCTGAACAGACCCTTCTCCAAGGAGGACACACACAGGGTCCAGAAACACATGAAAGGATGCCCAGCATCACTAGCCATCAGAGAGATGCAAATTAAAACCACCATGAGATACCACTTCACACCAGATAGAATGGCCGTCACAACCAAACCAGCAAACAATAAGTGCTGGTGAGGACATGGAGAAAAGGGAACCCTAGTGCACTGTTGGTGGGGTTGCAGACTGGTGCAGCCACTGTGGAAAACAATATGGAATTTCCTCAAAAAACTAAAGATGGATCTGCCTTTTGACCCAGCAACTCCACTGGGATTATACCCTAAGAATCCTGAAACAGATTACAGAAGTAATCAGCTGTTATATCTTCAAATATGTTCTCAATCCCTTGCTCACTCTATTCTCCTCTGGTATTCACATGATGTGGATGTTGCTATGCTCATGCTGTCCAAGATCTTTCTTAAGCTCTCATTTTTTAAAGTTCTTTTTTCTTTTTGCTGCTCTGCCTGATTGTTTTTTTCCACCTTGTCTTCCAAAACACTGATTCAATCCTCTGCTTCATCTAATCTACTGTTTATTCCTCGCAGTGTATTATTTATCTCATATATTGTATTCTTTATTTCTGACTGATCCTTTTTTATGGTTTCTATGTCTTTTTTAATGCTGTTGAGTATCCTTATAATCATTACTCTCAACTCTCTATCTGATAAATTACTTCCATTTCATCTAGTTCTTCTGGAAAATTCTGCTGTTCTTTCATTTTGGGTCTGTTTCCTTGTCTTCCCATTTTGGCTGCTTTGAATTTTCCATCTCAGATGTTCCATCTCAGATTAGTTGTAAACTAATCAGCTGCCAAGCTGATTTGTTGTTAATCTAATCAATCTGTGATCAGCAGTCAGGCTTAAGCACCACAGGGTGGGAGAGAGTAATTCCTGCGGGCAGGTCTATTGCTTCCCCTCAGGCTGTGCCATTCAGAGAGGACTGCTCTGCCTGAGGGAGATGGCTCCTGCAGTACTGGGAATGATTCAACACATGGATCCTGGCAGCACAGTTCCCTCAGTTCTCTCCCCAGAGACCCCAACCCAGACTCTCCTCAAGTGTCCTTAGTCCACTCTGCCCTCCCTTTCCTGGCACCCAAGGTAAGTGGCTACAGACAAAATTTTGTGGCTTGGCCCTTTAAAAGGCTCTTTGCATCTCCAGCTGTCTCTCCCTGGCTGACAGAACTCCCACTGCTTGTCACAGTGATGTTATTTGGGTTCCTTTCTGGATCTGGTGCTATAGGCTCAGGAGACCAGCTTGGCGTTTAGATCCCACAGTGCTCAGGCGGAACCCCCTAGCTGCTGAAATATCCCTCCAGCACTTCAACTGCAGCCTATGGGAGTTGAGCCAGTCCTCCTCCATCTCCTTTGCACCCCTGACCAGTCACGTTGTGCTGAAGTGTTTTCTTCTGTCTGCCTGTGGTTGTAAGGTTTCGCTCCAGCTAGTGTTCTGTTAGCTATTCAAGATGATTTCTCTACACTTTAGTTGTAATTCCAGGTTGTTCCTGTGAGGAGGTTAGTGTAGCTTCCACTTACTCCTCTGCCATCTTGAGTCTGTTTTCGATTTCTTAAAGTTGTCATTTATAGGCTTCAGTTTTGTTTCGTTTACATAGGTCACCAAAGCATTAGAGCCACTTGAGTCTTATGGTCTCTTAGTTTGATTAATTTAACATATGAAACACTAGAAAGCAGACCTTAAAATTATATTTAAAAATGTTTATTAAGATGACTCATCAAGTGATATAATTTTCAATATTTAAGATGGGCACAATAAAATACTTTTTTATAAGTATTCAAGAGTTATTATCAGGAGATAATTATGAAAGGGGATAGATAGATTAATGAGCTTTCTGGGGAGAGAGAATTATTATCTTGATAGGAATTATTCTAAGCTGAACACACTCAATGTGACCCAGCTCTTTGGAAGTCTCAGAGAGGTGAAGGCCAAATTGTCACCAATGATAGAGGTTGTTATTGCTCTGGACTGGATTACTCTCCTAATTGTTGCAAATTTAAAATGTTGGCAATTCTATTGTTTCGACAGTCCTTAAACACTTTAAAAGTAATGAACTCATATGTTTTGGGTATATTTTCTAAATCCTTAAAGCAGGGCTCCAAATATTGGGGGGTAAGGGAAAATCCATGTTTTGGTGGAGAACTATACATTGTCTAGAGAACATCTTTTCAAGTTATCTAATATTAATTCTATGGCAACTCTTTCACAACTCCAAAATTGGTAGATAACTGATAATACAGAATAATTCTTGTCTATAGACATACCAACTCTGTTTTGTAGAGGTTCAGTGGACTTTCTTCCTCTCACTGAGGAATTAAACTAGTTTTGCCTTCATTTGCACATGTCTTTCAATACTCCTTATCTATAAATGTGTCTATTCTTTGAATTCTCCTTTGAATTGATTATAACATCTTACCCATTCCCTCATTAATGAGTTAAGAAAATCTTTAACATGTGTTCATCTAATATCTATATGAGAGTTACAAGTTTACTTTTTTTTAAAGTTTCCTTTAACATTACATAGAAAACAAACTTCCTTTATGATTAGTTGAAATGAATGATCAGAACATCTATTTTAAAGGCATTTTATTTCTTCTCACACTAATTAAACACATTCTCTGCTTAGTGAATATGTTAAAGAAATTTCTGCTCTAATTCGTTTTTATTAATCAATCATTTGCCATCAGATTGTCTTCTCTGCAGGGGATGCAGGGAACTAGGCTTTACCCAAGTGTAATCTCTAACTGCATGCGAAGGATTCTCCCTGCACTGAGAACTGTTTTTTCCCCCTTACAGGACTGATAAGTATTCGGTAAAGTGTAGAACTGAGTTCCCTGTTAATCTCATAGCTGCCAGCTGTGAGCTTATACTTTATGCAGAATACGAAGACCCTTATAAGAAAACATCCTTTATTTTCTCTACTCTCACAATGCTTCTGACCCCATATGTATGGAGGAGTTTTTATCCATACCAACCGGTTGTCTAGTTCTCTGGACACCAATTCGGTGTCCTAAAATTTAATTTAATTTTGATGTTAACCCTGGAGTTAGTACAGACCCCACAGGTGAAAGGTTCGGTCCCACAAAACTACCCCCCCGCCCACTTCAGACACCAGTGCAAGTTCAGATTGTCACATGTGCTTCTGATTGGCCAGCTATAAATTAGAGGCTCCCATGACTGCTACCTGCAGTTGATAACTTGTGAGCGTGACCTCAGGAAAAAAGTTTATTCACTACATCAGTGATTTTCAAACTTTTAAAAAAAATCTCATGGCACACATATTAAGGGGGGGACCCCCAAAATCCTAAATTATCTTCTGGATGGTGGGTTCCTTGTAGTACAGGTTTCCCTTGCTAAGTGAGCGTTCTAGGAACCCACCTGTATCTGTGCGCCAGCTGGTGTTGTTGTGAGAGGCTGCATTCAGCTTCAGCGAATTTTTTTTGAAGACTCTTTCAATGCATTTGCTCATTTCATGATAAGTGATTTACCAGCACACCTGCACTCACTGTGCTGAGTGTTTGGCAATTTTTGACCGGAAATAGCATGACTTCCATGCCTCACCCTCCCTATTTACCCAGTCTCACCTCAAGTGACTTTTTTCCTCCCCAAATGAAAAAAGTTCTCAAAAGGAAGGAAGCATTATGCCGATGCTGAAGAGGTGAAACAAAAAACAGCAGAAGCACTAAAAGGCATCAAAACCAACAAGTTCAAAAACTGTCTTCAGCAGTAGGAAAAATGTCTTGATAGGTGTATTGCATCAAATGGAGAGTACTTTGAAGGTGACTGTTGTTTAAACATATAAAAATAAATACACAATTTTTTAATAAATAAATTCCAGCTTCTCTTGTGTTCCCCCTTGTAAACTAATTACTAAGATTCTGAGGCAGACCAAAAAATATATTTTTTTGCTGATCTGACTAAAAATAGGTATAATTTTGATTCCTTCACATCCCAGATAGCTATGGTTGTGTTGGCGGTTGTCATTTTTTTATTTGATACTCCAAGGGAAAAGACGTTAGTGGCCCTGACTAAATAGGTACCGCAGGTGTTAAAAATACTTGTGGCACACCAGTGGAAAATCACGGCACTAGATTACTGGTTTATTATACAGAATACAACTCAGGAACAGCCAGATGGTCGAGATGCAGAGGGCAAGGTACCAGGAAGGGGCTTTGAGCTTCCATGCTCTCTCTGAGCACACCATCCACCCAGAGCCATGAAGTGTTCAGCAACCCTGAAGCTCTCTTGATCCCTTTGTTTAAGGTGTCTATGGAGGTTCCATTGTGTAGGAAGGATTAATTAGATCACTGGTCATTGGTGCGTAAGTCAACCTCCAGCCACTCTCCCCTCCCCAGGAGTAAGGGTAGGGCTAAGGGTTCCAATTCTCTAATCACCTGGCAATAACCTTTATATTCTTAGAGATTTTCCAAAATTCACTGCATTAAGATAAACTCAGGTGTGGTTGAGGGGGGTTTGTTATGAATAATAAAAGACACCCTATTACTTTTATCACTCTGGGGCTATTTCAGGAACTCGGGACAAAACCCAAATGTTATTAAAAAAAGGTGCTCCCTTAGCTATTAGGAAATTACAAGGGTTTTAGGAGCTCTGGCCAGGAGCCTTGATGACTAAATATACATTTCTTATTATACCACAATATTACAGACCCTTTCTTTCCTGAGTGGTGGGAAGAATTACAGAGTACATTAGTCAAGCAATTAGATCATTATGCAATAAACATTTGTTAAGCCCCTAGCATATGTTGAGGTCTCTGCAAGATGCTATAATATATGACAAGACACTTTTCCTCAGTGAATTTACAATCCAACTGGCAACAGGAAATTAAGCAGCAAGAAAATAGAAATCAAAAAGACTAAGCAGAAGTTCAGAGAAAGGAGTAGTCAACATGGGCTCAGTATTAAGGGAGGGCTTCCGGGAGGAGGTGATACTTAAGCTGGTATTGAAAGACGAACTGAAATTAGAAATCTGTTTGACATTTTAAACAAGGTTTTTCAAGGTTTTTTCTCTTCTTTTCTTTTTGCTTTTTTCTGTGATCCGTGCTTGAGCTTCAGGAAATCCCTGAAATTGTTTCCCAAATTCTGGGCATATTTATGCTCATGCATTTTTCTCACGAGTGTGTCCATGTGTTTATTAGCTTATCAAAACAGTCTGTGGCCACTTAAAAGTAAAGAACT
The DNA here is from genome assembly GCA_004026545.1 of Mormoops blainvillei. Lineage (NCBI taxonomy): Eukaryota > Metazoa > Chordata > Mammalia > Chiroptera > Mormoopidae > Mormoops > Mormoops blainvillei. The sequence goes on along the minus strand of PVJD01001943.1, from coordinate 18,502 downwards.
AGCACGTATTCAGGAACAGGAGAACTTCAATCTTGGTCTTGTCCCAAAAGTGGCAATTTATTACAGTCAATGTCATCTCAACACTTATGGTAATAAAATACCAGAATGTGACTAAGCATTGGCTGGTGGAATAAAGGGGCTACAGACAATCCTGCCGGCGGCAGCAGCAGCAGGGGAGAAACCACTTTCCTCTACCTTTCTCTATTACAAGTAATCTAGACGTGCATTTTTTTATTTGGACTTCCTAACAAACTGAATATAGTTTATATAGTTTCCACTCTTACATTGGAAATCTGTAAATTTCTAGAAAATAGATAAATTTGATAAATTAAATCACATTAGATTTTCTCTTCTCAAACTTGAGCGTGCTTATACTTTACTCCTGTGCATCCCCCCACGGCCCCCCGCTCTCTCCTGTTAAACACAAAGGTAAGCAGTCCTGGGTAACCTGTAACTTACTGTTTTTCTTTATTTCCCACATCTACTTTACTTTTACTTTTTCCTTAGAATTTTGTGTCTACTTTAAAGATATACTCAATAAATATAGAAATCTTAACTTAGATGCAAATTTATTTTTAAAAAATGATGTTAAAAATAGAATCCATTACTTGGAACTCTTTACCCAATTACTCTCACTCTCTCATAGTTCCTGTGGGTACCAGCTGTGTTTTCCTTGTGGTAAAGGCAGGCAATTTGAGAAAATTAAAGAATGTTTGCAATTGATGTGTACAGAGCTGTCCTTGGAAGTGCACATAGTATTTTCAAGATGATAAACTCTAATAAATGTTTTCTCTGTTCATTGTTAGGGCTGGTAAAAGGCTGTCAATGAAACTCCAGCCCTGACAAGGAGTAAGAAGGCTGTGACTGAAGAGAGTTATTGCCGGTTATCTTGAATGAAAAAAATTAATATATTCCTTTTGTTAATTAACCACAAGGCAAGCGGCTTACATCAGTGCCCCCAAATTGCCTCATTTAACCCTTATACCACCATATAAATTAAGTATTATTTATACTGGTTCACAAATGAGGGGACTGAAGCCTAGGAGGGTTGTGTGACTTGAACAAAGTCACAGTGTTTGCAGAGTTCAGACAGGTGACAGTACTGGACAATACTGGAAAATGCTCTGAAGACTGATATGCTACTACTTGCTAGGCGATATGTGAGGGCTAGGGGTTGAGGTGGAATTAGTAGTTTTGGTAGGTATGAATACATTGTTTTCATTGTGAGTTTAAGTTGGTACTGGTATGAATTGTTTGCTATTCAATCTTCTCAGTGTAAAAATGGGATAATAATAATTATATCATAGAATCTTTTTGAGAAGTAATAAAATAATCGTTTTAACCGTTGAAAGATTTTATTTATTTTATTTTTAGACAGAGAGGAAAGGAGAGAGAAAAACATCAATGTATGGTTGCTTCTCACACGCCCCCTACTGGGGACCTGGCCAACAACCCAGGTGTGTGCCCTGACTGGGGAATCGAACTGATGACCCTTTGGTTTGCAGGCCGACTCTCAATCCACTGAGCTACACCAGCCAGGGCTTAACCCTTTTAAATAATGCTATCCATACAATAAACAGTCAAAGTGTTAGCTATCATTAGTTTTCTTTCAAGTGCAATGAATTTAATTGGTAACAAGAAAGTATAATTAAAGTAAGTAATAATAACTGGTTTCCCCTAAAGTCTCTGGGTCTGGGTGCTATTTTTCCCCTACAGGAACAGGAGTGAGGGCTTTTCCATAAACCCAGAGGGATGTTTGGTAGGAGCCCATTCCATATGGAGAATTCTCCCCTGCTCAAAGTTCTAAGCCAAATGAAACCTTCTACTCCCATCCACTTGGACTCTTTCTGGGCTCAGTGACAGAAGCACGTCGTTACTGCTCCTCAGAGGGAGCGGGCTAAACAAGAAATTGTTGTGAAGTTGCCTTTTCTGTTTCTGTTGCCCGATCTAGAGTATGTTAAAATCTAGGAATGGTAGCAATAAAATATATGTGAGTGGGCAGGCAGTATAGTGGTCGAATCCAGACTCCGGAGCCAGACGCGCCTGCTTAGCTGTTTGCTACTTACTCCCTAATTATGTGACAGTAGCTCTGGGCATCAGTCTCTTCAGTGGTAATGTGGGCATGTACTTAGAATACCATCTGGCACACAGGAGCACTGAAAGCTCTAGCTCCTCTAACAGCTGGAACTCTAATGCAGGTGTTTATTGAGCACCTGTGGTGTGAACAAGGCCACCACCCTCTCTGCTCCCACAACTCTCATCCTCGGAACTGACTCCGCATCCCGTCGTTCACCGAAGCTCTGCCTTATGCAGTAGGAGAAAGGAATGTGACAACAAACTCACATATGTGATGTTAACTAGTGCTTTTACATTTTATTAATTTTCCTCATTGTACAAGTGTCAACAATAAAAAACATTTAGATTATAACGTCAAAGCCCCTCTCTATTCTCTTTGCTCTCAATCCTGTCCAGATTTCACTCTACTCCAGAGGGCTCACTGTTAACAGTTTATAGTTTATACTTCCAATCCTCTTTTTCTATATTTCCAAACATGTATATGCATATGTATGCATATATGTATATGTATGTATGTGTATATATATACATGCACCTATATCTTAAGAAAAAGAAACCATTCTGCATCCAATATATTGTGCATTTTTTTAACTTCATTTTCATTTAAGTATATGTGTTAATGATTTACCTATGTGGATACATGTAGATGTAATTCATTTTATGAATATAATATATATTTTTTCACTACTCCCTATGGACATAGTTTTTTTCTTAAAAAATATTTTTCTTATAAACAGTGCTTCAGTGAAGTCTTTTTTAGTACATGTGAGATTATTTATTTAGATTAGAATCTTAACAGTGGAATCACTGGGTCTAATGGTATATTCCTTTTTAAAATTAAGTAGACACTAATACTTGCTTTTAAAAGGGCTTTACCAATGTTTACTCCCATGAACAGTATATAATAATGCATGTCTCCTTGTATTCTCTCCATAACTTACTGTTATCAATCTTTCAACTATTTATTAATCTAGGGAAAATAAACACAGTCAAACCTCAGTCCTTGACTGTCTCCCGTCTTGAACAATTCTGTTCTCTAACAGCCTTTCAGAGTGAAGAAAGTTCAAGAACTTCCAGGTTCCACTGGTAGCTTTTTATGGTTGCTTGAACATATGCTTCTGATTAGTCATGAAGCAGAGAATGATTTCTTATGTTTATTGATCATTTGCACATTATTTTTCTTAACCGACAGTACATGTCTTTTGCCCATCTTCCTGTTGGATTCTTGACATTTTCTTACTGATTTGCAGGAACTCTTTACATGTAATAGCAATCATTTGTTGTTTGTGGTGCAAGCACTTTCTCTAAGCCTGTCTTTGATATTATATATATTTTACTAATGGAGAATTTGAATTTTTAGGTATTCAAATTGGTAGGCTTTTCTTATATGTCTCCTGGATTTTGTATGTCAATTCAGCATATTTTTTTCATCCAAATAAAAATAATCCTCTAAATCTTGTTTATTAATTGTTACATTTCTTTCCACAGTTTGTTTTTTAGACCAGGTGCAATTAATCTTTGCATAGGATCTGGCATCTAAATTTACCTTTTCCTACAGGAATAGTCAGTTGTTCCAAATCCAATTATTGATTTGGAAATTCCATCTTACACACACACACACACACACACACACACAAACACACACACACTTTTTGAGACTATTTTTTTCATTGACATTTCTATACTGTTGTAATAATTATAGTTTTATTGTATGTCTTAATAGCAGTTAGGACTGATTCCAATTCACTGTTCTTCTCTTTCAAAATATTTTTGGCTCTCTTGTGCTTTTTCACTATGAATTTTGGAATCAGAGTTTAATTCCCATTAACTATTCTATTGGGATTGCCCCAAATATATTAATTGAGGAAGAACTGACAACTTCATACTATTGAATTTTTATGTTCAGAAACATGATATATCTTTTATTTATTTGAGCCTACTTTTCTGTAGACTCAAAGTTGTATAGTTTGCTTTATGTAGATCTTACATTTTCCTTTTTTAGTATTATTCCCAGGTATTGTGCCTTAGTCACTATCATTTTGAATGGAATAAATGTTTCCATTACATTTTCTGATTTAACATTGTTCATATAGAAACTTCAGGTTGTTTGTTGGTGTTGAGCTTATATCACTGGCTTACTAAATGTTCACATTGATTTTAACTGTTTTTCATTTTATTCATTTGGATATTCTCAGAGAAAATTAAAATTTACAAAATACCAATGGTTTTCTACATAGTCTTGTGGGAAAAACAGATACCACTTTATTTACTAAAAAGGGAATTTAAAAGAGCAAAGTGGTTACAGAAGTGAGGGACCCTTAAAAAACCACACCAATAACAAAGAAATAACCCAGAGATTAACGATAGTCATAAACCAGAACCATTAGACTGCAGAGATAAGGGAAGGAGGCAGTGTTACTAGAGTTGGGGACCAGGGTCACTCCAAAGAAACTAGAGGCATGGTGGACCTGTCAGGTGGGAGTGGGAGTCATGCAGGAGACATAGCTTCTCCCAGAGAAGCTGTAGGAGGCCAAAAGGATGAGAAAAATACCTCATCATCTCGGTTACCCAACTCTCTAATGTCCAGTCAGTGCCTCCCACCTGTTGAACTTAGCTGGACAGCAGCGAAAGAGAAAGTATGGGAAACACAGCTTATAATCGTTGGCCTATCCATGATACAGAGAAAAATACAAGGTGCTTAAGGAATGGATCTGAGCACAGGTAGCTTAGGATTGGCACACTTTCCAATATTTATGTCTCTAAATTATTTTTCTCATTTTATTGCATTGGTGACGACCTGTGGCACAATATTAAAGAGAGCTGGGGATAGGAAGTCTTTGAGCTTATTCTTGATTTTAGTTGAATTATTTCTAATGTTTCAATTTTAAATTTGGTGCTTAATGTTGTTTATAATTATTATATATCAGATTAAAAATCAAATCTTATTTAGCACCTACTGAGATGATTATATATGTAAACATATATTTAGCCATGGCTGGTATGGCTCAGTTGGACAGAGCATCGGCCCGTAACTGAAGAGCTGCGGGCTCAGTTCCCAGCTGGGTCACATACCTAGATTGCAGGTTCGGCCCCTGGCCCAGGTGCATGTGATCCCTGGTGCAGGTGCGTATGGGAGGCAAGCAATCAATGCTTCTTTCCCACACAGATATTCCTCTCTCACTCTTCCTCTTTCTCTACTAGCAATGAGAAAAATATCCTTGAGTGAGGATAAAATATATGTGTATATATTAATTTACTGTATTAATGCAGCAAATTACACTAATAGACTTGCTAATGGTGAATCAAGCTTCTATTAATGGGAAAAAACTTACTTTGTCATAGTGTGTTGTTCTTTGTAATAAAGTGCCATGATTGTTTATACCTTATTTAGGACTTTGGGATCTCTGATCATAGGTATCATGAACCTAGAGGATTATACTGTCCTTGAGAACAAGCTAAGACTCATTCCATCTTTTTTATGCCCTGTATATACAATATAAAGTTTTCCTAATCTTTGAACGTTTGGAAGAACTCCCACTTAAAACCTGGTGTATGATTTCGTTTTAAAGGGTGGAGCATTCATAAGCTTTTCAAGTTCTTCTATGATCATGCTTTCTTTCCATCTTGAGTCAACTGCTGAAAGTTGCTTTCACAAAATTTTGTTTAGTCAAGAAGGCATGTTGGTCTCTCACTCTCAGCCAAATGCCTTGGAGATATACAGTCCCTTGCTCACTTGAGGAAGGTTGCATAACCAGGATGCTTTTCCTAAGACTGATGATTTCGGTAGTACAAATATATACCTCATTAGGTGTCAATTTGGAGAATGGTATAAAGAAAGGTTTTTCACCCCAGAGTCCACTTATTTGATTATTTCAGGGATTCATGTATCTGATTGAAACACTCTCAGAAGAAATCGGTGGTACCAACTTTGCCAAAGAAGTGCTGTCTCAAGGATATATCTCAGCAGTCCTTTCACATGTGAGGTGGAATGTGCTATCACGTTGGGATAGAGAGTACGCCATTCCCAGGGTGAGCTACTTCAGCTAATTAAATCCACTTTAAGACCAGAGGTTGTTTTACTTGTGTTCTTCATGAATATTGGGAAAAGGACTTATTAGTTTTCTCATACTTCTCACTATAAAGTAGAAACCTTGAAATGTTTTTATTTTAGAAGTGACTACAGAGTATGAAACGTATGCTCTGAGACACGTTCAAGGGCAACATGGGACATTATGGGATGACTATGGAGAGTGTTATGTTTCTTCAAACCCCTGACCCTATTTTGATATAAGGGAAATTAGATTAAAATTAGCATCCAGAGCAGGCTTAAGAGGAAAAAGAAGTATATTTCTAGCTCAGTTCATTGTTATATTTATGTAAGCACTGGTATTGGGAAGGTTAGCTTTGTTCTCTTGGGAAGTGCTTGGGTTGATTGTTTATGCGTGAACTGTCCACTCCCCTTCACCTTCAGAAAATCCACTGCATTCTCCCTGTGCTTCTACCACTTCCACTTCACTGCATAGTCACCACATGCTGGTTCCCACCCACAGTCCCTCTCATTCTTTCCCCTACCCCACACGGCACCACAGAACAATTCTCCTGGTAAACCATGTTAGGGAGGAAAGAGATAAGAAAGAGCTACTCTGTTCCAAGGACTGTGCTGGATATAACCATACATTAAATAAGGAGCCTGCCCCTAACAGTGGTTCTCAAACTTTAACAATGAATCATATGGGTTAGCATTTTTAATTTGATTCTTGATATGGAAATTTGAGATTTGCTGACTTAGCTACAAGAGCTCAGTTTCTCTAGTCAGGCAAACTTTGAATGATAAGTCTTTGCTGCTCACTGTGTGTGGCATTAAAAAGTGTATTAGCCATTTTATTTATTTATTTATTTATTTAATCCTTACCCCCTTTATCCCCTCTGCCCTGCACCCCATCCCATCATCCCCACACCTCCTAGTCCATGTCCATGGGTTGCACACACCAGTTCTTTGGCTTCTTAATTTCCCACACTACTCCCAGCCTCCCCCTGTCCACTTTGTTTTTTGTTTGTTTTGTCAACATTTTCCAGCCACCGTTTTCCCCAGCCCCACCAGCCCCCACCTCCCACCCTCAATCCTTCCCCTCCCTTTCCCCTGTCATTCCCTCCCTCTCCCCTCTGGTTACTGTCAGTTTGTTTTTTATTTCAGTGTTACAGGTTATATTTTGCTTGCTTATTTTGTTGATTAGGTTCCACTTATAGGTGAGATCATATGGTATCTGTCTTTCACCGCCTGGCTTATTTCACTTAGCCTAAATGCTCTCCAGTTCCACCCATGTTTTCACAAAATATAGGAGCTCCTTCTTTCTTTCTGCTGTATAGTATTCCATGGTGTAAATGTACCACAGTTTTTTGATTCACTCATTTACTTTTGGGTACTTAGGTTGCTTCCAATTCTTAGCTATTTTAACCATTTTAGATTAGTTTTTTAATCAGAAAATGAGTATATTCGTAACAATACTAAGAATAAATTAGGTTAAAAGTGCACATTGAGAGCTTAGCACACTGCCTAGAACACTGTCAGGCATCAATCAGTGTGTCAGAAGACCTGGATTTTTTTTCCTAAGTAGTGTGTTACTTTGAACAACTTACACTATACAATTCATTTGTGCTACTATTTAATCATCTGCAAAATACATTTATTTTTTATGTTTTAAAAAATAATTTTGTGCTGTGTTTTTACATCTCTTAACCTTTAAATAACTTGGTGGTATTGTTCATTGCTAAAAGGTAAAACTCATATAGATTAGTGCCAAGGTCACAGATTTAATCAGTGGTGGGCAGGGGTTTGAACACAAGCTCTCTGATGCTAGATCCTCATTCTTTTGTCAATATCACAATGGTCCTCAACTGAAGGACTTGAACACATGATCTGTATATCATCTCTCTGTCACTAAAGCATTTGCATTAGATGTTTCACTCTTAGGGACAGCTTTAAGGGATTGGATGCCCACAGTGAAAATCCAGGTCTGCAGTGGTTAAAACAATTACAACAAACACAGAAGTACAGTACCAAAGGTGACTGTGCAAAAAATTCAGGCTGTGTGAGGAAAATTGAGACCTGTTTTGAGGTCCCCAGTTATCTTCAAATATGAGATTAAGGCCCAAACTCCAGCTGCCTATGCATATGTGAATATGTCCACACTACCCACCTCCACCACCATTGCTACCGCTTCCCCACAGATAAGGTATTCAAAGAGAGAGAGCTGGGGGTTTCAGTTACACTGATGAGACCAAAAGTGGATTCACATCTGCTTCTGAGCAGTGCTTTGGAGAGGTATAATGTTTCAGTTGCTCCAGGGTGCCTCCCTCCCTGTATAGTCACCAGAAACCTGGGAGTGAGACAAACATGTAGTCTACCAAGATGGAATGTCTTCAGTTGAATTTTGGAGGCCATGGGCCTATGCAAGTGTAACAGGAGTAGGGTTTTCCCTGTTTTCTCAGATTCTTCTGCATCCAAGTTTTGTTTTTCAGTACTCATGGAGGGTACCAAAAAAGGTGTGACAGAGACAAGAATTTAGAGAAAGAGCAGGAGCTGTAAAACTGCTGCTTAAAAATTGGACGCCTAGAGCCGATGACCAAAGATGGGAAGTACTGCATATTCTCCAATTAGGGTCAGTGTTTGGCCTGCTGGGCTTACCACCAGGAGACAATGTGTAACTAGCAGTACACCAACCACCTGCCTTGCCCAGGCTCCCAACTCAAATAAGAAGAGGATGGAGTGATGGAGGGTATGACCTTTCAGGAAATTCAATAAAAGTGGTTTGCTTTCAATTCCTTCTTATGGGGCAATGATCTCTCCTTTCAAAGCCAAGAGAGAGTCCCTCATATCTATTGAGGGTTTTCTCCAAGCATTTTGTTACCCACGGAATGCTTAATGAGCTGTAGAACCTGCAGGCCCAACTTGAATGTCTTCAGGGTTTTATGGAGAGTTTTTAGAGAATGTACTGTGAAAAGGGTTTCACTTATATTATAGGGCGATTACATAGTTTTTGCCCAAACTAGTACACTTTTGAGGGTGAAGTGGGGCACTGTAATTATCTATGGACAACAGGTGAAAAATAGGACTCCCTTAGTCAGTCAGGGTGTCTGATTGCTCTATCTCAATTTACTTTAATATACTTCATCACAGAGAGGGTGACATATGCATGTTAATTAGTTTTAATCTAACTACTAACCCTATGAGTGGTTAGTTAACATTTGAAGTCCCCGACTGGGCATGCACACTCCAAAGCAGTTAACATTTGAATGACTGACTAATCAGAAACCCATTCTCCAAAGGCACATTGGCTTTGGTTATCTTTGTTAATTAGCATAATAAATAACAGAAAATTTTCATTAGTGAAATCAATGGTGCTCAAGATGTATGAGTGGGCAGTAATACTCAGTATTGTATAACTACTGCCCTCTTTGTATGGACAGATACAAGTGGAATTCGAGAGCCTCTACCACTTGGAATGGTCCCCTAGGCTTAGGATTCCAAGGAAATTGAGAGGCTGTTTTAAGTTTCCTAATGGAAATTTTGTTACCTTACCCTGACCAGAAGGCTAACTGAATATCAAGAAAACCTTTCATGCTTCAACAAAACCTTTCATGTGTAGCTGGATAGAAAGCTAGGATTTTATTAAGCCTACAGTATAGGCTGTAGGATTGCTTTCCTGTTTTCTATAACCCTTGCTTACATAGTAGCAAATTTATCGTCACATACTACATGGTAGTGATGTTGAGGGAAAGGACCCATTTCATCCTTACCTACCTCTGCAGGAGACTATAGGTGTTTGCCAAGATCCACACTGGCTTAAATCAGTGTGTGGCACATGTCAGTTTCAGCCTCACCTCCCCCCCCACTATTGAAAAGAGGGAATACTTGACCTTAGTCCTCAGGTTTAGGGGTATATTTAACGTAGAGACAGATGCTCATCAGAGCCTAGAGATTCTGACATATGGGGGCCAATGGAGTAACACGTTTCCTGACATAACTGTACTACATAGTGTGTCTAGAAAGTTGAAGGGGTGCAATTGCTAAGATGTCTAAGTTTCTAAGATCCTTGGAGGATGCGGAAGGGAATTCTAAGTGAGGAAACCCAGAAATTACAGGAAGGTCAGGAGCTCAGGGCCGTGGGTGAGAGAAAGGGTTGGGAATTCTGTCACAGGAAGGTCCAGGAAAGACACACCTGTCATTTCTAAAAGGGGCCTCCTTGATAGAGGGGGCACAGTGAGGTTTTACACCATTCCAAGAGAACTATGTGCAATATTTATAGAGTGACCTCCACGTCAGCGGAGACCGCCAGCCCCACCTGGAGAACCAGAGCAACGGGGGGCCCTTTTCTAATACTGGCAAGTAGTCTCCCCATCCCTCCTTGCTGTCCCCACGCCATGGAGTATGGGTCCTAGAAGAAGAGGGAATTTATGTCTCAGAGTCCGTTTCTTCCACCTTGGTCCAAGCTCTTATAAACAGAGAAATGGATATTTTTCTAAAGATTTTGTAGGCCAATCAGTGGTTTCATCATGTACTAGGAGAAAAAATTGATCAAATTCCAATTATTCATCTCATTTGTCCTAGGAAAGTCTCTCCCCTTAGTCTTCCTTTATGTATGGTTTAAATTAGTAGTTTCAGTGAGACAGCTACCACTCAGCAGGGGAAATCTGTGGGAGGATTTTTGGATTGTTCCTACAGAGAGAGGGTACTGCTGGTTTTGATGAGCTGGAATCAGAGAAGCTAAATATCCTACAATGTGTGGCAAAGTACCACATAACAGAGAATTGTACCATGTCTCCTATGACTCCAGAATGTCCTGTGGGATGTTCATTCAGTGAGAAACCCTGTTTGTAATTACCTGAGTGAGCCTAGAACTTAGCTAAAGCATGTGTGCGTTGGTGTGCATGTGTGTTTGGTATGGTTTTAATATACAATATGCATTGGATTTTTCAGTAACACAGATACTAGGTAAATCAAAAGAAGCTGGTAGCTAATTATGTCTTAAAATTTTCTAAGAGAGTGTTTTTCGTTTCAGAGGATCACATCATTAATGGCCATACATACCAATGATGGTAGTTGAGCGCCAATGACACCGACTAATGTCAGTCTGTGTTTGTAACTGTAACAATCATAGTGGTTCCATCATAAGTGCAAGCATCAGACCACCTCACTCTGTATCATGGTGCAGTCAAGGCTGAGCAGTTATATAGTCAAATGCCTATTAATACCATGTCTCTTCCATAATCAGGGTTGCCAGATTTAACAAATAAAAATATAGAAATCGCAGTTAAATTTAAGTTTCAGATCAGCAATGAATAATTTTTTAAAGTATAAGTATGTCCTAAATATTGTCCCTCCATTTACCTGGCAAACCTTCAGAATACATTTAGGGAATTTTATTGGATTGCTTGAAATGTGTGTGGATAGGAAATACTATTTAATAATTTAATTTCTGGAGGTTAAAGGGCCATTAACTGCTATTTATCATGAGAAGGAATCAGTGGAGCTAGATAGAATTTCAAAGCACCAGTTTAGTTCAAAATAGATGTAACAAAGGAGGAACTACCTATTGTCTACAAGCACGGCCCTTTGTGCAAAGGACCTCACACTTAGAACCCCATTCTACCCACTCAAGTAATTAAATATTCTCTTAATTTAAAAAAAGTATCCTCCTTAGTAAGAATTATGCTGCTAAGAAATAGATTTTCTTCATTTTGTTGCATCTAAATCCAGATTTAATTAAAGTAAATGTTCTCTCCGTGGGGGCAGGGGTGCTGTACAGGATCACTGACCTGAAACACTTGGGCTGTTACAACAATTTCAGGTGTTTATATTAATCAGTAAAATGTCTCTCTTCAAACTTAACAGTCATTTACATTGCTTCCCAGGCACTAAGAAACCTTTCCTACATCCTTTGAAATAGAAGTATAATTTCTGCAACATTCATATTTGATTATAATATTGCTATCAAAATGGATAAAATAATATTTTAAGGTAGTATGCCCTACTGAGAACAATCAGAGATTAAATTATGGCTTTTTGATTTGATTTAGGGGAAAATCTGAAAGAGCATATGCACCAGAGTGCCCCCAGCTAAGCTTGATAAGGTTCAGGATGAATCACCAAGTAATTTACAAAGGACAGAGATATTTTATGGTTCAGAAAACTGCAGAAGAATTAATAAATAAGCAAATAAAAATGATATAATAATCATTAGGACAAGGAAAGGCTTATCTGGTTTATCTGATGTCATTGTACTGGAGCCAGGAATATCTTCCAGCGCTGCTATCAGGGCACATTATTCCCCCGCCTACCTCTCCTTCGGGACTTTGCATTGAACTCAAAGTCTAAAGTTCAAAATTCTCTACAAGCTCCTCCATAACCTGCTTCCTGCTGCTTTCTGCAGCTTCATCGCGCACATCTGCTCCCGCCCCATTAGGCTGTCCATTCAGGTCTTTTTCCTCAGGCTCCTGCCTGCCATGAGGCCTGTGAACATGTTCCCTCTGTCCTAAACCTTCGCACTGCTCACCCTTCACCTGGACAAACTATTGTTCCGGTCTCAGTCTTACTACATTTCTGAAATCTTACTTAAAATAATTTTTACCTGGTGGCAAAAGAATTTTGATGCCATTAAGAAATAGAAGAGTATAAAACATTTTTGTTTTACCTTATTTTAAAAATTTCCAGTTTTTGTATATTTTGTAAGCATGTAATTTGCAGTACAGTAAAACTGGCTTATAGTTCATAAAAAAGATATACAAATATATGCTACAGATATGTGCTGAATTTTGTTAACATTATGGCCATGGACAAAAATATTTGGAGACCACTACCGTGAAGTAATGATTCTCAGCTCTAACAGGAGAATCACTTTTCAAAACTTTCAGAGTGCTTGGGCTCCTTGCCAGACAGGCAGCGGGAGTGAAGCTCAAAATTTAATAGTTTGAAAACCTCTGCAGGTAATTCTGATGTAGAGCCACAGCCAGGAATCAGCCTAGAGACAAGGAAAGAGTCTCTCAGAGCAGGCTCTGTTCCTGGGTCGCCTGCCACCGGGTTACCAGGGGAGGGGGCCCATCGAGTCCTAATCTAGGAACAGAGTGGGGGCTCGATATTCGGTGCTGTGTTAAGACTTGTGCTCATTATTTTATTTGAAACTCTCAAATACCTTACCACCCCCATTTTATAGACATGATTCCCATTTTATACAAGAGAATACTGAGGGTCAGAGAGGATAAGGGACACTTAGGATAAGGGTCACACAGCTGCAGGCCAGAACAGGGAATTTTAATCATTAATAAGCTCCACAAATGAGTTGTATACACACCAGAATCCGAGAAGCACTTGTGCGGAGCAGAGAAGCTTTCTTCTCCATTGATCACCTTCATATTAAGAAACCCTCGAGTAGTCACTAGGAGCTGTTGTGCCAGAAAAAAATTACCTTTCCCCCCTTACGCATGCACAGTAATTACAGGAGTTCATCAGTATGAAATATATTCACATTAGAGTCTCTGGGTTAGCATTTATATTATTTCAGTAATTTATTTATTACAATGTGGTAGCCATTCACTGGAAAAGCTCAGAACAATAGCTGTCTTCTGTGATTTCCTATTATTCATATAAGCAGAATAAATATAAGTAAAGAGTAATTTGAAAAATTTGAGTATAATCAAGGTTGACAAAAGCTAATTAAGTAGGACATATGCAGGAAGGTTCTTAATTAGCCTTTCAAAAATTGTCACTTATCTTGTGACTTCAACTCTTAAGAATAAAGGAGCCGAAAGAAATGACAAAGCGCATGTGTATCAAAGAAGGCCATGACTTGGACCATCTGGGCACAAAGACAGTTGTTAAAAACACAGGAGAATGGTTAAGGCAGGTTGACTTTGACCTTGTGTTCAAGAATTGTTGTCTAACTAAATGGAGGAGAAACTCAATATAATAATTTCCCCTGCTGGGATTAGCTAAATACATGTCATCATGTTGGGAAATAATCAGTTTGAAGGGAAATAAAGTGAGCAGGTGGTTTCTGACAACTTGTCTCACGAACCTTGTGTATGCCACAAAATGTGTGTGTGCATAGACACAGAGATATTTGTTTATGCATACCTAAATTCAGGTTATGTCACAGGTGTTAGCATTTTTTGTTTGTTTGTTTGTTCAGATGAGTAAAGGTAGCAAACTTGTGGTCTATTGGATGGCGCAAGATGGCAGACAAGTTTTGTTTGACCTCAAAATATTGGCAAATACAGTGTTTTAATAATTTTGACTTCACTGTCAACATTTAAATGTGCAGAAATTCCACATAAAATTTCAGATTTCTGTTTTACTTCCACCGTGGGAAGATATGGCAACATTTGATCTCTATTCCTACATGGCGCTTGTGCTGTCTCTCATGATCAGCCTATTTAACCTGCATTTAATTTGTGGTGTCTGTTCTGGAGGATAAAATGAAGTGAGATGTGGAAGGGATGAATTTATCTCATCCTTATTCTATGCTTGGTACTATGCTAGAATTTTTATACTACTTATTTTACTTAACCCGTCAAACCATCTTTACTGAGGTTCAGAGAGGATAAGTAATTCCACCAACGTCACACTGCTTTTGGCAGAGGCAGGATCGAGGCAAGGTCCATTTTGGCTCTGTATGCTGCTGTAGGGTTATAACTGGAGTGAGAACGGTGTCCCCGGACTCTGGCATTCACATGTTTACCTTCCTGTTCTTGCTGCTATTGACAGTGAGTTTTGCTTTCAGACGTTTTTCTGCTGCATCAGATTCATGAGCAGCAGAAGAAGCAGGTCAGCAAATGTGTGTTAGCAGCTGCTACATGAAAGATTACATGTCTTAGACATGGCTCTAGTTTACACTGGAGTACAGGCATTAAGCAAAATACAGAAATAACTGCGGTACTAAATGCAGTATATGGGATGCATCGTGAGTATGGTAGAAAGTGCAAAGATAATGAAAGAAAGAAGAGATCTTTTAGGATGTGTGGCATGAACTCCTGGGTCAACTGTGTGATCACTGGCTTTCACCTTTTATCTTACTTTCTTCCTATGTTTTCAGATATCTCTATCTATATATATTTCATTAGAAAAAGTATATATATTGGATACTTCCCTCAAATGTGTATGTATAGATATAAATTAAGATATATTAGATATATTTGTTTATACATACCTACATACACAGATTGGGCCAGGACAATAATCTGCAAGTCTTATCTCTGAATCTCACAAGTCAGAATCTGGATCCTTACTTTTAATAGATGTCAAGCCCTGGCTGGTGTGGTTCAGTGGATTGAGTGCCAGCCTGTGAACCAAAAGGTCCCTGGTTCAATTCCCAGTCAGGGCGCATGCCTGGGTTGCAGGCCCAGTCCCCAGATGGGGGCATGTGACATCAACTGATTGTTGTATCTCTCATACATCGGTGTTTCTCTCTCTTTCTTTCTCCCTCCCTTCCCCTTTCTCTAAAAATAAATAAATAAAATATTTAAAAAAATAGATGTCAAATGCTGGTACAATACACATCAAGAGATGATACAGAGTACTTGTTAAGGGCCCAATCTTTGGGACACACTTCCTGGATTTAAATCCCAGCGATGCTATTTACTGGCTGTATAACCTTAGGCAAATTACTTAATCTCTTTGTGCCTCAGTTTGCTTGTCTGTAAAATGGAGGTCAGAAGAGTGTACCTGACTTCTACGGTTATTGTGACAATTAACATGAGTTAATGTATATAAATTATTTAGAGTAATACCTTCCTAATAATTACCATATTAGAGTTTGCTACTCTTGTTATTATTACAATAATGTAATACACTGATCTTTTCAATATTCAAATAGAAGGATATTTAGTGATATCCATTTTTGGTGTCTCTCCATTTAATAATTTAATCATCTCCACAGAAGCTGCTATCCTTTTAGCATTGCACTTCTAGCTCATTTCATGTTTAGTGCCACTAGGAAAATTCTAAAAAAGTGGAAGAAGAAAAAGAGTAGATGTTAAGTAGTATTGATAGTTTGTGATGCATGAACCTAATGAAACACCACATTGCCTGCCCTTCTTTCAAATATCCTGAGAACTGAAGTTCTGCCGTGTCAGGGGAGGAAACAAAACATGTTTCAGGCTCATTGTAGAAAGTTATTCTTTCTCCCCAGCTCCTTATTTAGGTCATGTGCCAAGCATAATAGAATAATAGAACATCATTTTTAGTTGTATAGTTATTTGCATTTAAGATATAGAAAATTTTATCCTCCGAAAAAGCATACTCATGTCAATTTGCAGTCAGTTGTCCTGGCAACTCTTGGCAACAACTCATTCATTTTCTAAAACTATAGATTAGTTTTGTCTGTTCTAGAATTTTATGGAATAAAGTGGAATAAAATACTATCCTCTTGTAAGTACGGTTTCGTGTGTTTATTGATCATTTGTATGCCTCATTTTATATGGCGTCCATTCCTCTTTGGCCTACTTTTAAATGGAGTTGATTAGCCTATTCAGTTTAAGAGTTCTTTCAATATTCTGGATACAAATCCTTTGTCAAATATATGTATTGCGTATATTTTTGCCCAGTTTGTATCTGTTCTTTTTATTTTATTAATACTATGTTTTAAAGAACAGGACTTTAACATTTTGATGGGGTCATATTAAAACCATATTTACCTTTTATGACCTAGTTTCTGGATTTACAGAGCATCACTTTACTTGTATTCTACTCATAGAAGCAGCTGCACAGCCCCCCAAGGTTCAGGAGTGTGAGACAGAGATTCCATCTCTTAAAGGGAGTGAGGGAAGTTCTGAAGGAGTATGTGGAATGAGAACTATTATTGTAAACTACAATCTGCCGGTGTCTTTAAAAATTAGTCTGTTTCACTTAGATAGCCAAGTTTAGTAGCATGAAGGTGTTCAGGATAATCTCTTAGTATCCTTTTAATATAAGTAGTATCTGTAACAATGTCCCTTCTTTCATTCTTATTGTTCATTTGTGTCTTCTCTTTCTTTTTTCTTGATTGAACTATTTAGAGTTTCATAAAATTTATTGATTTTTTTAAAAAACCAACTTATTATCTCACTGACTTTATTTAAATTTTTATTTTATTGATTTCCATTCTTATCTTTATACTTTCTTTCATTTTCATTACTCTAGGCTTAATATGTTTCTGTTATTCTAGCTTAGTAAGCTAGAAGCTTAGAGCATTGGTTTAGACTTTTATTCTTTTTCAATATGAGCATTTAAAATTATAAATATTAATCTAAGCACTTCTACAGATGTATCTTTAAAACTCTGATATGCTATCATTTTACTATCACTCAGTTAAATATTTTCTAAGTTTTCTTTTTCTTCTTCGACTCAGAGGTTATTTAGAGGTGGTTTGTTTAATTTCCAAACAATTGGGGATCTTCCATTTTTCTTTTTGCTATTGATTTATTTTATTATTGAGATAAAATTCATGTAACATAACATCAATCATATTTAAAGGTACAATTCACTGACATTTAACATATTTAGAATGTTGTGTAGCCATCACTGCTATCTAGTTCCAAAATATTTTCATCATCTCAGAAGGAAACCCTGCACTCTTACAGCCGTAACTTCCCATTCTTCCCTCTCCCTAGCAACTCGTAATCTTTCCTCTCTCCATAGATTTGCCTATTCAGGATATTTCATAAAGAAAATTGAACCACACAATGAGCAGCCTGTTATGTTTGGCTTCTTTCACTTCACATAATGTTTTCACAGTTCACCCATACTGTAGCATGTATCGATACTTCATTTCTTTTTATAGCTAAATAATATTCCATTGTGTAGAGATAGTTTTGTTCATTCATCAGTTTAAGGACATTTGTTTCCAACTTTTGGCTATTTGCATGAAAGTTTTGTTTAAATAACCATTTTTAATTCATGTGAGTATATACCTAGGAGAAGAATTTCTGGGTCATATGGTAATTCTATGTTTAACTTTTTTGAGGATCCACAGAACTTTTCCACAGTGGCTGTACCATTTATATTTCTACCAGCAATGTAAAGAGGTTTCGATTATTTCACATCCTTGCCAATACTTATTTTTTACTTTTTAATTTCTTGCCATCCCTGTGGATGTGAAGTGGTATCTAATAATGGTTTTAATTTGCATTTCTCTAATGACTAATAATGTTGAACATCTTTTCATGTAATAATGGGTCACTTACATATCTTCTTAGGAAAGATGTCTATTCAAGTCTTTTGCTCATTTTTAAAATAGGGTATTTATTTGCTGCTGTTGAGTTCTGAGTCCTTTATATATTTTGGATACTAAACTCTTATGAGATATATAATTTGTAAATATTTTATTCCATTCAGTGCATTGTGTTTTTACCTTCTTGGTAGTGTCCTTAGATGTACAAAAGCTTTTAATTTTGT
>PVJD01001942.1:0-228901 GCA_004026545.1 Mormoops blainvillei | reverse complement strand
CATCTAGAAAAAGAGGGAGAGGACACAAATAAAATCAGAAATGAAAAAGGAGAAAAGACAACTGATACCACAGAAATACAAAGGATTGTAAGAAATTACTATGAACAACTATATGCCAAGAAATTTGAAAACCTGGGTGAAATGGACAAATTTCTAGAAAAATATAATCTTCCAAAACTGAATGAAGAAGAAGCAGAAAACCTGAACAGATCGATAATAGCTGGTGAAATTGAAACAGTAATCAAAAAACTCCAGGCACACAAAGCCCTGGGCTGGATGTTTTAACAGGAGAATTTTACAAAACATTTCAGGAAGAGTTTACCCCTGTCCTTCTGAGACTATTCCAAAAATTCCAAGAAGAGGGAAGACTCCCAAATTCTTTTTATGAGACCAGCATCATCCTAATCCCAAAACCAGATAAAGACACAACAAAGAAAGAAACTACAGGCCAATAACCCTGATGAACATAGAAACTAAAATCCTCAGCAGAATATTGGCATTCTGCATTCAGCAATACGTTAAAAAGATCATCTACCATGATCAAGTGGGATTCATCCCAGGGATGTAAGGATGGTACAATATTCACAAATCAATAAACATAACACATCACATAAATAAAATGAAAGACAAAAATCTCATGAGCATATCAATAGATGCAGAAAAAGCATTTGATAAGTTACAGTGCCAAATTATGATAAAAACACTTAGCAAAGTGGGAAAGAAGGGGGCATACCTCAACCTAATAAACACTATATATGAGAAACCTGCATCCAACATTATACTAAACAGGCAAAAAGTAAAAGTTTTCACACTAAGATCAGGAACAAGACAAGGGTGTTTGCTTTCACCACTTCTATTCAAGATAGCATTAGAAGTCATAGCCACAGTCATCTGACAAGAAAAAGAAATAAAAGGCATCCAAATTGGAAAGGAGGGAGTAAAACTGTAATCGGTTGCAGATGACATGATAGTGTACGTAGAAAACACTATAGACCCCACCAAAAAACTACTAGACCTAATAAGTGAATTTGGCAAAACAGCAGGATACAAGGTCAATATTCAGAAATGGAAGGCATTTCTGTAAACCAACAATGAAATATCAGAAGCAGAAATCAGGGCAAAAATCCCATTTACCATAGCAACAGGAAAAATAAAGTACCTAGGAATAAACTTATCCATGGAGGTTAAAGACATGTACTCAGAAAACAACACAACACTGAAGAAGGAAATTAGGGAAGACACAAATAAATGGAAGCATATACCACATTCATGGATTAGAAGAATTAACATCACCAAAAGGTCCATACTACCCAAAGCAATCTAGAGATTTAGCGCAATCCCTATTAAAATAGCAACAACATATTTCACAGATATAGAAGAAACATTTCAATAATTTATATGGCATCATAAAGGACCCCAAATAGCTGTAGCCATTTTGAGCAAGAAGAACTTAGTAGGAGGGATCACAATAACTGACATCAAGCTATAGTATAAGACCACTGTAATCAAAACAGTCTGGTCCTGGCATAAGAACAGACACACAGAACAATGACACAGAATAGAGAGCTCAGATATAAACCCATGTTGCCATTGTTAATATTTGACTAAAGGGGGCAGGAGCACAAAATGGAGTTAAAACAGCCTCTGACAACAAATGGTGTTGGGAGATCTGGACAGCTACATGCAAATAAATGAAATTCGACCACCAACTTACATCACATACAAAAGTCAACTCAAGATGGATAAAAGACTTAAATATAAGCTGAGACACCATAAAAGTCCTAGAGGAGAACATAGGCAGGAAAATCTCAGTAATTCCATGCAGCAATATTTTCATCGATATATCCCCTAGAACAAGGGACATGCAGGAGAGAATAAACAAACAGAACATCGTCAAAATAAGCACAGCTAAAGAAAACATCAGCAAAATGAAAAGGGAACAAAATGTATGGGAAAAGATATTTGCCAATGATACCTTGGACAAGGGTTTGATCTCCAATATATATAAAGGACTCACATGACTCCACTCCTAGAAAACAAAGAACCCAATTAAAAAATGGGCAAAGGACCTGAACTGACACTTCTCCAAGGAGGACATGCACAGGACCCAGAGACACATGAAAAGATGCTCAGCATCACTAACCATCAGAGAGATGCAAATTAAAACCACAATGAGATATCACTTCACACCAGACAGAATTGCCATCATAAACACATCGACAAACAAGTGGTGGCCAGGATGTGAAGAAAAGGGAGCCCTGGTACACTCTTGGTGGGAATGCAGACTGGTGCAGCCACTGTGGAAAACAGCATGGAATTATCTCAAAAAGCTAAAAATGGAACTACCTTTTGACCCAGCAATTCCACTGCTGGGATTATTCCCTAAGAATCCTGAAACACTAGTTCCAAAGAACTTATGAACCCCAATGTTCATAGCAGCACAATTTACAATAGCCAAGAATTGGAACAACCTAAGTGCCCAACAGTAAATGAGTGGATTGAAAAACTATGGTACATTTACACAATGGAATACTACATAGCAGAAAGAAAGAAGGAGCTACTATCCTTTGCAACAGCATGGATGACACTGGAGAGCATTATGCTAAGTGAAGTTAGCCAGGTGGTGAAAGACAGATACCATATGATCTCAACTATAAGTGGAACCTAATCAACAAAATAAACAAGCAAGCAAAATTAACCAGCAACATTGAAATAAAAAAACAAACTTACAGAGGAGAAGAGGGAGGACGATAACAGGGGAAAAGGAGGGGGTGAGTCATCAAGGAACATGCATAAAGAACACATCGTCAAAGCCAAATGGGGGAAGAATTGAGGGTTGGAGGTGGGGATGGGTGGGGCTGGGGAAAGTGGTGGTGGGAAAATGTTGAAGTGAGGATGATGGGATCAGGTGTATGGTGGAGCAGATAAAGGGGAGAAAAAAATGAGACAATTGTAATAACATGGTCAATAAAACATACAAAAAGAAAAAGAAAAAATTTTGGTACATTTCCACAGTGGAATATTTTGCAGCAGAAAGAAAGAAGAAATTCCTCTCTTTTGTGACAGCATGGACAGAACTGGAGACTATTATGCTAATTGAAATAAGCCAGTTGGTGAAAGACAAATACCATATGATTTCACTGATAAGACGAATCTAATGAACAAAATGCGCAAAAGAGAACCTGGGGCTGAAAATCATTGAACAGACTGGCAGCTTTAAGTGGAGAGTGGGGAGGTGGGCACTGATTGAAAGAGGGGAATGGCCCATGGACATGGACAGTGGTGAGGGGACCGATTATGGATATGGGCGTCAGCTGTGCGGAGGGGGATGTATGGAGAAAAAGTGGGACAACTCTAATAGTATAAACAATAAAATAAAAAAATAAAGGTATGACACCTGGGGAAAGTTGCAAGAAACTTGTATTTACTATAAGTTTAGCTGTCAGAAAAAGGATAAGTTAATGCAGTGTGCCTAGATACTCATGTCTATCCCATGTGGTTGCCTTTGCAATGATGTGAGATTTATGATATAAAGCACTAAGCATAGTGTTTAGGATGTGGTGGGTGCTGCAGAATATTTGCAGAATATTGTTTTTCTCTCTTTTACTTTTTCTCCTTTTGCTCTTTGGAAAACCAAGAGCTTCATAAGAGTACTAAATTGAAATTAATGTTTTATAATTTTGACTTTTTATCTACTGGCCTGCTGTTATTTCTAAAGAATTTTTGTTAACATTATATAAGTAGAAAGTATTTTAATTCTTTCCTATCATACACTTGATCAATAAAATGTTTCTATACATTTCCTGTGTTTTATATGAACTTATTTGTTAACATTTAAATAATATGGTAATAGTTTTATATAAAATTATATGGTAGATTTGAAGTGTTTTAGGATTATAGTTTGCCTTAATGTTAATTATTTGGATCATATGCAAATTTGAAGTAGAATGTTAATATATGATATTTAATGTAGCTGTAGATTACCCTAAGTTAGATATAATTTTCCTCTTGTTTCAATTCAATTTCTTTTAGATTGCAGCAAGCTTTAAAATTTTCATAGGTCTTGTCTGGTCATCTGAAGTGAAAACTGGTTTCTCAAGGCACGCTATGTGTGTTTCTTAAAACTTATTTTTAAAAGAAAGTGAGGTCAATGTTTATAAGAAGTGACACTCATAAACATTTGATGAAAACTAAGAAACTCTGAAATAAGCAACAATTTTTACAGTTATGAAAAAGACTATGGCAAAAATAGAAATTATACGTAAACTTTTTTTAAGCAGTATTTTTTTTTATTTTGGTGTAATTCTTTCTCATGATATCCCTGGGTCAATATGGCATTTTATTGTGGTTCAAACTAAATGAAAATCCAGGTAAACAGATTTTGAAAGATGGTGGTACTTTACATGTGCTCTGGCCTTATTAAGTACCCCCCTTTCATTTTTAATTGATTTATACAGAAGTTATTTCCAATTGTATTTTTTGTTCCAGCCATAATAATGGAACAAAAGCCTTCTAAATGCTCTTAAAGACAGCATTGCAAGGAGACTGGCAGAGATTCATAATAACTAGATTTGCATGCTCTTCTGATAAAGAGAGCAGTTTCAGAAACATTTCTCAGCTCATTGTGCACAATTGTTGACATTTTGCCATCGTAATCCTTTTAATGTTGTAGCCTTTTGAAATTTGTGTAAAGGTTTTGCTTCACATCAAAATAAATGAAGGTATAAGGAGCAACCAAAAATACAATCTCTTAAAGTGCACCTGCTATTATAGGGATTTATGATGGTCAACATCTATGGACTAGTGAACACAAACTTGTTCAAAACCAAACCAAACCAAACCAAACCAAAACAAAACAAAACAAAACAAAACAAAAACAGAGAGAGTTCCAGAAAGACTGCCTAAAACATGATAAAACAAAATCCACTAGTGCAACACACTAGATTTAAGCTAAATACTGCAATCTGTGGGATTTATTGAATTTGCTGTTGGGTTTGGCTCTTTAAGGACATGTCAGCAGGAGGCAGAATGAAACCTAGGCCCTAAGAAGCACTTTGGTCTGATGTGATCAATTGTCTTGCACATAATTGTTAGAGAGCTATGAGTCAGGCCCACATGTGCCATATTTAAATCAAGAATCTAGAGAAAAACTCTTGATATGATATTCATAGGATACTGCTGCTACAATTTCTAGTCCTCCATCTAGGTGAACTGATATATTCAGGTTAAGTCCTACCTTTTCAGAAACTTCCCCCTTTTGGCCTCCTTCTGTAGAAGAAACTGCTTCTCTAATCATGCAAATAAATCCTCAATTGAAGGATTCCATACCTTGTCCCTGATTGACAGGGTGACTATGAACCTTCTATCTTTGCATCCAGGTATTGAGTAGGCTGTTATTAATTCAAATAACCTCTTTTCTCCCTAGCAACCTATCTTATGTGACTTATGCAGACCCCTCACTCCCCACTGTTTGCATATGTTACTTTCAGAGAAATCTCAAACATCCAGTGCAATCTTATGCAACTAGTAAGGACTGTGTAGAAGATATACAATAGTATGATGAATTACTTAATCCATTCCCATGCCTTTATCTTTCCTCTCAGAAAATACCTGCCATACTAATATCCCTATACTATGCTAATGATTTCATTTGCCATCTCTCCATCACATCACCTCCCAATAGTTAGTATCAACCCTTCTGATACAGCTGAGTTCATTTCACTCATCAACAGTGATTTTATTTCTTAGTCTATAGCATGGTTTCTCAGTCTCAGCATTAGAGATGTTTGGGCTGAGTAAATCTTTGGTGTAGGGTGCTGTCCTGTGCAGATGCTTAGCAGCATTGCTGGCTGCTACCCATTAGCTGTCAGAGGCACTCCCCTAGTGTGACAAAAGAGTCTCCACACAATACCAGGTGTTCCCTGGATGACAAAATTGCCACTGCTGAGAACCACTGCTCTGTCCAAAACTCCAGACATCTTCGTCTCCATGTTTTGCTTTGCCAGAGCTGTTCTTTTGATCAGTTTCTACATCCCTCCTACTAGTCATACTAGCTCCCTGGGAACTCTCAACTGTGTCAGGAAAACTTTCAAGGTACCAACTCTGAGGTTACCTTTTGCCCCTAGTAACCACAGAAACTGTGAGAAGTTTTCACTGCCTGGGACCTGCTGGCTTTAACTTGAGCCTTGTAGGTAGTATCTTGAGCAATTATCAAGCTTCATGCTCATACTTGTATGGGTTTCTCTGAGCACACAGGGTGATCAAATATAACACTGGACAGAACATATGGGAAAAAAAGACCAGAGAGAATCTTGATTCAATTTAATTTCTTGGGTAGAGCATAAATTTTATACATGTATTTATGTTACATCTTCTTGAACTGGCTATTTTCCTAAATGTACAACTTTGACTTCAATTGGAATATAATAGAAACAATAGGATGAGGGTCAAAATCTGTGGAATATTTCCTCTGTCTTCTTTCACTTTATTTATGAACCCTGGGTACATTTTTCTTCTTAACTTCTCTGTTACATGCAGTTATTTCTCACTGCCCTTCTGTTATATTCTGCAGACTTTCACACTTTCTTATTTATATATTTTTTTCTAGCATCGTTATAGGCAGGATTATATTTTCCACCTGTATTTTTTTGTGTTTGCTTTTGACGCTTAAACATATTTGTTATACATTGATTATTTTTCAAGATAGCCCCACCCTTACAAGACAGGCTTCCTGACATCTGTGTATATAGATGACCATGCTTATAACTCTTTTTCTCTTTCTTTTATCTCTGCACAAATTTAGAGCAGCAGTTTGGAACATTTAGCACTGTGTTTTTCTCACTGAAGTTAAAAAGAAAATGTCTCTGTGAACCTTCCTTCTAAGGTTCATGGAGTATCAGCATTTTCTAAACAGGTTCTCTCCTGGGTAGAGGCAGCAATGGGTGGTGCCCCAATTTCTCTGAAATAAAAATGTCTTTGAGACGGTTCTTAATTCTCTGCTCATTTTCCCCTGATACCATTTCTTCAATGGGCTTAAGAGATTTTAGCACTGCTCTTTACACACACACACACACACACACACACACACAGTATGGCAGGAATTGTATGTCCCTAAATACTCAAACAGATGACCTCATTTTGACTATTTATGGCAGGTACCTGAAGCTAGGGCCCCTGTGTCCTGGCCTCTGTGGGTGGGTAGGAACCTAACCTACATGGTTTCACATGGATCAATCCCTTTTTTCCACTTTTTGTAATTTTTCACTTCTCTGACTGTTCTCAAGCCCTTCCAGTGTCCCTCCCTCAACCCCCCTTCTCCCTTCAAGATGCCCAGTTACCTCTGCACACATTGAAGTTGAGTGCACACTAGATTTTTTTTCCTATTGCAGTATTATTGATTAAAACCTCTTCTTACCACTTTAGTGTCTGACTTTGTTTATCTTTGGCAAAGGTTATGTAGGTCCACATCCTTGTATGCCTCTGAGGTGTCCATTTTTGTGACTCAATGGACAATGAAAACAATAAGAAACAGCTTTTAAACACAGCATATCCAAATGCCACAAAGAGATAGGACCTTGCCTACAGTGGCTGGTGAAATATCCCACTGTTTACCATCTCCATGCTGGTTGGATTCTTTGAAGCTTTCCATGTGATGCCATAGCCCAACTTGCATTCCAAATGCCAACCTCAAACCTTCTCACAGGATGTTTAATTTTCCAACAAGCAATAGACTGTTCTACCTTCCGGTTTTGAATTCGGTTCTATGCCACTGACCTAGAAATGACAGAAATGTCCTTGTGATATGTTTTATAAAATCTAGTTTAAGAAAATAGTTTAATTCAGGACATATAATAGCCAAGAGCTGTAGTTTTTGGCAGAAAGAACTCCATTTAAAAAAAAATCCAGCTCTACTGAGATAGAAATGGCAAAAATTGTTATGTATAAGGCATACAGCATAATGTTTTGATATATGTATTATTGGGAAATCATTACCACAATCAAGCATATTACATAGTTATCACCTCATATAATTACCATTTTTTTGTGTGTCTGGTGAGAACATTTCAGACTAATCTAAGTAAATTTTAAGAATACTATTGTATTTACTATATGAGGGAAATTTATTTATAAAAGATAACAGAATTTGTTTATTAAGAAATTGGCTATTTATTCTTACATGTTTAAACTTCAGTCACCTTCAAAGTACTCTCCATTTGATGCAATATACCTAGCAAGACATTTTTTCTACTGTTCAAAACAGTTTTGAACTCGTTGATTTTGATGCCTTTTAGTGTCTCTGCCATTTTTTGTTTCACATCTCTCACATATGTGAAATGTTTCTCTTTGAGGGCTTTTTTCTTCCAGCAAAACAGAAAACAGTGTTGCTCATCGTGAGATCCCATGAATAGGGAGGGTGTGGTCATGTGGTTTCTTTTTTTTTTTTTTTGTCCAAAACTGCTGAAACACTCAGTGCAGTGTGGGCAGTTGAGCTCATAAATCACCCATCATGAAATGGGCTGTGTTGAAAGACTCTTACAAACAAATTCACTGAAGCTGAACACAACCCCTCACAACACCAGCTGGTAGACCAATACAGATGAGCTCCTAGAACACCTAGCAGGGGAAGGCTGTACTGTAAGGGACCCACCTTCTAGAAGATAATTCCAGCTTTTTTGGGTCCCTCTTTGTATTTGCAATACTATATGTATTGTAATACTGTGTTTAGTATTGTTAACTATAGGAACCATGGTATACATTAAGTCTCCATTCTCCAGAACTTATCATCTTTGCAACGTTTGTACCCTTAACCAATAAACAACTCAATTTGCCCACCCTTCAACCCCTGGTATCAACTATCCTTCGTCCTCCTACTGTATGTCTGGTTTTTTTAGATTCCACATGTAAGTGAGATCATGCAGTGATTGTCTTTCTATGTCCGGCTTAGTTCACTGAGCCTAATGTTCTCCAGGTTCATATGTGTTGCCACAAGTGGCAGGATTCCTTTCTTTTTTATGGCTGAAGGAACTCTATTATCTTTCAAGTTAGAGTTTGAGTGTTCTAAGATAACAAGAGCTAAAATTTTGAAAAACTTATTTCCTCAAATTTTAATTCATTGTTTAATTTTTAAAGAACAACTGCTAATTGGTTTAGTGACATATTCACAATTTACTATACTCTTCATTTCTCTATGCCCCTGGTCCTCCAAACTTAAACGTGCTTCAGAATGACCTAGAAGGATTATTAAAACAAAGACTGCTGGGATCTATCCTCATAGTTCCTGATTCATAGGTCTGGAATGGGGCCAGAAATATACCTTAGTAACAAGTTCCCAGGTAATCTTGATGATGCTGAATCAGGGGCCACACTGAGAATAACTGCTCTACACAGATCTTGATAAGAGGGCTGTGTTTTAAAGGTTATGTTTTTTTGGGAAAAGATTAACTCAGATATGAACATGTAAAGTAAAGGAAGTAATTGAGAAAATTAGATCTCAGGGAGAGAAGCTGAGACTTGAACCTGGTATGACAGTCTGGGGACCTGAGGCTCTGGCCACAGCTTGAACACTCTGGCCCCATGGAAGTAAACTCGAGCAGGCTGGGGGTGGCTGGAGGTTCCTCTCTAAACTGCTTTTAGGTGTGGATGTAATTAAGGGGCCCCCATGAATTTCATGTATCAAACCTGCCTACTTAGAAGTTCCAGGTCAGTGCTCCTAATCCTGGGTGCACTTTATAATCACCCAGAGAGCTTTACAAACTACCTGTGCCCAGGCCCACCCCAATGCAATTAAATTGAATCTGGAGGCTGCAGTGTGGTCAGTGGAAGTTTTTAAAAAGCAAATAAATGTGAAGATGACTGGGCTCTACCTCAGAGATTCTGATTTTATTGGTCTGGGGAATGTTTTGAAAAATATCCATTCTCTGTCATTTTTGCAGATGCCATTGGTGAATCTAAAGCTCACTGAGTTTAGAGGACAACTGTGTTATCATCTCATAGAGGTGAACTCTATGAGACCAAGGAATTTTAGTCTATGCTGTATATATTAGTGTCTAGCACTGTACCTGGCTCAGAGCAATCCTTGAATAAACATGACTTGAATATGTTAATCAATGATTGCTTTAGTGTAGTATTAGGCTCTTATGAGGCTGGGACATTGGCAAAACAACTTAGGACTTGACTGTCTTTTCCTTTTTGTCAATATGGGTGCTGGGAATATTTTCCCCTATGACTTGCTCATGTTTTAACAAGAAGCATGAAAGTGAGGTGCACTGGGAATATGTGGGGTATGTAATTCTTTTTTCATTTAGACCAGGGTTGAGTAATCTATGGTTTGCAGGCCAAATCTGGTACATTGGCTGTTTTTTATACAGCTTGCAAGCTAAGAATGGATTTTATATATTTAAATAATTGGCAAAAAGCAAAAGAAAAATAACATTGCATATGAAAGTCAAATTTCAGTGTCCATAAATAAATTTTATTGGAACACAGCCATATTCATTGTGTCTACAGCTACTTTTGTGCTACAGCATCAGGGTTGAGTAGTGGTGACAGAGACAATATAGCCCGAGAAAACAAAAATGTTTATTATCTGGCCCTTTAGAGTAAAAGTGTGCTAACCCTTCACTGAGAGCTTTAGTCCTTCCGAGATACACAGTGCTTACAATTTAATGTTGTGCAGCTTCGTATCTCTAAATCTTCCAAGATGTTTACCAGTAGAGACCTTTCCAAGCAGAAAAGGACAAGAGTATTCTTATATTCAGTCGGGTCCCAGCAGATATCTTTGCAAGTCTTATTGCATTACTTTTTTAAAAAATTGGGAACATTACAATTTATGTACCAAGGATAACATGTAGCCCACAAATCCATGATAGCTGAAGGATCTTCAGTATATCAAGAGCTGCTAAAGATGTATTTGAGTGAATGTTGCTCTTTATTTTATAAAGACAACCATTCAGGTTTTCATTTGGCTGCAAACAACAATCTTTTCTTTCCTTTTTCTATCCACTTCTCCTTCATCTTTTACTCAGCACATGGGCAGTGAGAGGAAAAGGTGATTGTGGTTTATAAGCTATCAGTGGATACTTTCCAAGGCATCTTTTCAAACACCTATAAAAGACAGAAATATAAATCTTTTGTCTGCAGGACAGTTTGGAACCACAAACCATTGCATTGAATCATTTCAATTTTTGAGACTGTTTCAGGTCTCCCCTAACATTGCTTTTGGAAATTTCAGCTCCCCAAAATTGCCTGCTTTGCCTTTGTTTTCATTTCCTTATAAACCATCCTTCACATAGCATTTAGAATGTCTTCCATAAAAGCAAATTCCAGTAGCTACCTAGAAACCTTCATGTCAGACTGTACTGAAATGAATGGAAAGGGCTGTTCATGGTCTCATGCTGAGGGGAAGGGGAAGCGGGGCGGTCAGTATCTGGACACACCTGTAACTAATGCAAATCATTGAGAAGCTCTGTCTTTGGGACTAACCAGTGACTAAGATGGTCTTGATTTATTTTTCTGTTTGACTAAACTTTAGAAAGGTTTTTTTTTTCCCTGACTATATGACTCTTATCTCTTTTTTTCTTAGAGCACTTATTTAGAAATTTGTAATTGTAGATTCTTTTTCTGCCTCTTTGAGATGTAAGTTTTCTACAACCCAGCAATCTCTTTCTCAAGGACCTGTGAACCATTTCTTTGAAATATAATTATCAAGAAAGACAACACCCCTATCTCCCAGTCTGGGGCATTGTGGGTAGGAGCCTAAGTTCCTTAAGTTCCAATCAGCAAACATAGGTGGCCTCCTCATATTGACCAACCTCCTTGCTAACATCTCCTATTAATGCTCCACTAACTCACCACAGCACTTAAAGTCTCCCACCTCTTGTTTCAGTAGAGTTGAGTTTAATAGCTCTTCCTATTGTAATAGTCTTGAACCCATTAGTTTTGACTAAAGTCTTCCTTGCCTGTTTGAATGTACAGTGTAGTTTTTCTTTGATATCAATTATCTTGCTCTTGTGGGTTAAATTTTCTCCATAAAAGGTATGTTGAAGTACTAACTCCTTGTACTTGTGAGTATGACCTTATTAGGAAATAAGAAAACATTTGGGTCTTTGTAGATGTAATTAAGATATAAGATAAGATGAGGTCATACTGGAGTAGAGCAGGCCCTTAATCCAATATGATTGCTTGGCAAAGTAAATTTTGTTCTTCAAGGCACAGTATAGATATTACCCCTTTGAGAGCTCTTTACCATTCTCCCAGGCAGAGTTTGTTACGCCATCCTCTGGACCCTTGTGTGATATGGTTACTTATGTACATGCTTCCCCTGCTATTAGGATTTACTTGTGGTTGTGACTCTCTTTTCTCAGATTCTAGAGGGCAGGGCCATGTGTCATGTAGTTTTAGGAAGAGTGGTCCTATTACCACAGGTAGTTAGCTAATTATTAATAAGTAAAGAAGCAAAGGGAATTGGACATTGTTAAGCATAATTAATTAGGGAGTAGGAGCCTGTTTGCTTCACCAGGAAGCTATAGAATTTACAGACTCATTCACACACAGCAGGGGACTGCTGCTGAGGAGACTTAATCCTCAGAGCAGAGAAAAATTTTCCCAGGAGCACTGTCCATCCTCTAGTATTGGATTGTGGAGGGGAGCAGAGGGAGGTAAGCACATGTGCAATAGAAGTCAAAGTGGTGCAGGGGGAGGTGCTTGACCATAGAGGTCTATCAGTCTAACCAGAGAAAAGGATCATTTGGCCAGGGGATGGACCCATCAGAAGCCTGCTAAAGCTAGGGATGTTGATTGGTTATTTTGGAAAAGTTCCTGGTCCTTTCCAAGCCCAAGATATTATAATCCCAGGGAACAAAGAAGGGCTCTTTCCCTCTCTCACTGGGAAACACTTGCTGGTCACATTAGTTCACACATTCTCTCCATAGTAACCATGTGGGTCTAGCAGCCATGAAGCTGGCAGCCATGCTGACTCCAAATTCAGGCTCCAAGCAGGAACCTAGGTACAACAGCACAGTCAGGAA
Organism: Mormoops blainvillei; assembly: GCA_004026545.1. Classification (NCBI taxonomy): domain Eukaryota; kingdom Metazoa; phylum Chordata; class Mammalia; order Chiroptera; family Mormoopidae; genus Mormoops; species Mormoops blainvillei. Next base: position 215,876 of record PVJD01001942.1, on the reverse strand, counting down.
CTGTGAGAAGCTACCTGGATTGGGATTGAGACCTCTTAGCAGCTACCTATGAACTTCGAAGGACTAAGTTTTAACATGAAACAAATATGGGAAACTGGCCTTCATTTTGGCTTTGCTGAGGACATGGTTAGGCTTTTTCCTTGGTGGGATGAATAGAAATGGGATTCAGGGGCAGCCTTGCACCTGAATAAATATTGCCACACCACAGTCTCTGGTGTATGGGTTTATGAAATATTTTTCTCAGGATCTCATGAAAGAACCATACACCACAGGAAACGACACTGCCTGTTTAGTGGGCTCTTGGAAAACATTCTGTGAATGAATGAAGTTGGAGCTAGAGAGGCCACCAAAAAATGACTTCTTTTTCTCCTCTTCATAGTATGGTGAAACCACAGTGCCTTTTTAATCATAATAGACTTACCTTCTCTGATGACAAAAGGAGAATATGGAAGAGGAGACTGTCCATCAGATACCACTTTTTAAAATACACAATCAGCATTTTAGCAACAAAAGAGTGTCAATTACTTAAGAAAAGTGCATGGAGAGCCAGCTATTCCCATATTATATATATAATATAGGATTATTATATATATAATTATATATAATATGGGAATAGCTCTCACTGGGAATATATATATATATATATATATATATATATATATATATATATATATATATATTCGTTCTATGCTCCCTACCTCATTTGCTAAATGACTACAAGTAAAGGACTACTATGAGAATAGGTTCTCAGTAGATTTTGATTTTTTATTAAAAGGCTAAAAGAACTAAAATAAAATGAGATTTGTTTGTTTTGGTGGTAGTTTAATTTTTCCCTAGAGAGCAGAGAAAATGACCCTGAAAGGAGTCTGTGCTAGTCCTCCAGATTTCCAGCATTCCATGATGCTTCATTACCCTCCACTATCCCAAGACCTCGATTCTCTCATTTGCTCTTCTGGGGCTAAAGAGACAGAGACAATATGCAGAGCAACTTCTTTATTTTGAAGGTCATTGTTCAAGGTTTCACAAGGTTCAGTGAGTCAGGGTGGCTACCAGATCACCCTGTCCCAGGACCTGGACACTATTTGGACAGCCTGCCTATGTTCACTGCACTAACTCATTAGTAGTCTCTTTCTCTAAACATTGAACTTCCTCAGTCCATCTTTTTCAGCCAATTGAGAGTTCTGTTTGGAACATGGCATACTGCGGTTCAGAAAATAAACAACAGCATTTTTTAATAGCTAACAAATTATGGATATTGGTATTGCTGTCCCACATGGCCACCATTACTTTCAATGGTTGTGTGCCCATCATTTATTAAGGACTCTTTGATTTAGAATGCAATAATAAAAAATGTTTTTCTACCTATAGCTTCAATTGTGCAGATTGGCTTTTCTTGGGGGTGGGGAGTAACAAGACATCATCAGTATTCTTTGAATTTCTAACTTAATTCACACAGTTACCATGATAGTATAACTTATTATTTGGTACCTGAGGTTGATGAATTCTCCACAGGTTGTCAGTAATTATTCTCAAGTATCTATTAGAAGGACACAGGAAATCACTATGATGTGCTGACTCAGTTGTGTGTGTGAGCACTCTGCTCCCTCCAGCCCCTTCTCCAGGCTCTGAGATTTCACCGTAATATATCTTAGCTGATTCACACAGGAAAGTTCTATTAAATTTTAAATTATCTAATCACACTACTGATGTTATATTAAGATATAAATAAAGGGAAATAGCGACATGATTTATTTGTGTATGTCACCCTGTAGGAAGAAAATGCAAAATGAAACCTCAAGATGATATAAATAACCACCACTACAAAAATATTTCAGGGCACCTCTATGGCTGCCTGGTTTTCATTAGGCCATGATTTCAAGTTTCAGTGGAATGTGAGAGATTCAAGCATAAGACAACCCTCCCTGTAATTCTCTGTTGAATTCTATACCCTTTAGACACAAGCAAACACAACCCAAGTCATTCTTGACAAAGCAAAAGGAAAATGATTGTATGTCATAAATGAGAAGCCTAGTCCTCCAGAATGGCAGAAACTTAAATGATACTGTTGGATGGTTCTTTCACCTTTAAGATGCCTTTTTCCCTGTGCGTTGGTCTTGCTCTCACTTATTACAAAGATGTTTGTCCTTGATGCATGAGGAAGAGAGGCCTGGATAATTTTTTGAGTGTGGACATGTGAATTTAGGGTCCTACCCCAACATGGGAAGCAGATAATAAGCCATGCTGTGACCAACAACCTTGTTAAGTCCATACCAAGTGGGAAATGGGCAGCTTCTCAAAGAGAGGCAATGTTATTACCAAGAGCTGTTAAGGAAGAAATGTTGGGTAGACAAGATCAGGAAGTGTCAATACGGATTCTAACACCACAGACCATGAAGCCCTCCATGGACAGAGGCATGGGATTCCTTTGGGAATACAGAGAGGCAAGCTGGGATCCTGAGCAGACACCCTGAATCACTGAGCCTTGTGAGACCTTGAACAATGGCCTTCAACATAAAGAAGTTGCTCTATATATTGTCTCTGTCTCTTTAACCCCAGAAGGGCAAATGAGAGAATCGAGGCCTTGGGATAGTGGAGGATAATGAAACATCATGGAATGCTGGAAACCTGGAGGACTAGTGCGTTCTCTCTCTCTCTCTCTATATATATATATAGATATATATATTTACAAGTAGATAACATAAATAAAATAAATTTTTGTTTTTCTGTTGTTTTTCCTTGCCTTTCAGTCATTCTCTTCTTTGTCCCTCACTCCCATTTCTATCTTTAAGTTCTACTCTAGAAGTTATTAGTTTAAAAAGGTACATTTTTCAGTGTTAAGAAGTTAGGTTTTATAGGTGACATCTTGTGAATCTTTGGTGAGTTTTTGTCAAAGGTGAAATTACCTAGCAGGTGCCTCCTTATAGATGTTGATATAGTTCTTCTTCAGACCTGTATCTTGATCTCTACTGAGTAGAAGTCAGTCTTGTTCATATTTAAATGACTAGTAGCTTGTATCCTACTTGGTACATAAGAACTGTGAAAGGAAAATTGCACCATACCAGTTGGTTAAGGAAGAATTTGTTCAAGGTTAAGGAGAGAGAGATTGAACTCAACTCTACTGAAGCAAAAAGTGGGGCACTAAGTGCTGGGGTGAGCTAGTGGAAAAGTAATCAAAGATGTTAGGGAGAGGTTGGTCAATGTAATGAGGCCACCTGTGTTTGATGAGTGGCACTTAGGGAAGTTAGGTTCCCCACCCTCCAGCAGAGGCTAGGAGATTGGGATGCTGTCTCTTCTAATTATATTTCAAAAAGATGGCTCACAGGTCCTTGAGAAAGATATTGCTGGGTTGTAGAAGATTTATATCTCCAAGAGGCAGAGAAGGAATTTATAATTACAAGTTTTCTGAAGGAAATGCTCTAAGAAAAGGGAGGGCAGGGGTCTGTAGTCAGGAGGAAACCTGTGTCAAGTTTTGTCAAGCTGAAGGGAACATTAAGGCTTTCTTAGTCAGAATGTATTTGTGATCTTAATACTGCTTTGGTATTTATACAGCCTTTTTATTATACAGGCAAGTAATGCTCATAGAAAAATTCTAGAAAATCTTGTGTGTAAGTGTTGGGGGGTGGGGAATTATAGTTTTATTTCTAGACCACATACTACTAGGCATAATTTTTGAAGTTGCTGTGCTGAAGAGAGGTTAAGCCTTTGCATTTTTCCTAAGAAGAAAGGGATACTCTATGAAGGTTGTGTCTATCTTCCCTGCCATGTCAGTCCCTCTCCTAGCACATTGTTGTCAACATAGCTGATGTTCATTGAATATTTATTGCCATAGCTGAAGGAGAAAATATGGTTTCATTCCAAAAGACCCATCCAATGAGCGCAGGTTAGTTTAGAATTTAATTACCACCTAATGGGAAACCCTTGGGTCTCTAGGCAAGCAGTCTTGGTTGGAATTCTGGCTATAACTTCATAATTATATGAACTTGTACAATTTACATAAACTCTCTGAATCTCTGTTTCATGTAAAATATCCACCTCAGAGAGATCGATGTAAGGATTAAATGAAATGTTGCTTATCAAAGCACCCTATAAATCTCAATGCAGGACAGAGATGTAGCATATTGTTACTGCATAATTGTCTGGTTCCCTCCCTGCACTGTTGCATTATAAAGGTAGCTATGGAGAGCTTTATGTGCCTCTTGGCATTTTGATTTTTAATAATGAATCCTTGTTATGTTTTTGTGTAAACTTTCTCTGCTTGAATACTTTACTGATGCCTTTGTTTCTGTTTAATTGTTTTATTTTTCATGACACTTTGGCTTGATTTAGAGAGAGAGGCATTTCTTTGTTTATCTAATTCTTCAATTAAGTCACCCTGCAGTATGGTTCAAATCAATCCCTCTGGGCGCTAAATAAGAGAAGTTAATCACAACTGCAAATCCCAAGGCAGAACCTGCTTTGGGCATGGACTTGGTTCTATTGCTGATGTGGATGCTCCCCTTTGGAATCAGCTGGAATTTGAAGCCTGCAGCATGGATGGGGCAAGTATCTGAATGTGTTTCTAAGGCTGGTGAGAATAAAGCTTTAGACTTCATTCCTCTTTTAACTAGTGTCCTGCTTCTATCTTCTTGCTCTCTCCTTGAAGACCATACTTTCTATTAAAATGGGTACTTCATATATTATTTAAGGCTTTTGCTTTTCAAAATGATTTTACATCCACCTTTTTCTTTTTTCTTTTTTTTTAACTCCTTAAAATCTGGGTTGGGGTAACTGTCAACATCAATGTGTTTGGATGAACAAATAGAAAAGATGCCTGGTTTGTCCAAGGTCATTCAACTGAAAACCAGTGGAGGCAGGATTAGAGCTCAGCTCTTCCATAAGCCAGCCTGCAAGCCTGCCCTTGCCACCACAGGGGATGTGTAAATAAGAATTGAAGAACCACCTTCTGTAACTGATTAATAGGCCAACCTAAGGCTATTAATCATACTTTCATTGGTGAACAAGTGATCTATTGTCCTAACTCTAAATACGCACATGCTATCAGTCATTTGCTATTTGTTCCTCTCCTACATTTGGGGCAGTTATCAGTGTACTTATGATGTTTACTATTTTCAGAAGGGATTTATTCATACATTTATTCGGGTGGCTATTTTGTCAATCAATGTCTACCAAGTGAATAGTTTATGCCTTAGGCAGACATTGAGGGAAGTTAAAAACAAAGTTAAAAACTCTTCTTTCAAGAGTTGTGGGCTCAAGAAGTGGTATGGGGATGTTAATTTAGAATCTCAATGTCTCCTAACGACATTCTTGAAATAATCTCTTAGTTGTATCTGTTGTATGCATGGATAATTCCAAACTCTAAGCTATGACATTCAAAACTCTGCTGAATTTGACCCACATTTGCCCTTTCTTTCAAAGCTTATCATATGTCTTATGAGTTATATGCCAGTCACCTTGGGCTCCCTGCCATCACTTGAACATTTCCTTTTGTCAAACTCTTTGTTCTTCATTGGAACCTCTTTCTTTGTATTTACTTATAAAAGCCCATCCTTTTCTTCATTGAATATTTTTCCTCAATATGCTCTGGCAGCTCAGTATTTCCAGAGCTCAGATCTTCTATCACATTATATGTGAAACCTATCTCTAATCAGTTATTTCAATATATGTTTTTCACCATTTACTAGATTAAAAGCTCCTGGGAAGGGGTTAGGAGGAGGGAATGTATCTGTTTCTCTTACTATCCAAAACAGTAGCTTGCAAATGGTAGATGTGCCAAGTATAAACAACACTGCAATTTATTTCTTCTTGGACATATAGGAAAACTATAGTTCCAGCTTATTTTGCAGTAAGTTTGGGGCTGTAGGATTGGATGTGGGTCAACTGTTGTACACCACTTTCAGGCTGGGCTATTTATTGACCACCTACTCTCTCCTCTTTCTTTAAAGACCTTGAAGGTTGCATGTTTAAGATGGTGACATGAAAAAATGAAAGTATTTTGATTCCATGTGTTACCACTTGAAAGAGAGCTGTAAAATACAAATGCGAATGAGAAATACATCTAGATCTTGTTAAATCACTGAGACTTTAAAGTTTACCTATTGTGCAGCCTAGATTAAACTATTCTGATGAATAGCCTGAGGCTCTCTGAGGGCAGGGACAATGGCTGTCTGTTACAATGCTGTGTCCTTAGCATTTAACCAAATGCCTAGAATATAGTATGAACTCAATAAATACTTGCTGAGTAAATTAATAAATAAAATACTTATTTACCAACTCTCAGGATCTTTTTGTATATCATCTGTTAAAGCCAATATCAAGATTTTATTCAGAAAAAAAATCAGTAGTTCATGGGAAAGCTTCTATTTTAAGGAATACTTAGTTATGAAGGTATATGTAGTCAGCAAAGGACAAGTTGTCTTCTTTTATAGATGACTTTACTGCCAAAGATTCTGGTAAACAATGTTCCAGTACCCTGCTGATGACCTCTATGATTAGAATAAGGAGATTCTGGGTTGTGAGTGGTATGGATAAAATTAAAATCAGATATTACACTAAAGCTAAAAGACAATTAAAGTATATATATATATATATATATATTTTTTTTTTTTTCAATAAGCACTTATGGACTAAAATCTTTATATGGATAATATATTGCTAATAAGAAATGTAGCCAAGAGGAAAGACTAGAAGTTAAAGCAGGAAAAGGAAGTTAACATTTGTTATGTACTTTCTAGGTGACAAAACAGTATTTCAAGCTCTTCATGATTATTGGTTTTATTTGATCCCCAAAAGCACTGTGAAGATGTAGTCTCATTTTTTTGAAAGATGGAGAAATGGGCTACTCTAAGGGGTATGCAAGTTCTTATTGCTAGTAAACTGCAGGATTGGATTTGGACTTGGTTTGGTCTGGCTTAAAACACATCCATGTTCTTTTAAATATACTATGTGCACTCCTTCAAATAATGCTAAATAAAAACAAAATAGCAATCTGCCCTGATCCAAGGACTTTAACTCAGTCTGACTCACACAAATGTCCTGCCACCCAGTATAAGGGTCCCTGGGCATCTTTGTCTGGTCCTTTGTGACAATTCTGGTTTTATTACCTTATTCTTCCTTCCCTCTGAACCTAGATGTTGCAATATGGCCTCAAGTTGTGGGTCTTCAACTAGTCTCTTGTGCCAGATGACAGATTTAGTATCTGCTGTTGGACCCTCCCCACTCACCATCTAACATGGGTGTGTGCTAATTGGTAGCTCCATTTTAAATAATTGTCATTCTCGGTTTGGTCCTGGACCCTGGGGCCTGGGCCTACCTGGTTGGCAATCTTCCGGGGTCATCCCTAACCTCCATAAGATCAGACAGCACCTAATTAGTTAATCCACTAATTAAATGTTATGTATTATTAAGTGCCTTTGAAAGAAAAGAATGAAAAACTACAATCTCTAACATTAAGACAGTGGAATCTAGTGAAATGCATGAAAACCCATTACACTTAAAGAATTTTCATAAGCATGCTGTGACATACAATCTTCTGAGAGGTTCTTTTTATATGGGAAAATTGAAACCCAGATTGGTTTTACTAACTTGCTCCTTTTAAAATAACAATTAAATTGGAGAACACATATTTGAACCCAGATCCTATTGTTACAAATATCTTCATTTTTTTCCAAAATATCACATTGTCTTTGAAAGCACACTTTCATTGGGTTCATATCCTCCCTTTGAGTTTTAGTGAAAGAATCTTCTATTTATTTAAATATAACTGAGAGGTTCTCAAACTATAGGGTATATAAGTGGCCTGGAGAGTTTATGAAAAATGTAGATTTCTATGTATGGTAAATTAGAGTGGGTTCCAGGAACTATTCTGACAATATCTGAAAGATTCATGTACTTCTTGCTGCTGTTTGCAGTGTTGGAGAGTAGTCACATTTGATAATAAAAAGACTAAAAATGATTAATTTGGAAAAATTCAAGTGTTACTTTGGTACTCTGTGGTGTCCGGAGATGCTGGGAAAACCTGAAATGTCCAACAGTTTCACTGTATAGATTTTTAATTCTGTTATATCTTGTTTCTGTGGATTTTTATTTTCAGAGAGCACAGAAAAAGAAGGTGGGATTTTGAGGATACTTCCCTGATTATAATCACTATTACAGGATTGTTAATGTTTTTGCAGATCCTTTTATTTTCACTTAGCAAGATAAAGAGGGAGGTGGTTGACTTTTATTAAGGCTAATAGGGAACCTGGCTTCTGTATTCTAATCTATCAATCACTTTTACATTTTTCACTTTTTTATCCTCTCTTCCCCATCTTAACATCTGATGCCCCTTCTCATACATGAAGTTATTTGCTAGTATTGGCAAGTGTTTTTTTTTTTTTAATAAAGTAATTATGCCTGTGTTTTTACGGAAAGGGAGAGAGTCTTTAATTATGTTGGTGATGGACAGTGTGGTTGTTTGATGAACAATGTGGGAATGTTGATGCTGGCCCCAGCACCATTTCTAGATCACACACACACACACACACACACACACACACACACAATCATCTGATATAGTAAAAAGGCCTCATTCTTGGGCTATTTGCAGCCTTATGCTAATTATGGAATAATCTAGGAGAAACTGAGGTGTTAGTTCCATTTCAGTTTTATTCTTTTCAATTAAAAAATAATCACTCTTTTTGTTGAATAAAGCCTTTTTAAAAACTACAGTGAAAGGACATACTTTTGTTTCATAATAGCCAGTGTGAAAACTTTTCCCACCTGTCCCAAGTGTGAAGAAGATACTCAGACTGATGTCTTCAAATAGGACACATTTTCAGTGAATCTGATCATTTGGGTTCGTATCCTCCCTTTAAGTTTTAGTGAAAGGATCTTCTATTTATTTAAATATAACTGAGAGGTTCTCAAACTACAGGGTGCATAAGTGGCCTGGAGAGTTTATGAAAAATGTAGATTTCTATGTATGGTAAATTAGAGTGGGTTCCAGGAACTAGCACCAGTAATTCTAATACCAATAGTCTTTATACTCTACTTGGAGAAATCTCTTTTGACAGCAATGGTTCTCAAACTTGAGCCTATATTTGGGTTACCTAGGACTCATTAAACTCAAATTGCTGGTCCCTAACTCCAAAGTTTATGATTCACTAGGCCTGAGCCTGGGGTTGATAGTTTATCTTACTCTCAAATTCTCAGGTGGTGCTGGTACTGCTCTTTGGGGACCTCACTTTGAGAACCGCTGCTCCTGGGTTTTCCAACTATGGCCTCCTATTGGTCAGGAAAGAGTCAGACTTTGATAAATACCAACTATTCTGAGGAGTATGAGTACTGTATGCTTTTTGAAGGACAATTCATATAAGACATAAGCTCCGTTTTAGGTAATGAATTACTAGTGCTCAGAACAGAACTTTAAATCGGACCCTAATTGAACAAATTGCTAATTTTCAAGGTACAGAGTTTAGAGACTGTGTACAAAGGGTCTAATGCATAGACTTTGCCAACATTGAAATAGGCTATCTAAAACTGCTTTTAACATGATGTTGTTTTATAAACATCATCCAAGTATCTTGAATGTTATGTGCAGTTCATGGCTTTACTAGGCCTACCAAGAACTATTTTTGAGGTACTAAAATTAGTTGGGTTGAAAATAGAGCTATTTATATTGGTGGGGTCCATAATTGATTTTAGTCAATTTATTGGCTATTAGCTATAATATTAATTAATTATTCTTTATAAATCAATTACTATATTTTGACCTGTATAATTCACACTATTTTGCCCAAAATTTTGAGGGAAAAATAAGGATGCACATTATAAATGAGTAGTACTAATTCTGTATCTTTATAAATGTTTTTAGTTCTTTTATTTATGCTTATGTGTTAAAAGTGTAACTCCAGAAAGCAATAACAGCAATCATATGCAAAATAATACCCTAGAATATGATAATCAGTTTTGTTTCTAAATATAAATAAATAAAGAATTGAATTAAAAATTAAAACAAAAGATTTTTTCTCCTGAAAGTTTGGACCAAAAACAAGGGCATGCATTATACATGGCAAAATATGGTATTTTCTCTATGCCAGGATCTCACCTGGTATTCTCATTACTACAAGCATCAGGTAGCTGCATATTAACCCGAGTTATCTGGTTTAAGTCTACTCTTACAAGTGGCCAAGAGAGTTATTTTTTTTCTAATCACTGGACTAAGAGATTTGTGTCTTATTTAAAATTCTACCTAATACTTCTGAGATGTTGATACTATTAATGTGACATGCACTTGCTCCTCCATAAATAAAGGTAACTATAAAACAGAAAATAATTTCTTAAGAGATTTCATTAAGTAGAATAACAAAAAACTAAAACATATGCTCATTTTTCCCACAAATACAAATATATACAAATTTATAGTAGAGTGGGTGGGAGTTTAGAAGGTAACAACAGAAAACATAAAAAGTTTCGACAATTTGTAATGTCAGAAAAAGTGGAGGAAAAAAAAGTTACCAAATTGTACAGAACAGCCTTCTAATTTAAAAAACCACATGCTGAAGCAAAAATCACAGATACTTTATTATAAAATTGGCTGTCACTTACCCACAGCATTGATGAGGCTGACATCAGGATGTAAACTTTATCATCCTTAAGTATTTTTTCCCCAACCTGCTTTGTATCTGTAGAGGAAGGAGGAAAGAGATAAATGTTATGTTAATCTCTGAAAAACCTTTTCAGTGAAATTTTAACCTCTACCATGAGCCAAGTGTAATAAATATCTTGCTTTTGTGCTGGGTATACATGTTAAAATCCCAACCTTCTTTTCAATGAACCCTACATCTAAATTGCAGCTTTAGCATGATCACACCATTACACCAGGTTAAAAAGAGGGGGAAAAACACCACCACAAAGAATTGATAGTAATTGGATCTGGTCTAGGTTGGAAAAGGGCAATTATCATTTTTCACTGCTTCTTTTTATTTTATGTGAAGTTTGTTTGGATGACCCTTAGCCATTTTTTACTCGATGACATAGAGTACCCTATTCTTGGCCCAAAGGCACTCCAGTTACTCTTGCTGTTAGAGAAGAATTTCAGCAGATCAAAGTTTGTAGTAAAAATTGGAGAGCAGTAAACGTGCAAGTAGAATTCTGTTTACTCTCAAGCAAAGAGGGATGTTTGTCCCATTGTCCAAAGCCCAAGTTTAAGGATTTGATATTGACTTTGCCAAAAGTCAAAATAATTTATATACTGGTAAAAACTGCACTTCAGTAATTTCTTTTAAAATAGGTATCATATTTTACAATGAAGTCATTGTGCTTAGAAACTAGATAAGGGAAGTAACATATTGGTTGCTGAGAAGTGTAGGTAGTCAAGGGTTTTCCTAGTGTGATCTAAGAACCCCTAAACCCATTGTAGAGGTGGAGTTGAATGTAGAAGTGGGTGGGGTCTGAAAGATTTCATCTCAGACAAAAAAGAAAATAGTTAAATTTATCTTTTAGATGTTGGCCACTCTTCATTGCAGGGAGCAGCAGTCTGGTTTTGTCAAAAACTAAGGGTGATGGTTCTTATTATATAAAATATTACCACATGTATTTAGCTCAACACTCTACTTACCTAAGTTATTCCACTTTAGTTCAAATTAACCTGCTTTGGGAACAAGGAGGCTTTTCTCCAGGGGTAATTACCAGTGTAATCGAAGTACCATCTGTTTGCCTTATGTTTTCTGGATGGCTCAAAGGAGATAGTTTTAGAAGGCACCTGAATGAAACATTTCAGGAGGGAGAAAATAAAGATAACTAAAAGGAGAGTCATAATTAGGAATTTAAAGAAAAAAAAAAGCATATGGTATTGAGCATATAACTTAAAACCCAGCATCCTAGACGGTCCATCCGAGGATTCCCCTGGAGTAAGAACTGATAAAAGTCCAAGGCTAGAATAGAGAGTGACCAATTAGCCTGAAGGGAATCTCCACAGGGGCCTAGTGGAGAGGAGCAGCAGATGGTATTCATTTATGAATTTGTGGTGAGAGAGCAGCCGCAGGCTAGGTGCAACAGGCAGAAGCTTGATTTCTGTATTCTGAGATAAAACTTTGAAAGGAAAGGTTGAGAACCCTAGGGAATTTTCATGCAGTCATCATTCATTTAAAAAGTATATTGAACACCTCCTAACCAGGAAGTCTTTCACTAGGCTCTTAGAGCAGATATGTTGATGTACAAGTTACCAGTCCTGCCCTTGGAGGTTACACAATGCAACAGGGGAGATAAGGTGTGTGCATGTCCAGATAACCAGGGCTCTTCAATGTCACATCAGGGAGACAAAGTACTCTGGGATTTCATAGAGGTGAGAGGAAGTTTCGGTTTGGGCACTTTGGGGAGGCTTCCTGGAGGATGTGGATTTAAACTGGACCTGTGTGGATGGAGAGGGTTTTGCTAAGCAGTGAAGGGCCACCTTAGATGGAGGTGGAAGTCAACACAAAAATTTAGGGACCTTAAGTAGAGTGGTTCAGAGTTTTAATATTTATCCTATGAGACAATAATTATATAAATGCTTTTCATGTTTTAAATACATCTGAAATGCAATTCTGCATTCTTGGGTGATTAAGCTGCACTTGAAAAGATGTGCACAATCAACCTTCAGTAGTTTTAGCTTTAGCATATGCTAATACTGCAGCTGTGACCCCAGAAATAGAATTTTACAACAAATAATTTTTTTTTAGATTTATCAAATAAAAGGGGAATGGCTTGGACTGTAAAAGCTGCTGATCCTGTCAGATTTTCTTCCATGGAAAGCCAGGTTGGGGTCTTGTTCGGAAGAATCAGTTTCTTTTGTCACCCTGGACTCTTTACTGCACCATGAATTGGTCCCTGCTTCTTTCTATCAGTGTCAGTGGTTGAATCTGTATAATAGAAACACTTGCATCAATCATATTTCTATTGTCATGAAATAAATAACAACTTTTAGTAACTTTGAAACTGGTAAAAAATAACAACCGGATACAAGTTTTTTTTTTTTTCATAAAGACAAGGTGTTTAGCTACTTTTTTTTAGAGTGAAAACATTTAAATCATCAGTCTAAGCATAGTAAACCATATTTATTCATAGAATATTCCTTTTAGTATATTTTCTTTCCTCCCTTAATTTCGATCAGTTTTTATAAGTTGCACTTTATTCCCCATCCCCATCCCATCCACACATAATTCTCCTCTGCACGCTTCCTCCCCAGCAGCATGGTCTGTTAGCAGCAGAAACATGGACTCTCTGCAGAGCTGATTTGATCAACTGAGGTGTGAATTATGTTTAATTAAAACCTGTCACTTAGAAGTAAGTGAAAGAGCATTTAACCTCTGTTCATTCCACCTCAACTCCTCCATGCCCCCTGGAGTTCCACTCTGAGGGGAGTGCCTGCTGCTTGTGGTTAGTGTGGGCTGCCCATATCCTTCAGGGCCTGTGAGCTGCTGAAGGGCACACTTAGACACAGCAGGATTAATGTTGCAAAGTAGTCCCTACTCCATGTCCTTCCTCTTATTATACAAACACCCATGGTGTGCATGAGACACCAGGTATGTAGTCTTCCCTACTCTCCCTTCATCAAAGGGTTCCTTCCTTTCACAGACACCAACTGTCTTGCAGGATGGGCAGACATATTGTACTGCCACCCTCACTGTGGTGGTAACTGAGGGCAACTGTCATGAGATCTCCCAATTTTCACAACTTTCAGCTTCAATCTACCTTTTCCAGCTAACTGTAGCTATCTTCATTTGACCATCCCTTTAACACCACAGATTCCGTCTGGGCCCAACCATCCAGTTGGAGCAGCTCCTTGGATCTGCTGTGTCCATTTGGTGATTCTACCAGGGAAGTCCCGATGAGAGGTTGCTTGGGCTGAGCCGATAAGGTATATTACTCAAGAGCAGTCTGAAGTGAGTGGACAGCCAACATGGAGGGCGTGAGCCAAGGGTAAATGGGATGGTAGAAATACAAACACCAGTTGGAAAGGCTAGGTGCTGGGAAGCAAGAAAAGCAGATTAAGTGGGAGATCATAATTAAGGTATTGATAAAGCAAATGCCATTTTAGAATTAATGTGAATAATATTTATCCAACACAGATATCTTCTACAAATAATTTGGCATACTTTGCTGGGTTGGTGAATGTACCTAAAATTTTCAGAAATACTACTAAGGTTTGTATGTATTAAATGAACTTACTATCTTTTGTTTCCTTCTCTTGTGTTATCTATGAATGGGATCATAATTCCCCCAGTTACGGAAGGCTCTAAGATTCCTTCCCCATTGTTTCTCCCTTCTGGTCATTAGATTAAGTGCTATTAGTTCTATTGTATCTCTGAGGTATCCCTCACACCCTTTGGCTTTTTCCTTTTCCCTCTGTGTGGTCTTTGCAGTAGCCTCTTTATTGGTCTTACCTCCAGCTGTGCTCCACTACACTTTTTACACACAGCTGGCAATCTGCCTGAAGCAACCTTTGATTATTTACTCACATGTTACAGACCTTTCAGAGATTTCCCATTCCTTTTAGAATAAAGAGCAATTTCTCAGCTGACATACTAGGTTTTCTTTGATCTCATTTCAACATGTTCTAACAAATGTACTTCACATCACTGGCCTTCTTCTCCAGCCATTGCTGCAGGCAAATTAAGGTGAATACTGCTCTCTATTCCAAATACTTCACATTTTCTCACCTTTGTTGGTCCTCTTCCCTCTCCTTTTACTTCTACCACTATACCTCTATACCTCCAAATGACCAAATCCTACCTATTCTTCTGCAGTTCAAAAGCAACATCCTCTGTAAAATCTATATCATCTCAATAGCTAGGATGGAATTAATCTTTACCTCTTCTGAATAGCAAAGCATTTTATTTATACTCATTTTAGTTTACTTTTTTGTGATGCTTATGTTTTGTAATTTCTTGTAGGGCTGAAATGTCTTTGTATATTCAGCTCAGCATTGTAGCTACTCAGTTCTTAAAACAGTGCTTTGACTATAGATGATACATAAGTAATGTTATTTAAATGAATTAATAAATGAATGAAATAAAGAATAACTATCCATTCCTGCAAATATGCATACTGCAAATTTTCTGTTCATATTGCTTTGGTCAGAGGTTTTCTGTAAATGTAGCTTGGGCTCAGGGTTTCACAGGACTCTGAAAGATCAAAGACACAAAATTGCAGGATGTTTGAGTTAGATTTAGAAGGAGCTAAAAGGAAAGCTGAACTCATACTTCTCAATTGTTTGATTTGAGAGGAAGTTATTTGTTAAAATGACTTCTGGAAAGGTAAATAATAGCATGATGATTTATACTGAAGGTTAATGCAACCATAGAGTATATTATTTTGGAAACATTTTAGGAGATTGAGCCAGCAAGCATACATTTTGCCTGAAATTCCATAAGGCTACCAGTTTGGTCATTACTATTTTTGTGTGTGTTTGCTTAGTCACTTATCCAGTTCACCAGAAAAGGGTGTTCTCTGATTCCTAAATGAAGATACTTAAATTTGCTCAGGAGGAAAAAAAATAGCATTCTTTAAATAGACTTCATAGTTCCCTGCATCACCATCAAAGCATGAAATTCTATCTCCTTTTCTTATTGATACCATCAGACTGCAGGCTATCTAATATTTTCTGAGAGGAGCAGGCAGCATGATGTTAGCCCTATCATATCGCTTCTGGACTGGGGGCTGGGGGAGCTTAAAAGGGAATGAGCAAAATCCAGATGGAAATTAAGTTATTATAATTAATAAATTAGAAACAATATTTCATTTAATCATAATACAAATGTTTTCTCAAATCTTATCATATTCATGTAAAAGAAGAAGATTTCACAGTTGGTATTCAAAGGATGTTTTGGGAAACTGTATTCATTCAAATAACAAGTTTACTAGAAATGTGTGGGAGTTCACGGGCATTCTGGAATGAATGGATGGAAAGAATCTACCTTAGAAAATGTTCTAAGTTATGAAAGACAAGGCTAGTTCTGGTGAAGGAGATCACTCTTGGCACTACATTTAATAGAACCACTCTAAAATGGACAGGCCAGCTGAAGATAATGCTGGTCTCCCATGGAAGAGTTGAAGTGGCTGAGATTGTAAGACACAAAGGGAAGTACTGAATAAGAGAAACTTCTATCACAGAGAAGGGAGTGGTCCATGCTGAGGGAGGGGTTAGGGAAACAGCATGATCAGGGTTAATTAAAGATAGGAATAATCAATTGGGGAGCAGATGAGAGAGAGTAAGGGGATGTATGTTCTGGGTTCTCCCTGAAGTTCTACCCAGTGAGCTCTTGTCTTCCTGAGTGGTCAATGGGATGGGTTACCCACATCAGGGACAGAACAACTTCTTAACTTGTGTGTTGTCTCCCAACATTTGATTGACACTTGCAATCAAAGGACTGCTTAAGCCTTTGGCATCCTTTAGCATGTATATAGTCATTTGCAGAATACAGGAGAAAATGTATTTGGAAAGGGCAGCCAAGCTAAAGGAAGAAAAGAGGGACACAGTTATTTGGGGAGAATACAATAGTCCTTTCTAGGCAAACTTCATCCTCAGATAGAGAGTCCATTGCAGTGCCAGCTGGAGCAATTGCTAACTTAGCATGGGTCGTTTGTCACAACAGGATCTAGTGCACCAGATATTCCTGCTCTCTGCCTTGGGTATGACTCCTGTCATGAGGCCTTTTGCAGTCCAGCAGTTCATCCACAGGTTTGTACAGGGCTCAGAAGATATGTTTCTGTTCTATAAGTTGGGGCCCAGAATAAAGGTGTATTGAAGAAGAGTCCTATGACATCACCTTTATTAAACTATCTGCATAGTTCTCACTTGCATATCTGTATGTAGGTGTGCATTTGTGCACATGCATTATGTGTGTGTGTGGGAGTGTGAGTCTAGGTATGTATATGTGTAGGTGTGTATGAAGGAGTGTATATTAAGTGAGTGTAGGTATGTGTACATAGAATATTTCTGTGTTTGTTTTTATGTGTGTATAGGGCTGAAGATTCTGAAAGGGAGAAATGGAGTATCATTTATTTTAAAATTGTCACTTATTAGAGGAAGATAAGTGTACATAGATTATTCAGTCTTAATAAAATTTCTAGTTTTACAATAATGAATTATTTGTTTGGGGTAGCTTATTTTTTTTATAATCTGAGCTTCTGTGTGAATCACTATAACATACTTATAAATGGAATGAAGGACATGAATAATGATATTAACAATGAACCCTGTAGATGATTCTAAAAGTGATATTGTGTTCAGCACAAATCTGGATTATTTTCTTTTAAGTAAAGTTTGGTTTAAATTATAAATATTACAAATGATTTAGAAAGTTAAAAATAAATTATTTCAAAGCAAAATAGTTGAGTTTTTGTAGTATAATATTGGAGTTTGGCTCACTCACTTCTCTTGAGTAAGTTCTACTGTGGCATTACACATCATTTTCATATATCTTCATTTTATGGTCTTCATTTCCGATAATTTGATGGTTCAGAGGTGTGGTAATAGATATGAATTTTATTTTGACATGTGGAAGAAAGCATTTAGATACGGGCGTATGTGCACTGTGAAATGATTAGAAATTATTATGGGGTAGAAAATTTGTGATTCAGTTTGAATGATTGAATCTATTTTAAAATGTGCAGGGTGCTTAGCTTTCAAAATAATGTGTTCAGTCAAAAGAAATCAAAATTTATTTCAGTTATTGATATTTTATTTTTGAAACAAGACATAGTTATTTTATTATTTTTTAAAGGAATTGTTTAACTAAAACACTGATTCTCTCAAAGAGGTAGAAATCATTTAGAAATCATGGTAAGATAGTGCTTCAAGATGAAATTATGAGTTAGTACATGAAGAGACTAGTGTTTGTCTTTTCATTAATTACCTGCTTCTTCATTTAGTACTTGTAAATGACTTAGTGAATGGATAAGAGCTTTGGGGTCATGAAGAGGAAAAAACCAGAGGTTAGATCTTAAAGGAAGAGACTGATGGCAAAGATCAAAGGACTGGTGGAAGAGGTATGACATTTCAAATAAAAAATACAAATTTGAGGAGTTCATTTTAATTTATTCCTTTTTTATTATTCTTTTAATTTTTTTCCTGTATACTTATATGTTCCCTCACGTAACAATTGTGGAGAACAACTATGTCAGTCTTTTTTGATAAAACCCTGCATGGGCAGTTTGATGAGCGTTTGGGAAAGGAAGAGGCAACACTTCAGCTATTTAGACTGATTGTTAGGATACACCCATTTGCTTTCTTGTTCTCTAGTTGTAATCAATTTTTTTTTTTTTAGTAACACACAAACATTTCCAGCATTGTAGAAAAATAACATGAAATGAGTAAGATATAGAAGAGAAAATGTCTGAATCCTCAAAAAAGAGACAAATTAAATTAATCCATTTATTTATTCATACCTTCTTCATCTACTTAGTAAACAAATGAAGCTATAACATTGAAGTCTTGCTCCCCCCAAACTCTTCACTTATGTGTTTTCTGTAGCCAATCTCTCAAAGGAATGGAGGGTGACAGCTAGAATACCTTCTTTCCTGCTACTGTTCATGAATGATACAGCTGCATGTCTCAGGTCAACTTTTTACCTTGCCAGGATCTCCCAGGACTGTCTTCCTACAGAGATATATTCTAGATGTCTTTAGTACATAAAATATACTTATTTATGGTCATAAAATTTTTGATGACCATCTCTGTAATTTGAAATAGCCTTTTAAATGTTTTTCCTAAAGCTCAGGAAGTCTGCCTTTATTGTTTTCTTTTTTACAATTATAACACATCATTGGATGTTACTTTTGACTTTTTTGGCATTAGATGTATTAATATATATCATTAATTTATTACCCATGCTATTCACCTATTAGATTATGAGCAGTGGATTGCAAGGGACATACACAGTACTCCCATTAGAATGGAGAAATTTAACAGGATAACAAAAGCAGCAATAACAGCAACTGACATTTATTTTACTTTTTTTTATTTGCAGACACTATACATGTACTAATTTACTAAATCTTTTCAATCACCCTTTGTAGCAGACATTATTCTAATTTTTACTGTATTTATGAAGAAAATAAAATTTAGAGAGGCTATTTACCTTGCTAAAAGTCTGTAATGCAGGAAAGCAGGACACCAATTTTTACTGAGCAATTACAATGTGTCAGGCACTGTACAAAGCTTCACTTAAGGAATGAAGAAGGTATTTGCACCAAAATTCCTGCATTAGGAAAATTAGTCCCTGTAGTAGACACAGGTTTTCACTAAATTATCTGGAAGCCAAGGCAAAAAGCAAACAAAACAGAGCATGGTGTTCATTACTGACATTATTTCATTTAAAAAGTCAAGATTTTCATTGTTTTTCCAAGCCCACTTTGTAAAAAAGTTGCGCGTATAATAAGTATAAAATATGAATTCCATAAAACACACCAATTAAACAAAATTATTAATTGAATAATTGTCCCAGAGTTTGATCCAGAACTGGGATTGTTAAGAGGGTTACTTTTTGCCAATACGGCTAAAGGTCCTTGACAAAGCAACCAGTTCAGCTACACTGCGGCATGAATTGGAGGGCTGAGAATCTGAGCTTTGGAGCCAAAATGAAATGCAGGTATTTGTATTATTGATTATAAGGATGTAACAGGGTGTTATTTTACATGCCAATAACAGCAGGCTAGCTAGGGAGATGGGTGGGACTTTGACCCATGATTACAGTGCCTGTGCAAGAGCTTGGAGATGGTTTGCTTGACGCCAGGGAACACGCCTGCCTGGACTAACTATGGCAATCCAGAAGGGCAGAAAATATGGGAGGGCTAGCAGGTGTAGCAGATTGTTGGAGGAGTCAGAAATGGGGTAACAGAGGAGGACCAGTGCCAGGATTTAAACCCAGGCATGGCAGTCAGTCAAGGGCTTATCCACATGGTTTTGGGAGTGGAGAGGAGGCTCCCTTAACCATGTAGTTTAGGAAGAAGGAGAGCAAGATGTAGAAGCCAATGCAGAGCTCTCTCAATGGTTTGAAAGGATGCAGAAGGATTCCCTGGCTTGCCATAAGGATGAAGTTTTGGATTAAGGACAGGAGCCTCGCTGAGCTATGGACTTCTATTTCTTTTCCTGAGACACAGCGGTACCCCTGACTGGCCTGGTTTGGCAAGAGGAAGCAGGACTGTGTGTGTGTTTGTGGATGTTTTAAGGGGACTTTGAGATTTAATGGTGACATTCCACCATTACTCTAAACCTGTATAACTTCTGAATAAATAGTTCTCAATAAATAGTTCCTTTTTACTAAACTTTGGCATTGAGAGCCACAGTTCATATGCGTGACGGTGGGCAAGGTGAACCTAGAACAGAAATACGCCAGGGGAGGTGGGTCTGTTTTGATAACAGGATCTTGGCCCCCAGATGGGTTCATTAGGTAACAAGGACAATGCGTACAAGTGAAACAGTGACATTGAGCCCCATTCACCAAGGACTTCTGGAAATCTATGTTTTCTGTATCAGATATCCCATGGCAGTGGAGGGGTGATGCCCAGAAATGACTCTTTTTTCTACTGACTAGTGGATGTGAATGGCCATGGCTCAGTGTCTCAGGCCACCTTTTGACCTGTCGTGGATGTGTTTAGATAGCAGAAAAGTAGGTGGCTCTCTCAGTATATTCTCAAGAGGATTAGTGAAGACTTACCTGTTGTATGTGGAGATCTTCCTCTATTTGCAGGTAGGTAAAAACTCTTCTCAGGAAACATTTGAGGTGTGAGAACATTCTTGAGTTCATTTTTGGTTGAATACTTAAGAGTTCTGCATTTTAAATTCTAGAAAATATGCCTGGAAGATTCTGAGGACAGACAGAGTGAACTACAAAATTTCCCTCCATTCATAGGTAACTAAAGCAGTTGATCTGAATAAAGATATTATAAAAAACTCCAGATGTACTAATACATTTTTTAAACCATACTTATGGATGTGTAAGTGACTTGATTTAATGGTATTGTACTATGCTAGTTTCTTTTTCTTAAAATCAAACCAGTGAACATTGAGATGTAGAGAAATCAGAAGGAAAAAGACTGAGAAATCTCATACGAACTTTCATTGCTACTGATTTTCTCTTTACAAGTTGTCCTGCCAGTCAACTCCCTAGAGGGTAGGGTGAGGCCGGGAGATATATTTTTGAGACAATTCTGATTCTTTGATGCATTCAGAATTGTTTTACAACTGAAACTTACTTCTTCTGTAGCTAGATACAGGGCAGGATAGGCACTGAGTTGAGTTTATTCATACTTCAATTAAACCTGAGACATTCACTTTCTCAGTGTCCCACTTCCAGCTCTTACTCCTGTGGGGGAGGGGACTGGATTTATTAACCTTGGCTTGGTAATATGCACACTCATTTGCTAGAAAATTTGTTGGAAGATGCTCATTTTGTACAGGTCACAGAAAAGTCAGCTTGGAGATTTGGCACTTGCTATTTACAGAGCAGGCAATTTTTCTGTGCAAGCATCTATGGTGCCCATAACTGAAGTGAATGACTTAGCCCTAAGAGGTTCAAGACCCTTCTCAGGCATTCTATGAAATGAAACCTTTGAATTTCTGCCCTTGCCCTGCCCCCACCAGGATGCCATTTACCAGGAAGGGATAGTTGCTGTACTGCAGCAGATGTTTGCAATTTGGGTTTCAAAGACTATTATCAAAGATAATAATGCTCCTCTGTCTCACCTTGATAGCTCTGTCTTTGCATGAAAAGAATTGTGGCAGAGGAAGAACACTAAGCATGAAAGGAATCCATGCATTGCTCAGTCCTGTAAAATGTGGAACCCTCCATATACCGAAGTCAGGGCCAAGAGGCTGTAAACGAGGGCCTGATCACAGCTGTCTGCTTCATGCCTTTGGAGTGCAGCACTTCGTATCATGCTAAGAGCTGGCCTTTGAAGACACTCAGTGGCAAAGGGGAGCCACAGGAAAGCAAAGGTCCCTTCTCTTCATGGAGTGTCCTTGCCTGTCCCTGTGAGCCGTTCCCTACCAGGTAGGCATATAAGAGGACATTTTCTTCACCATGGAAGTGACCTGTCATTTGAAAGATTAAGGTCACTGAGTAAAAAGCTCTGTGTTGCTTATGATTGAGAAGCTATTGGCAAAGGCCCCTGACACCCAGGAGGGAATGACTGCTAGTCTGAAAGAACTAAAGAAGCATGAAAAGTAAGAGAGACATGTCCCAGCAGTGTCCCAGTGGCATACGTTACAAAGAATGATCTCTGCTTTGTTTGAGGGCCAGTCATCCTTATTATCAACCTCACAATCACTGGGATTTGATGGGAAAAAAATGTTGGTCTAAGGAGAACGTAAATCATTGTGTGAATTTTGATTTGTTGTTAGCTACATTTGTTTAAAAAAGGTTCAGAGGTCTTGAACCATAAAAACTAAAAAACATAACCCAAGAAATAGTGATGGCCATAATACTAATAAGAGAAGGTGTTAACATACTCCTGGAGCCCCAGGTGCTTTGTGTTGAAGAATATTTCTGAAGAAAAATGGCATGTGTGCCTTCAAAAATAAAGATGTTATTGAAATACCCTTCCTAGTGGAGTTATTTTTTGATGCTCAAGAAGTTGTGAATAATATTTAAAAGTAGAAAACATACCTCCTCTATAATCTTTACAAATCCAGTTGAATATTAAGCTCCCATTAAGCTCTATTTACAAAGAACTTACCAGTTTTCAACTTGATATGGTAGGCTTACTTTTACTATGCAATTGGAAAACAGACTTTTTGTGTTGCTGAGGGTTTTCTTTTCTTTTTTGTCTACTAGTTGGATTTCCAAAAATCATTATTTTTTCAATAAAATGAGTAGCTAATGATATTAAAGCTTTTATACATCATTTTACTACTTTTTTTTTTTTCTCGAAGTAGATACAGGTCTGTGAGCTGACTTACAGGGAAAATCAATCAGAAAAGAATTTAAAATTAGAGTTCTTAGACATGCAGATCCACATTTTCCAGTAGGGGGCAAGAAAGTACTACATATAAAATTCAGAGAGCCAACCCCTCCCTTTTTATTTCTGTATACCTTTGCAAACCAATTAAGCTCCTGAGCTGTGAAATATTAAGCATGATACGGAAAGGGATGCTTAAATCTGTTAAATATAATCTTTCCCTTATATCAGAGGGCTATTAAGCACAATTTTTAACTGCTTAGTGAATCTCTCTGGGAAATAAAGGAATGAATTTGGGATTTTGGGGAAAGTCAAAAGAATGGGATGTCACACTTTGGCCAGGAAGTCTTATCTGCATTCTGGCAAGCATATCACTAGTGCTCAGCCACGATGCTCAATACCTGCCCCACACTGGAAAAAGTCTGACCTGGTAAAATGTTGGGTATCTTGCAAGACACTTCACTGTATTGACACACATATGCATGATCATTTAAATGGCCCTTTCTCAGTAGCTGCTTTTAGTCAGTATTAGACACAGACATCATTCTATTCATGTTATGGATGATGAGTTCACACATATATTGGCCAATGCAACTGAGGGAATCAATTACTCATAATTGATCCAGGTCATAAATTTTCTAGTTATGATGCAGGCACTCTAAGCTCATTTGTATTGTTCTTCCAGAATAAATTTCTAAATTCAACCCGGTCTTTCTTACTAGACTTTATTTTTTAGGTCACTAATTCAACTGCATTTTCCAAGGCATTTTTTTGACCCCTAAGTTCTTAATTTTGATGGAGTTATTTCTCCCTTACTCAAGTTTTTATGGGAGAAATAACCTATAAAATCAAATCAATTTACCACATGATGCATTTGGTATAAATATATGTATGTTGTCAAAAATATTACTTTGGAAAACACTCAGCTGTGTTATTTTTGGTATTGGCAATCATTTTGGTATATTATAATACACTTAAAATAAAACACAATGCCATTTGTCATAAATTTACCACTGTTGGTTTATGTAATATTTATTAGCTATATAAGTCAATAGCTTCCACATGATCAGTTGTGCTCACTGGTTATGTAAAAAACAGATGGCTATTTGAATGTAAACTAAGGTACCTAGAGGAAGATATTTAAGGTCCAGTGATGTAAAAGACTATGGTAAAGTTGTCTGAATCAGGTAAGTGACTTCCCAAAGGACGTTGTCATATTTTATAATCTCTTTCTTGGGAATAAATTTGTTTTGTTTACAATACCTTGTATTTTGTATGATTTACACAGCCACTAAAATGGAAGACTAAACTCAGCTTTCTTTTACAAATAAATTCTAACTTTATGTATGCTTGTTTCATTTGTGATGGAAACAGAAAGCCAATTTAGGAAAAAAAAAAAGTCTGGCATATTGGATTAATTGTCCATATCTCTCATGTTGTAGTCAAGCAGGACCTTCAGGTGAAGCTAGTAATTAGTTTATGTATTTTGGGGGATTTATTGGATTTTTCTAGACACTCATATCCTTACTTTTGCCATGTTGGTTTTAATATTATTTCTGAGCATTTGTTTTGAGTATTTTCCCTTTTGTAGACATGATTTGGATCTGCCCTTTAGTAAGTCACCTGTATATCTAAATGCTTTTGATTGGGCACCAGTACATTTTTTTTCTTTCTGGAAATATAATTCTGATACTTTCTAAATGCCAGTTAGAAAAATACGATATGTCAGTGTAAGGGTACACATAAGAACTGTTCCATTTATTTCAGTTAAAATACTACTTATATAAAGAAGGAAATAGAGTGGTTTTCTCAGAGGGCTTCAGAAGATGGGGTTATTTTTTTCTCATCTCTTGTCTGTAAGTTTGGATTAACTTCCTCAAAAGAAAAAAAAAGAAAAAGAAATATGTTTTAAAGCAGAACATAGAGTACATTAACCATGTTTTTTTCATTTCTTTTTTATAGAGTTCATTATACATACAGATAAAACTGATTTATAAATATATCCCCATAGATAATTAAAGTTTTAAATACTCCAAAGAAAGAAACTACCCTGAAAAACTACAGTATTATTCTATTAATTTGAAAATCTCCCACATGTACGAATTTATATACCACACTAAAAATAGTTATCTTCACCTCAACTTTCCCTACTCATAATATTAGAAAAAGGGGAAACTCGAGTTCAAGAAAATGTTTTATGTCTGTTTTGTTCAGTATTTTTGAAGCAATTGGATCAATGTATGTTATGAATTCCAGAAAATCAAATGGTCACATTTAGCCACAAATTTAATATTTTGCTAAACGAACTTGACATGCTTTAGCATAAAAAGTAGTGAAATTGTGTCATTCTGGCTGTCGTGCTTTTGCAAAATATGTATGTTCAGACCAACATTTAAAGTATGCTGTCTCTCCAATACAGAGGTTTGTATTCATACCATGTTTGGAAAGCCTGCATAGAACTGGAGTCACGCTGCCTCATAAGAAAGAGTCTCATAGGTGCTTGTGGATATCCTTAGGTGGAATGAAATAGAGATTAAGTGTCATTACCTGGAGAAGCTGAAGAAACTGCTTCTTATACCCAGAATGCCTCTTTCCAGCTTTTTCCATTTTCTGAGAGGGTCTGTGGAGAAAGGAAATCTGTAATGCAAGTTTCTTTAGTGAGCAATATGAATTTCAGAAGAAAGAAGGAACCTAGGAATGCTAGCATTTAAATAATTGGTTGCATTGGTGTCTGAATCAGAGGACAGTAATAGCCTATTGTATGCTTTCTCTTAATACGCCTTTCTAATCTCCTCTCTCTGTCACAGTTCTATTTCTGCATTTGTTCTAGAAAAGGCAGTTCATTATTTATGACTTGCAGAACTCATTAATGTTTGTCACTTCTCTGAATCTTTCAATCACCAGCAACATATATTACAGAGCAGAAATCTGCAACTGTCGTGTGTATCATTTTACAGTTTACTGGCTATGACACTTTACATAAATGGTGCATAGGTTAATAATTTGGACATTGGAAAATAAGCCTTTAATTGGTTATGTGACCCACCCTGTGTGCACTTCCCTGTGTGAAAAACAGAAGCTCATTTTCAAAGGTTTCTGTTAATTTTCTGTTTAGCTAATATATGTGCTTATTTTGCTTTGACCATATGTCAAGAAGAAAAAGTCATCTGAGATGGTCCTATGTGATATTGCTTATTTGAAATTTAAAACAAAGGGTTTTTCAGTTCAGACCAAGGACTGTATTGTGTTTTGTTATGGATGATCAGCACTCAGAGCCAAGTTACTTTGGTGTTCTCCAAGTTTAGAACTGTAAAATGAAAATTTATATTTTTCCTGTGAAATCCAGGATTTTTAACTTTTTCAACAATGTCCCTTTAACAATAAAATGCCTACATGCATTTTATTCATATTTTGAAGATGGTCTACAAGTGTTCCTCAGAGTGAAAAATACTTAAAGGACATGTAAAAACATTGTGTTACAAATTTTCTGAATAAAATCTAAGTAAATAGAAGTGAGTTCCTTAGCTTCAAAACAAACCCCAAATTCCTTGTTTACATAAGAATAATGAAAAACTGTCATTTGGAGATAGTCCTGGAAACAAGTAACTTTGACTTGCCCAGAAAGAGGAATACAGCTTAATCCTAACTCAAAATAAATTTCGGAAGAACTGAGGCTAAGGAACAGAATTAGGCCCAGGGACTACCATGTCATTTATAGTCCAAGTTAGAAAGAAAAGATATTTTAACTCACTAAAAAGAATGTTTATCTCTCCAATGAGCTTCCTTAGAGGATATAAAGTTACTTGTCCCTGGAAGATGATCGTCTAGGAAGCATGTGTTAGAAAGGATGCAAACATTAGCTCTGAGTTGTATTTCAGCACAAGGGTCCTTTAACCATGAGAGTCAAAGGTTCTGTAGTTCTACCTATGGGAATTAGCAGGATCTTCTGTGAAGCTCAGATATTTCCTGTGTCTTACTCAGATGGGGTTAGAAACCATGCAGACAGCCGTGTTGAATGATATCAACAACCAGGACTTCATGATCTATAACAATTCCTCTTTTTCCTTGCCTCAATTCTCTTTCTCTCTATTCAAATTTTTCTCCCATAATACTAGGAAGCTAGCATTATTTTTTTCACCAGGGATGGAATGGGCCCAATCGCTTTTCCATTGTTTCCCTGATTCATTAATAGCTGTGCTATAGGGGAGAACTAATTAAAGGAGGAACCCCACACCCTGACCCACCACAAAACCTATATCCCCAAACTGTGAAACACAGTGATAGGGAGAGCCAGTTCTGTAAAGTAACTTAGATTTCCAGTGCTACCAATCTGGTAGGTCTTCACTACTTGATTTCTAAAAATTTAAAAAGGAGAAAAATACCTGACTTGCAAGTATCACCATATTGTCAATAAAATCAAATGAACTTCTTTTTCTGAATATTGACTACCAAGGAGAAGAGTGTGTTCATTATTTTAAACATCACATATTCTCTTAAAATGCTTTATTTACTCTTTAAATATTTTATTAAGAATGATCAAGTATATTCTATTAAAAAGCTAACTGTTGGGCTAAATCAATCATTAATATTTTAAACTATATAGATTATGACAACTTCTTTGGAAAAGTGTGTTTTTTCCTCCAGCATTCCTATTAAAAGTGAATTGAAATATTACATGTTTTAGTACTGTTTTATTGGGATGTAATTTTTCCTACTTGTGGATTTTGATGTAATGTTTATATATTTTCCAAGAAGCATTTGCATAAAACTCAATCTGGAACGTTGACAATGAAAACAAAACAGGAAAAATAAAAATTCAACTTTCATATGAAAAAGGACCAAAGTATGACTATCAGTGAAAAATTTTAAGTACTATGAAAAGGCAAAAGGGATCAGAAATACAAACTATCATCCAAAACATACAGAGGAGAAGGTGTTTCTAATGGGCATTTAATGAGGAATAAGTTGCTGAAACTCTAGTTATTGCAGTGTTAGCTGGAAGGAAATGAAAATGTGGTACTAAAAGTAAAATATCTTTTGATTAACTACAACTTCAGAATCAAATTAAAAATTGAAACTGATTATAAGCAGAATGGGTAAAATAACAAAGTCCAAAAGATCTTTGAGACTTCATATGCATAACTAGTGCTCACATGTGTTAAAAGGTGTGAAGCACCTCATGTCCCTTTGGGCATGGTTCATTATTTTTGCATCCTTTTTGATATAATCAAGGTGAATCTCAGACACACAAACTGTGGAGTGTGTCGGTTGCTTTGTAAATGACCACATCTGAAGTGACACTTTTCTTATGATGGTTCTCAAAGCCAATCGTGTGGCCCTCGATGTACAGAGCTTTCTTGAATTACAATTTGTTGTATAAAATATGAGTTTACAAGTATTTACGTTATATTAGAGCCATTGAAACAGTGATGTTTTTGAAAGTGCATACATGCATCATGCTCTTCTTATACTTTAAATAGTAAACTCTTTTGATCGACTTTAGTAATGGACTAAGAGTAGCAAGCGGTTAGATAGTGGGGAAACCTGAGAATCTGGATTTAACAGCTGATCAGTAATTCCTAGTCACATCCAATGCATTTATTGATTCTTTTACTTACTCATCTGCACACTGGCCCCAGATCAACACAGGTGAGTCACATACAGGCTGTGACACTAAATTGTTTAGAGAAGGAAGAAAGCACTTCTTATCCTGAACTTGTGTCAGTCTCAGAGATGTATTATATATGCTCAAAATGGAGTCAGGACTTGGGAATTCTTAACCAATAAAGAACTCCTGAGGAATATAATTTTCACAAAGTGATTTCACGCTTTTTGATAGAGTCATTAGGGTGTTTCAGAATATAATGGAAAATATTTTCAAATGTCAGTGGGGAGATTACTGCAGAAATAAATTTTATTAATTCTTAATATATGAGGGAAGCATGGTATAGCTCGAAGCACCTAGATGTCAAAATAAAAAGATGAGGATGGAATTTCATGTTTAAACATTTAAGTGCTGTGTTACTTTGGTTATTGTAATCAACTACTCTGATCTTTGGTCTTTTCTTATGTAAAATGCTGCAATAATATAGGCCAAGCATGATAATTGTGAACATTAGAAATTAAACATTTAAAGCACATATCTTTTTTCCTTTCATGTGTGTTGGTAGGTATATGTGTCTATAAGCATGTATACTATATATTTTTACTGTTATTACTGTATAACATAAGTATTAAGCATTAATAATATTGCATAGATGTTGATCCCTTTAAGACAACTAAATTGGAGAGCAGCAGTAAGTCATGTTCTCATTCCTTTCATAATAGTATTTATTAAAGCTTACCAATGCTTTGTACTAAACCAAGTGTTCTCTCTATTTGAGCTCATTTAGTTCCTTTACCTACTCTATGGAGGAGGTATTATTGTCTCATTTTACAGCTGAAGAAACTGGGCTCAAGGAAGCTGAACTGGTTTACCAAGGGGATAGTAAACAGCAGAGTGGGGACTGGAACACATGCTGAAGATCTCCAGAACCCCATGCCTATATGTTACATTATATTGTGGCATCTTACACACAGAACTCCATCACACATGCACAGTGAAGTTAGGTAAGAAATTGTCTGTTTTACTGGGACAATAGTTTTCCTACATGAGGTGATATCCTACTACACTTGGAGATTTAACCATACTATTGCTAACTTAACTATACTATTACTAGATCTACTTTCTTTCCTTTGGAAGTTTCAGGAACTGTAACTTAAAAAAAATGAGTGGAGAGCAATATATGAGACTTGAAATAAACTATATTATAAAACTTGGTGCCATATTATGCCCAAACTTGAAGAGTATAAAATGAAGGTTAAATAGATTTACAGGAGGGAAGATAGTATCTTGTTGTACTTGTCTCTATTTCTTCTGCTCTGCTGGGTTTAGTAAATCAGGATCCAAGGAGCTGTGTAGCATGTAGTGTCTGAGGAAGGGTCTTTATTCTTTCCCTTGAGGAAATGTATGCAGCAGAAAACTCTGCTCTGCCGAACCTATAATCCCAAGGGTGGGGGATTGTTTGCAGATAACATCATAGTGAACATAGAAACCCCTATAGAGTCCACCAAAAAACTACTCGATCTAATAAGTGAATTGGGAAAAACAGCAGGATACAAAGTCAATATTGAGAAATCAAAGGGATTTTGTATACCAACAATGATTTATCAGAATCAGAAATCAGGAAAAAATCTCATTTACTATAGCAACAAGAAAAATAAAGTGCCTGGAAATAAACTTAACCAAGGAAGCAAAAGACCTGCATTCAGAAAACTACAGAATGCTGAAGAAAGAAATTAAGGAAGACACAAATAAGTGGAAGCATATACCTTGTTCATGGATTGGAAGAATTAACATCATTAAAATGTCCTTACTATTCAAAGCAATATATAGTTTCAATTAAACCCCTATTAAAACACCAGTGACATATTTCACAGATATAGAACAAACAGTTCAAAAATTTATATGGAACAATAAACAACCTTGAATAGCCACAGCAATTTTGAGAAAGAAGAACAAAGTAGAAATGATCATAATACCTGATATCAAACTATATTACAAGGGCACTGTAATTAAAACTGTCTGGTAGTGGCATAAGAACAGACACATAGATCAATGGAACAGAATAGAGAGCCCAGAAATAAACCCAAGTCTCTATGGTCAATTAATATTTGACAAAAAGGGCATGAACATACAATAGAGTAAAAATAGCACCCTCAATAAATGCTTTTGGGAGATCTGGACAGCTATATGTAAAAAAATGAAACTAGACCACCAACTTATACCATACACAAAAATAAACTCAAGATGGATAAAAGACTTAAATATAAGTTGAGATACCATATAAGTCCTAGAGGAGAACACAGGCAGGAAAATCTCAGATATTCCACGCAGTAGTATTTTCACCCATATATCCCCTTGGGTAAAGGATATAAAGGAAAGAAGACATAAATGGCACTATATCAAACTAAAAAGCCTCTACAGCAAAATAAAAAGGGAACCAACCATATGGGAAAACATATTTACTAATGATACCTCGGACAATAATTTGAGCTCCAAAATATATAACGAACTCACATGACTCCACATCAGGAAGACAAACAATCCAATTAAAAAATGGGCAAAGGACCTGAATGGACACTTCTCTAAGGAGGACATACAGAGGGCCTACAGGCATATGAAAGGATGATGCTCAGCATCACTAGCCATCAGAGAGATACAAATTAAAACCCCAATGAGCTACCACTTTACACAGGTCAGAATGACCATCATTAACAAATCAACAAACAAGTGAGGGTGAGGATGTGGAGAAAAGGGAACCCTGGTGCGCTGTTGGTGGGAATGGAGACTAGTGCAGCCATGTGGAAAACCGCATGGAATTTCCTCAAAAAACTAAAAATGGAACTGCCTTTTGATCCAGCAATTCCACTGCTGAGATTATACCCTAAGAATCCTGAAACACCAATTCAGAAGAACTTATGCACTCCTATATTCATAACAGCATTATTTATAATAGCCAAGAATTGGAAACAATATAGGTACCCATCAGTAAGTGAGTGGATCAAAAAACTGGTACATTTACACAGTGGAATACTAAGCAACAGAAAGAAAGAAGGAACTCCTACCCTTCACAACGGCATGGATGGAACTGGAAGGCATTATGCTAAGTTAAATAAGCCAGGTGGTAAAAGACAAATACCAGATGATCTCACCTATAAGTGGAACCCAATGAGTAAAACAAACAAGCAAGCAAAATAGAACCAGAGACACTGAAATAAAGAACAAACTGACAGTGACCACAGGGGTTGGAGGAGAATAACAGGGGGGAATAGGGGAAGTTCAAGTCAAGGAACATGTACAAAGGACCCATGGATAAGGACAATGGGGTGGGAATAGTCTTTGGGAGCAGGGGTGGTTGGGGTCAGGTGATAGTAATGGGAGGAAAAATGGGGACAACTGTAACTGAACAACAATAAAAGAAATACGAGCAAGAGTTCTATCTCTCTCCAAAGACATCAGCAAATCAGTGCTTTCTATAATCTAATTCTGCAAGGACAGAACTTTCCTCACTGCTTTTTTTTTTTTTTTTTTTTTTTTTTAGTGCATTGATGTGCCCTCAGAGCTTAGAACGATGTCTAGCATATAGTAGGTTTTCACTGAACCTGGTAAGAGATGTTGTAGAATATAATGCTGGTTTAATCACAGAGTAATATTACTTTGAGAATTCCAATAAGATAACCCAGACTGTAGTCCACTCTTCATGTAAGGTAGCATGAATTCCTCTCCAGGCGACAGAATCAGCTTTGCTTCCAAACTCTATGGCTTAATTGCTTGGTGCAAGCATGACCATTTAAGCTCAGTTCTGAGTTTCTTTCTTTCTTTTTAAACAACCTTCCTCTGTTTCCATCTAGGATTACATCTGGAAGTGTAGTTGACTTAATTTGATAAGATAAAGAGAACACTTAGCATAGTGCGTGGCATACAGTGATGATAAATGATATTTGTTCCTTCTCTTCTTCTTTATGCTTTAGTGAGATGTCAGCATATAATGTGTCACTGTTGATATTTGCAAAATTTCTGGACTAGCATAGAGTAATCCAGTGATTTGGAAAAATTTCTCATCTATTTTAACAAAATGCATTACCCCCAAATGCCATAATGGATTTTCCATTAACAAATAAGGCATTTATATCCTAACCTGGAAGACAAGTAGCTGCACCTTTGTTATAAGGTTTCATAAAATATATTACTTTTGTCTTTATTTTGTTTGACTTCAGCTGAGAAACAGTTTTAACATCAAGAAAACTGCTGTCTTTTTCCTTTAAATCATATATAACCATCAACATTTGAGAACACTAAAATTTCCTGGTTTAGATACTTAATATTTTCATTTCTTGCAGCCATTTTTCCTTGTCATTCTATCTACACGATTGGAAATGATCACTGCACATACGTAAAATCACTTCTGGGAGCTTCTCAGTGTTGATCCCATATTATGTTACAATTGCTTTTGGCATCTACAGGCAAAATTTGCCTTTTAGCCTAGACTTAACATTTTTTATCCTCTGATTTTGAGACACCATATTGGCAGATTGTTTGTTCTTATCTGAGAGTCAGGGAAGTCCCTGGAGTTGTAAAATGTACTTTTTCTCATAAGCTTCACATGGAAGTTACTGTTTTGTTTTATCTCTCACTCATGCTTTTTTGCTTTCTGTTTCATAATGAATTGCTTACATATTGCTGCACACCTTCCAGTAACTTCAGTCTGTAAGCAGTTCTTGTCAATGTCTATTATAACATGATCAAACTTCTCCAAGCTCTAATCCTGTTAACATCTGTAACCTAAGATGGGGGAGGCTTGGACCTTGACCATGGAAATGCCACAAGAATTCAATGTTGGATTATAGATAAATAACTGGAGGATTAATTTTTTCACATTTCACCTTATTACAGGGATTCCCCTGGATCCTAGACCCAGGCTTAATGTGTTGGATGGTGCCAGAACTGGGATCCAGGGTTCAGGCCTCAAGGGCTATAGAATGATTCAGGGTTGGGAAGGCTGCTGCAAGCTGAGAAACAAGGAACTTGGCACATGGTGGTTCTGTGATCAAATATTAATAGATCTTCAGAAAGTGCTGTGGGAGCCAGTTGCACCAGCAAGGCACTCCGTTATCACTCCTATTATCTTTTCTTATTTACTACCATAAGTTTAAAATGGTTGATTGGAGGTTGGTTTCTTTTTTAAAAATTCTATATCATCTGCAGGTATACTTTTGGTAAGTTCAGAAGATGAATGCCAGTTGAAACCCTCTCAGGAAAAATTTGAATTTCAGTAGAAAGCTGTGATTACCTATAGCTCATGATTCTATTATATAGGTGCTATTTAACATCTCTGTGAAATGTAGTTAAGTGATAGTAAGGCAAAAACATACCAATTCTGACCCGCAAAGGTTTGTTTCAATTGACTTCCCTTCCTTTGACTATGGAAGGGGACAGTTTTCCCTCCTTTGCACATTTATTTCCTGACTTCTATGTAAATCTGTGTTTTTTTCTTTTTCTTTTCTCCTTTGGATTGGTGGTAAACACCTAACCACTTTCTTCTTTCATGAGTTAAGTAAAATCTTAAACAGGTGTTCATTCCATTGTGTAAATGTCCCATAGTTGCTTAACCACCCATCTACTGATTGACACTTAGGCTGCTTCCATATTTTGGCTGTTGTAAATAATGCTGCAGCTGCAATGAACACAGGGGTGATTATGTTCTTTTGAATTAATGTTTTGGGTTCCTTCAGATATATTCACAAAAGTGGGACTGCTGGGTCAAAAGGCAGATCCATTTTTAATTTTTGAGGTATCTCCATACTGCTTTCCACAGTGACTGCACCTGTCTGCATTCCCAGCAACTGCAAAAGGGTTCCTCTTTCTCCACATCCTCGCCAGCACCTGTTGTTTGTCGAATTGTTGATGATGGTCATTCTGACAGGTATGAGATGCTATCTCATTGTGGTTTTAATTTGCATTTCTGTGATGATTAATGACTGAACATCTTTTCATATGTCTATTGTCCATCTGTATGTCCTCTTTGTGGAAGTGTCTATTCATTTCCTTTGCCCATTTTTTTGACTGGGTTGTTTTTTTTTCACACAATGGAATACTATTCAGCTGTAAACAAGAAGAGAATTTTACCCTTTGTGACAGTATGGATCTGGAGGCCATTATGCTAAGTGAAATAAGCCAGTCAGAGTAAGACAAATGCCGTATGATTTCACTCATACATGGAACCTAATGAACAAACTGAACTCACAAGCGAAATGGAGACAGACTCATAGGTAGAGAGCAGGGTGACAGCTAAGGGCAGGAGGTGTTAGGGGACCGAGGAATTGAGCAAAAAGGAAAAAGGACTCATGGACATGGACAACAGTGCAGTGATTGCAGGGAAGGGGAGACAGAGGTATAAGGGAACTAAATGGTAACAGAAAAAATACAATAAAATGTGTATTTTTATATCTACCTGTGTCATAATTTTATACTTTTTATGCAAATTATCTTTTATATGTTACTATATTTTATAGTTTTGGTTTGCAGTTTTGCTCAAAATACTCATTCTTTTTAATTCCTGCATCTTAAGGAATTTATTTGCATAAGTAGAAAAGCTTTGTTGGCATACCCAGGTCTTCTTGTTGAGACTGTGGAGACATTTCCACTGGGTCCCTTATTTATGAAAGCCCAGCTCCCCCCTGAGTGGAGGAGCCCTGCTTTCCTCCATTCCTGCTCCAGTGGTAGGGTTTCCATTTTCCTCCACATTTGTCCCTATTTGAAGTTGATTTCTCTGAATAGTGTTCTCTGATGAATAAATTGAGGCAAAGTGCCCCTAATGTGGTAACAGAACTTCCTGCACTCTCATCAAAGGTTTACCAAGGGATATTAAAATATTATCATTATTTTTCTGTGTTTGACATGTTCATCATAGCAGCTCCAGCATTTCACAGGAGTGCTAATTAGTATGTTTAAATCATTGCATAACTTCCCTTATCAAGCATTTTACCATGTGTGAGTGCTTCACAGGCATTTTTATTGGATGAGGCAAATTTTATCTTATTAAATTTTCACTATAATCTATAGAGAAAGTATTTTTTAATTTAAAAGATGATGAAGTTGAGGCTTGGAGTGATTAAATAGTTTACTTATATTGCTATTAAATGTTACAAATTAGTAGAGAGGGCATTTTCTTTAGATCACATGTCACACAATCCCACTTCTTTAAGTCTAATCTAGCTGAATTAAAATGCAGTTCTACTTGCATACATGATGTGTTAGTTTCCTATTGCTTCTCTGACACATTACCACTAACTGTAATTTAAGACAACACAATCTTGTTATCCTCAGTAAGCTAGAAGTCTAACCTGGGTCTTACCACCCAAAAACCAAGATGGTGGCAGGACCGCATTCCTTCTGGAGGCTCTTGGGGAGAATCTGTTTCCCTGGTTTTTCCAGCCTCTAGAGGCTACTCACGTTTCTTGGCTCATAGCCTCTCCCTCCACCTCCAAAGTTAACAAGGTAGCATCTTTCTGATCCTACTTTCTTCATCACATCTTACTCTGACTCTTTTCTGCCTCCTTATTCCCTTATTAAAGACCCTTGTGATTACCTTGGGCTACCTGGATTATCCAGGATGATCTTCATAATTAAGTTAATCTGACTAGCAATTGTAAATCTATCTGCTGTTTTTTAACTTTATTTTTTATTGTTTATTCTATTACAGCTGTTCAATTTTCTTTTCGTTTTTGCACCCCTCCGTCCAGCCCACCCATCTCCCCCATTGTCAATCCCCTCTGTTTTTCATGTCCATGAGTCACTCATACATGTTCTTTGACTAGTCTTTTCCCCTTCCTTTCACCATTCCCCCACTCCCTCCTCCCCTCCTAAACTATCAGCCTGTTCCAAGTGTCTATGTCTCTGGTTCTATTTTGTTTGTTAGTTTATTTTGTTCATTAGATTCCAGTTATAAGTGAGGCCATATGGTATTTGTTGTTCACTGGCTTATTTCACTTAGCAAAATAGTCTCCAGTTCCATCCATAATGTGGCAAAAGGTAGGAATTCTGTCTTTCTTTCTGCTTCATAGTATTCTATTGTGTAAATGTACAGTTTTTTAATCCATTTTCTACTGAAGGGCACTCAGGCTATCTCCAACACTTGGCTCTTGAAAATAATGCTGCTGTGAACATAGGGGTGCATGAATGATTTTGAATTGGTGTTTCAGGATTCTGAAGGTGTATATATAACTTGTTTCTGATATTTCATTGTTAGTGTACAAAAATGCCATAGATTTCCGAATATTGACTATGTATCCTGCTACTTTGCCAAATTCATTTATTAGGTTGAGTAGTTATTTGGTGGAGATTAGGGTTTTATAGAAAACCACATGTACACCATCAGGTTGTTTGTGAATAATGACAGTTTTACTTTCTCTTTTCCAATTTGGATGCATTTTATTTCTTTGTCTTGTCTAATTGCTGTGGCTAGAGATTCCAGCACTATGTTGAATAAAAGTGATGAAAGCAGTCACCTTGTTTTGTTCCTGATCTTAAGGGAAATGCTTTTATTTTTTGCCCATTGAGTATGATGTTGGCTAGGTTTCTCATATATGGCCTTTATTATGTTAAGGTGTACTCCCTCTAGCCCCACTTTGTTGAGTGTTTTTATCCTAAATGGGTGCTGGATTTGATAAAATATTTTTTAAGTATCAATTGATATGATCATGTGTTTTTCATCCTTCATTTTTTTAAATGTGGTCTATTACATTTGTTGATTTGTGACCATTGTACCTTCTTGCATCTCTGGAATAAATCCCACTTGATCATGGTGTATGATATTTTTAATGTATTGCTAGATCTGGATTGCCAATACTTTGTTGAGGATTTTAGCATCTATGTTCATCAGAGATATTACCCGTAATCTTTCTTTGTTGTTTCTTTACCTGGTTTTGGAGTTAGGATAATTCTGGCCTCATAAAAGGAGTTTCAGAGTCTTTCCTCTTCTTGAATTTTTGTAATAGTTTGAGGATAAATGTTAGGTCTTCCTTGAAAGTTTGGTAAAATTTACCCATGAAGCCATCTGGTCCAGGGCTTCTGTGTGCTGGGAGTTTTTTGATTAATACTTCGATTTTGCTAGTTGTTATTGGTTTGTTCAGGCTTTCTGCTTCTTCTTGATTCAGTTTTGGGAGATTGTATGTTTCCAGAAATTCATCCATTTTTTCCTAAGTTGTCCAGATTCTTGGCATAGAGTTATTTATAAAAATTTCTTATAGTCCTGTATTTCTATGATACTTCTTTTTCATTTCTGATTTTATTTATTTGGGTCCTCTCCCTTTTTTTCTTGTTGAGTCTGGTTAAAAGTTTGCCAATTTTGTTTATCTTTTCAAAAAAACTGCTCTTGGATTCATTGATTGTATTTTTAGTCTCTATATCTATCTGTAATTTTAATTCCTTCTGCCATGTAACCTAAGGTTTTTTACAGATTCTGGGGCTTAGAAGGTGAACATTTTGGGTGGGGGAGCATTATTCTACACACCATACATGCACACATCATTACTAGACTTCACCATGCCAAGTCTTGGCTGAAGCTAAAGAAGAATATCACAAAGATGGAAGAGACTGAAGTGGGCTGTGACTCAGATAAGATTTATGGGGGAAAAAGCACCTTAGTGAAAACTTCAGTTTGAATTTTTAGTGCCCCAAGTTTTAGGCAGCCTATAGAGGCTGATGCTAACACCATTCACAAGAAACTAATGAATACCCAGTAATGTAAATACATTATTTTGTGATGGAAAGCTTTGTAAATTGATACTTTCATCCGCAGTCCAAGGATCCTCTCCCAAGAAGGCAAAATTAAATTAAAGATGTTAACTGGAGATGAAGTACTAGCTAGGGAGGTAGATAAACTTAAGCATACTTCCTCTTGGCCAGGACACTTAAATTAAATGCTCCTTGTCTTTTTAGAATTATGTTGCCCTAATGGGCAAAGGCTCAGCATCCTACTTTGGCCTGTGTGTTATGAAATCTGCCAAGATCTCAGAGTGCTGCTTTTCTCTGTCACATGAAATAACATTACTTTTGCTTATACGTTCTTTCTTCTATTGCGTTATTAACATCACTGAAGTTTTGCTTTCCATAGCTATCATTCTAAAATCCGTCTTTAGATGACCTGATTTTCATGATTTTTAAATTTTTTGCTTCCTTTTGAGATAACACTTCTCCCATGAAGACTTCATCATATGGATACTATCACCGGGCGTTTGACTTTTCTGGTTTCACTTTCAGAGAGAGAATTGCCTTACTTGTTCCAGGGGACATTTCCTGTATTGAATACTTCCTTTGACCCCTAACTGGCTGTAGGAATGATGTGCTTTTCATAACTACTATCCATCAAATGCCCATGCCATCTCACACTCAGAAAACTATCATATCTTTGTTTTCTACTTTAGCAGGGAAGCCTGTTATTTTTCCCTGGATCTGCCTTGAGCATTCACTGGTGACTGATCCCTTACATTTTCTCACTATATTCTTAAGATTAGTGTGAATTCCTGTCTCATTCTCCATGCCTTTTTCATTTGAGTTACTGGCTTTTTCACCTACAGACCTCCTCAGAA
Source organism: Mormoops blainvillei (assembly GCA_004026545.1). Classification (NCBI taxonomy): domain Eukaryota; kingdom Metazoa; phylum Chordata; class Mammalia; order Chiroptera; family Mormoopidae; genus Mormoops; species Mormoops blainvillei. Next base: position 176,765 of record PVJD01001942.1, on the reverse strand, counting down.
AAACTTTTTCTGCATATTTTCCCAAATATAAATCACAACTCTTTGGACCTCTCTGACACTTTTCGCCACCTTATTTCATTCTTCATAGATTTATGTGAATTTATATTCTCCTCAATAAAGAATAATGTCCTAAAAATCTAGCAGAAGACCAAGCAAATGGAAAATTACACAACATACAAGATTTGTCAATGCTATTTCCATGTTTACCTATACCCCCTTCTTAGCATAAATTGTACATTTATGCCTAGAAGCCTTTTATTGTACATCAAAACAAAGAATTTTCACAGATAAGGGAAATAATTAAAAACTGTCATCTTGGAAAACTCACCTTTTGTCTTAATTCTCAAAGATGGTGAGGAATACTAATTATCATTTTAATATCAATAACCTACCAAAATTGCAAATTTTTTAGTTCTTTTATTGTAGTTTGCTTAAAAATCAAAACAATGTTACAGAGACAAACATTTTAGTGTCAGACTTAGCAGGACAACCAGACTTTGTGAAAAAGTAGAGAGAGAAAGATTTTGGGAAAGGGTCTCTTTGTATTTTTTGAATGTGAGTATACTCCAAAAGATATCACACTTTCTGCACTGTTACACAATAATGCTTTCTGCATTGATTATTTTACTACTGTAATAAATAATGTTTCAAAATTCATAGGGTCTGGAGAAATGGAGGAGTTTATACCAAATAATGACATTATCATTCTCATTTGGCATACTCCATCCTCTTAATTATGTATAAATGTTTGAAAGAAAATTTCATTCTTGCTAAGGTATATAATAAACAGCCAGGAAACTAATTCAGGGGAATCATTTCCAAAATAAATGCATAAATCAGAGGTGCTTTGATTTGCACTTTCAGTAGTTTAATATTAATTTTCTTGGTCCTAATACAACTGCATTAAAGTGAACTTTAGAGTAATAAAATTAGAGAAAGGAAAATAAATGATGGAAGTTTATAAGGAAATAGGGATTTTCATATAACTCTGTGGAGGTTTAGAAACTGTCTCTTCATGTAATTTATAATGTTAATATTTTAAGTGTTGATCTTTCAACTTTAATTCTTTTTTAAAGATTTTTAAATTATTACTCTATTATAGTTGTCCCAATTTTCCCCCCTTTGCCCTGCTCTGCACATCCTACTCCCCACTCCCACAGTCAATTCCCACACTGTTGTCCATGACCACAGGTGATTCATATATACTCTTTAACTAGTCACTTCCCCTTTGTTCGTCTGTTATCTCCCTCCCCTCTCTCTGCTGGTTACAGTCACTCTGTTTCATGCTTCCATGCTTGTAGTTCTATTTTTTTCATTAGTTTATTTTGTTCATCACATTCCTTTTATAGGTGAGATCATATAGTACTTGTTTGTGACTGGCTTATTTCACTCAGTAGAATAGACACTTCTCCATGGAACACATACAGATGGGCCATAAACATATGAAAAGATGCTCAACATCACTAGCTGTTAGAGAAATGCAAATTAAAACCACAATGAGATATCACCTCACACCTGTCAGAATTGCCATCATAAATAAATATACATACAAGTGCTGGCAAGGTTGTGGAGAGAAGAGAACCCTAGTGTACTGTTGGTGGGAATGTAGACTGATGTAGTCACTGTGGAAAACAATATGGAATTTCCTCAAAAAACTAAAAATGGAACTGCCTTTTGACCCAGTGATTTTGCTGCAGGGATTATACCCTAAGAATCCTGAATCACCAATTCAAAAGAACCTATGCACCCCAATGTTCATAGCAGGGCTATTTACAATAGTCAAATAGTGGAAGCAACCTAAGTGCCCATCAGTAGATATATGGATCAAAAAACTGTGGTACATTTACACAATGGAGTTCACTGTAACAGAAAGAAAGAACTCCTACTTTTTGGATAGCATGGATGGAACTGGAGAATATTATGCTAAATCAACTTGAACTCTTGATGAAAACAAATGCTCAGTGTCTGAAACATTGAAGATCTATTTTCCAAAGGTTTCTACAATTAACAGTTTTTAGGAAAACAAAATTACATTACTGGAAAGAACTATTGTTTCAGAGGATAATAAAACTTTAAATTCAGATTCCCTGTGAAAGAAAAGTGTTAACTCTCTGCATCTGGCCACATTTTTTGAGGAATTAATTAAACAATGAGAAAAGGGAAAGAACCAGGATCTTTGGTCTTATTGTCAGCTCCTTAGCCCCAAAGCTATGATTATTCACGTTAGTTCAAGCCAATGCATTCAGTGAGCACAAACCTTTTCCCAGTTAGCAACTTATAAACACATGGAGAGTTAACAGGGCGCTGATTAAATGAATATTTCTGGAGCTGGTCATCACCATATTGATTCTAGTTCCACTGGATCTAAGGGTCTATGGTTCAAATCTCAGCAGGAGGGAATTTCTTAAGCACAGGAGAAGCATTTATTGGATTAGTTACTAGTGTGGTGTGAATTACTAGTGTTCTGGGGAGGGGGGCTCATAAGCTTGTTATTGAGAACCAGTGGTAAGAGCCCAAGGACTGGCCTCTAGGGGCATTTTGTTCCTGGAGCTCCCCTGCAGCTGCTGTGGCATAACCAGAACCAGGGCTTATTTTGTGCCCCTGAAATTGCTTTCGCAAGACCAGGTTATGGGCTGTTCCCTTGTAGTACTTTAGATCTCCATTTTCATGGATTTACAGAGGTGTCTTCAAAAGGAATGTTTGGTGTAAGTGTAAGTAGTCGGCATTTTGTACTTGGGACAACAGATTCTTTTTTCTTCCTCCTTTCTTCCCTTTCTTTCTTTCTATGTTAAAACAAACAAACAAACGCCCACCCCCAAAAAACAAAAAAAAAAACAAAAAGTCTTTGTTTTTCACTGAATTTGTTTTACTCTCCTTTGCTTTGAGTGTTTGCCCTCAATACTTTTTTTGTTTTAAAGTATTCATAGAATTAGACTTTTCTCAACATATAATGAACCTCAAGTGCTCAAATATCACTTAGTCCAACCCTGTATTCAGTGAATGAATAAGCTCACTTCATCCTTGTTTATCTATCTCCTCTCCTCTTTCAATCAATATGGTGATGACCTCCATCTCTGCTTTCAAAGATGGGGATTTATTACCTCATAAAGGAGTCTGCTCTTTTTGGGGGGTAGTAACATATCTTCATTATTTTCCTAGTACTTGTTCCTATGCTTGGCTTCTGTTCTTGTTTTTCTGTCTTTTTGACAAAAGACTGTGCTGGAATCATGTGTGTTCTTTTTATCACTAAGCTTTTTGCTCCTTATCTCCTATCATCCACAGATACAGATCACTTTGTGTGTTGCCCGAGTTCTCTCCTTTATTTCCTTTTTCTGCCAGTCTCTGTGACTGATTTTAAACCACTTTTTAAAGCTATATGTTTCTTCTTCAGTTTTCTTAACTAAAGTTAATGTTTCTCTCTGGAAATTTTAATTCCTGAGGGTCTTTTAAATAAAATAAATTAAATTTAAAAATAAACAAAGCCTTCCTTTTTAAATTAATTTTTTTTCTCTTGGCAACTAATCCATTTATTGTCCTCTTCTGGTCTTGAGTGCTTCCATGATTTTGGGACTACTTCTTTGGAATAGAGGAAAGATCCTTGTATACATTCATCAGGAACTTATTCAGCATAAATATATTCAAAATACAAATATCCTTCTTGAAGGATCCAGGAATATTCTTCCTGAATATATTCATTCATGCACTCTTTCATTTTCTGAAAAATTATTTGTATCTTTTTAGCCAAAGGAACACCACTTTCAGTTCCAGAATGCTATTTTTCGGTGTTGATAAACCAGGACTCATTTTATGAATTCTGAATATGTTTAATGTCTTGCACATTAAACTATAAACTCCCTAAAATAAAGACCATTTTTTATTCATTTTCATAGCCTCCAGAACCTAATGCTGTAGCTGACACCAATAAGCAATTGTTGAATATGAATGACTGAGATAATAGTCCTCAAAATATACTTGATTAAATGAACTGAATCATTCTTGTATAGCTAAGGGCTATGATGACAGCTAAATGGAAGTACTGATGATAAATATCAGTTAGTTTGGGAAACTTGGTATATAGTAATATTATAAATAGGTAAACAGCCAACATATATTTTCTTGATCTGAGAATCCCCTCCAACCCATGTGACACATACTTTTCAATATCTTTTTGTGGAGGGGGAAAGTTTGAGTGAAATATGGAGGAATGCTTTGGGGTAGGAGTGAGGATGAACCACCCAGCATACTGCTGGAGCTGCCACAGTTCTGCTGCACTCAGGGCATAACAGTAGCCTTTAGAGCCCAGGAGAGGAAAAAGGAGAAAAAGAAAATGGAGCTGGAGAGGTACTTTGGAGGAAGGAAGATATCTCACAATAATTTTTTGGTTTTTGTTTGTTATAAGTGACATCTTCCATTAGTGTTTTCAGGAAACTCTCCATTTGTCATTAATGCTTTGTAGTGTTATATCTCTTCATTAAGAAAGCGAAGTAAAAGGAGATTATGTAATACTGATATATCTGTATACACAATTTTTCATACATCTATATTAGATGTTAGATATTGTATCAAGTACATTAAAGCCTTCATATAAACATAGTTATAGGCAAGGATTGACGTTGCCTTTAGTAAGCCAGCTATGTCTCTACTTATAAAACTGTATATGTCTATGTGTATATATATACACACACATTCTCACATACATATAAGAGGAATATTTTGAACAGTTTTAAAAATATGAAAAGTGTTATAAGAAAAAGATAATTGCAACTCATAATCTACCACATAGTGATTGGCATTGTTCATATATTAATACATGTATTGAGAGATGGTATAGCATATTGGTAAAGAATATTCAATCTTTAATCTCAGCTCTGCCACTTACAAGGTTTAAGTGTTAACTATTTAATATATTAATATTTTCTATATTAATTTAAAAGTTATATAGTTAATATCTCTGAACTACCGTTTTTGGAATGCTTACTTTATAATGGGCACTGTCTTAAGGATGTGATACATATTTCTTTTAAGCTTCCCAACAAGCCTAAAAAACAGGTGCTATTATTAACTTTTATTATCATCATTCTATAGTTGAGTAAATTGAGTACAGGGAAATTAAACAAATTCCTTAAGGTGAGGTCCACAACTTAGAAGTGGTAGAACCCAGTCTTGACTTCAGAACTCATGCTCATAATTACAACAGAAAAACAAGAGGTAAAAACAAAAAATGTAGAAAACACACACATATTAGTTTTAGATATATCAATGATGCATGTTGAGGAGGTGGCCTTGGAAAGTAAAGACAGCACTAGTCTATGAATAAGGAGGCTGGTCTTCAAGGGTTGCAGAAGTCTTTTTGTACAGGCTCAAAAACAGCCACTTGGTAAATATTTGGGAATTTTATAAGCTGGTTGTTGAATCATTTGTAGCTTAAAACTGACCATAATGAGTCATATTGAACTAAAATTATTGAAAAAAGTAATATGTTAGAGCTTTTTTTTTGAGTGTCACTTTGCCAGTCCACCAGGCCTACGTTTTTAATTGTGCCATTGGCTGTAGGACTGGACTTTTGGTGAATCGTCTGATGACTCTGAAGCATGATTTTTTTTTTTTTCAGTAAGTTCATAATAGTGCTTGTCCTTGTTTTAAGGTCTATAGTATCTGGTAAACATTTTATAAACCCGTTGTCCTTACATGTAACTGTGTAAAATGTATGGTGCTATGAGATTACTATCTGATACTAAATCATTTAACCTAAAAATTATTCTTAAAGCAAAAGTATTTTAAAGTAATAATTTCTTTAAAAATTGGAATACTAATTCTACTTGTAGTTTCAATAATTCTTGGAGAATTATATCACTCTTTTCTCCATTCAGAGAAAAACTACATGCACACACAAGAGAATAAAATACAAAAAGAAAATTTGGGATCTGGAGACACAAGACATGATGTGAGATTCTTTTTAACTATAATACTTTTAAAAAATATTAACTGTTTTTTATTAAAATTTTTTTTATTGTTCTTCAGGTACAGTTGTCTCCATTTTCTGTCCACCACTTTCTCCTGCCCCACCCTCCCCCACCTCCCACCCTCAATCCTTCCCGCATTTGGTTTTGTCCATTGGTCTTTCATACATGTTCTTTGATGACCTTTCCTCTTCTTTTCCCCTGATACCACCCTATACACCTTTCTCTGGTTACTGTCAGTTTTTTCTCCATTTCAGTTTTGCTGGTTATATTTTGCTTGCTTGTTTATTTTGTTGATTAGATTCCATTTATAGGTGAGATCATATGGTATTCATCTTTCATCACCTGGCTTATTTCACTTAGCATAATGCTCTTCAGGTCCATCCATGCTCTCATGAAGGATAGGAGCTCCTTTTTCCTTTCTCCTGCACAGTATTCCATTGTGTAAATGTGCCATAGTTTTCGATCCACTCATTTACTGTTGGGCACTTAGGTTGCATCCAACACTTCACTATTGTAAATTGTGCTGCTATGAACATTGGAGTGCATTGGTTCTTTTGAATTGATGTTTCGGGATTTTTAGGGTATAATCTCAGCAGTGGAATTGCTGGGTCAAAAGGCAATTCCATTTTTAGGTTTCTGAGGAAATTCCATACTGTTTTCCCCCGTGGCAGCCCCAGTCTGCATTTCCACCAACAGTGTACTAGGGTTTCCTTTTCTTCATATCCTCGCCAGCACTTGTTTGTTGATTTATTTATGATAGCCATGTGACTGATGTGAAGTGGTATCTCGTTGTAGTTTTAATTTGCATCTCTCTTATGGCTAGTGATACTGAGCATCCTTTCATATGTCTCTGGGCTCTCTGTTTGTCCTCCTTGGAGAAGCGTCTGTTCAGGTCCTTTGACCATTTCTTAACTGGATATTTCATCTTCCTGGAGTGGAGTAATGTGAGTTCTTTATATGTTTTGGAGATCAAACTCTTGTCCAAGATATCATTGGCAAATATATTTTCCCATATGGTTGGTTCCCTTTTCATTTTGCTGATGTTTCCCTTAGCCATGCAGAAGCTTCTTATTTTGATGAAGTACCATTTGTTTATTCTTTCTTTTATGTCCCTTGCTCTAAGAGACCTGTTGGTGAAAATATTGCTGTGTGGAATATTTGAGATTTTCCTGCCTATGTTCTCCTCTAGGACTTTGATGGTGTCACAACTTATATTTAAGTCTTTTATCCATCTTGAGTTTATTTTTGTGTGTGGTGAAGTTGGTGTTTGAATTTCAATTTTTCACATGTAGCTGTCCAGATCTCCCAACACCATTTATTGAGGAGGCTATTTTTACTCCATTGTATACTCCTGCCCCCTTTGTCAAATATTAATTGACCATAGAGACATGGGTTTATTTCTGGGCTCTCTATTCTGTTCCATTGATCTATGTGTCTGTTCTTATGCCAGTACCAGACAGTTTTGATTACAGCATCCTTGTAACATAGGTTGGTATCAGGTATTGTGAGCCTTCCTACTTTGTTCTTCTTTCTCAAAATTGCTGTGGTTATTCAGGGTTGTTTATTGTTCCATATAAATTTTTGAATTGCTTGTTCTATATCTGTGAAATATGTCATTGGCATTTTACTAGGGATTTAATTGAACGTATATATTGTTTTGGGTAGTAGTGACATTTTGATGATGTTAAATCTTCCAGTCCATCAACATGTTACATGCTTCCATTTATTTGTGTCTTCCATTATTTGTTTCCTGAGTGTACTGTAGTTTTCTGAGTACATGTCTCTTATGTCCTTGGTTAAGTTTATTCCTAGGCACTTTATTTTTCTTATTTCTATAGAAAATGGTATTTTTTTCCTGATTTCTGATTCTGTTATTTTATTTTTGGTGCACAAAAATGCCTTCAATTTCTGGATATTGACTTTGTATCTTGCTGCTTTTCCTAAGTCATGTATTAGTCAAGTAGTTTTTGGCGGAGTCTATAGGGTTTTCTTCGTACATTATGATATCATCTACAAACAATGACAGTTTTAAATTGGAAAACCGTCATTCCAATTTAGATGTCATTTATTTCTTTTTCTTGTCTCATGGCTGTACTATGACTTGCAATACTATGTTGAATTGAAGTGGTGACAGCAGACATCCTTGTCTTGTTCCCAGTGTTAGTGGGAAAGCTTTTATTTTTTGCCCATTGAGTATGACGTTGGCTGTAGGTTTTTCATATATGGTCTTTATTATGTTGAGGCATGTCCCCTTTATTTCCACTTTGCTGAGCGTTTTTATCATAAATGAGTGCTGTACTTTATCAAGTGTTTTTTTCTGCATCTATTGATATGATCATGTGATTTTTGTCTTTCCTTTTGTTTATGTGATGTATTACATTTATTGATTTGTGAATATTGTACCATCCTTGCATACCTGGGATGAATCCCACTTGATCATGGTAGATGATCCATTTACTGTATTGCTGGATGTGGTTTGCCAATATGTTGTTGAGGATTTTAGCATCTATGTTCATCGGCAATATTGGCCTGTAGTTTTCTTTCTTTGTTGTGTCTTTATCTGGTTTTGGAATTACAATGATGCTGGCCTCGTGAAAAGAGTTTGGGAGTCTTCCTTCTTCTTGGGTTTTTTGGAATAGCCTGAGAAGGACAGGGGGTTGCTCTTCCTTTAATGTTTTATAAAATTCTGCTGTGAAACTGTCCCTTCCAGGGCTTTGGTGTTCTGGGAGTTTTTCTATTTCTGCTTCAATGTCACCAGCTGTTATTGGTCTATTCAGGATTTCTGCTTCTTCTTGATTCAGTTTTGGAAGATTATGTTTTTCTAGAAATTTGTCCATTTCACCCAGGTTTTCAAATTTCTTGGTGTATAGTTGTTCACAGTAGTTTCTTACAATCCTTTGTATTTCTGTGGTACAGTTGTAATGTCTCCTCTTTCATTTCTAATTTTATTTTTTTGGGTCTTCTCATTTTTTCCTTGATGAGTCTCCCTAAAGATTTGTCTCTTTTATTTATCTTTTAAAAGAACCATCTCCTGGAGTTATTAATCCTTTGAATTGCCTTTTGTCTCTATGTTATTCAATTCTGCCCAGATCTTGACTACTTTCTTTGCACTTACTCTGGATTTTGTTTGTTGTTGTTTCTCCAGTTCTTGTAGATATAGAGTTAGGCTGTTTATTTGAAATGTTTATATTTTCCCAGGTCAGCCTGTATTGCTATGAACTTCCCTCTCAGGGCTGCCTTCGATGTGTCCCATAGGTTTTGGACCATTGTGTGTTCATTTTCATTTGTTTCCAGAACAAATTTCTTCTTGAATCAAATTTCTTTTTGATTTCTTCCTTGATCTCATTATTGACCCATTTATTGTTTACTAGCATGCTATTCAGTCTCCATGAGTTTGAATGTTTCTGAGTTTTTTTCCCTTGAGGTCAGTATCTAGTTTCAAACCTTTGTGGTCAAAGAAAATACTTGTTAGCAATTCAATTCTCTTGAATTGTTGAGGCTTGATTTTGTGTCCTGTGGTATCATATCATATGGTATCTATCATATGGTATCATGTGGTCTATCTTCAAAAATGTTTTTCATGCATTTGAAAAGAATGCATATTTTGCTTCTTTGGGATGAAAGATTCTATATATATAGAAACTGTCAGTTAAGTCCATTTGATTTAATGCCTTGTTCAGTTCCACAATATCACAGTTCCACAATATCCATGTTGATATTTTGTTTACAAGATCTATCTAGTTTTGACAGTGGAGCATTAAAATTCCCTACTATAAGTGTGTTGCTCTCTATATCTTCTTGAAGTCCTCCAGGATTTTCCATATATATTTGGGTATTCCTATGTTGGGTCTGTATATTTACAATGTTTATGTTTTCTTAATGGATTCTTCCCTTGAGTATTATGAAGTGTCCTTCTATATATCTTTTTATGACCTTTGTTTCGAAGTCTATTTTATCTGATAATGATATTGCTACCCCAGCTCTTTTTTTTTTCCTGTCCATTTGCTTAGAAAATATTTTTCCTACACTTCACTTTTAGTCTATATAGGTCTTCTGCTCTGAGGTGGGTCTCTTGGAGGCAGCATATGTGTGGGTCATATTTTCTTATCCATTCAGCTACCCTATATCTTTTTTGGAGCATTTCACCCATTTACATTTAAGGTTATTATCAATAGGTACTTATTCATTTTTTTCCTTTTATACCTGTGTTGCTCTCTCTCTCACTCCTTTTCTTCATCTTCTCAAAGTAGTCCCAATAGCATATCTTGCAATTGTGGTTTGGTGGATGTGTATTCTTTCAGTTTTATTTTTGTCTGGGAAACTCCTTGTTTCACCTTCCATTTTAATTCAGAACCTTCCTGGGTAGAGTAGTCTTGGTTGCGGGTCTTTTCTTTTCATTACCTGGAATATTTCTTGCCATTCCCTATTGGCTTATAGTGTTTCTGTGGAGAAATCAGCTGCTAGCCATATAGTGTCTCTCTTGTATGTTAATTACTGTTTTTCCTTTACTGTCTTTAAGATCCTCCATTTGTCCTTAAAACTTGGAATTTTAATTATGATGTGTCTTGGCATGGGCCTCTTTGGGTTCCTCTTGTTTGGGATCCTCTGTGCTTCCTGGACTTGTGTGACTTTTTCTTTCCTCAAATTAAGAGTTTTCTATCATTACTTTTTCAAACAGGTTTTCTATCCATTGCTACTCTTCTTCTCCTTCTAGTATCCCTATTAGATGGATTTTATTATGTTTCATGTTGTCCTGCATTTCCCTTAACCTATTTCAATCTTTTTGCATCTTTTTTCATTTTCTTGCTCTTTCTGGGAGTTTTTCCTACCATGTCCTTCAGCTCACTGATTCGATCCTCTGCCTCATCTAGCCTGTTTTTGATTCCTTCTACTGTTCTTCAATTCAGAAATTGTATTCTTCATTTCCTCTTGTCTATTGTTGATAGTTTCTATGTCCTTTTTCATGCTGATATAGTTTGCAGTAAGTTCCTTGTAGTTTCCCTGTAGTTTTTGGTAATTCTCACTGACCTCATTGAGCTTCCTTATAACCATTGTTTTGAACTCAATATCTGGTAGTTTACTTGCTTCTATTTAATTTAGCACTCTTTCTGACGATTCCTCCTTTCCTTCAATTGGGGGCTGTTTCTTTGTCTTCCCAGTATTTGTGAGACTCTTCTTTTTTTTGCTTCTGCTTCTTGAATTGATCTGTTTTGACTTCCTGACTTTGTGGTGTGAATTTCTATGGTAGGAGACCTGTGAGATTCAGTGGTGCAGTCTCCTTGATCTCCTGAAATTGATGCTCTTGGGATGCCTCTTATGCCATTCATGTTGGCTCTCTGGATGTAACTGGGCTTTGATTTTTTTTTGGTCATTTTTTGGTGGATCTTTCCCTCCAGTTGTTTGGCTGAGGGTCACTCGGCCCATCATGCCTTGTGTGTTGTCGCACAGGTGCTGCCAGAACAAAGCCCAGGAAACAAACCCACATCCACAAAAATAACTCCCCACTCCAATCCCACTATCAATAGCAAATGAACTAGTATTAATAAGGCTGTAAAGAGATTAAGACTATTATAAGAAGGGAGAGAAATATACTGTAGTATAAAATCTAGTGACAATATACACAGACTTGATGGACAAGAAAAGAATGTTAAAAAGCTATGCAGTAAAGAAAATATCACAAATCATGGAGAAGACCACAGTGGGTTTTGTCTCAGTAGCCTCTAGAATTTATCACTATTTTCTTTCTGGATCCACCTCTGGTAATATCAGATGTTGACCCCGTCTGACCTTAGGCCAGTCTGTTTGAGACTTCCCTGGGTCTACTGTCCCCTTCTGTTGTTAATCTAGTCACTCTGCACTCAGCATTCAGGTTTAAGCACCAGAGGGTAAGGCAGAGTCCCTGCTGGGGTCAGGGCTATTGTTTCCCCTCAGGCTGCTGCTGGGAGGGGGATGACTCAGCTCCAGGATTCCTTTGGCTAATCTCTCAATTCTCTCCCCAAAGCCTCTGTCCCCAGTCTCACCTCAAGTGTTTCTAGTCCATTCTGCTCCCCCACTGCACTCCTTTGCCAGGGGTCTACTGTCTGTGGCTGACGCCCTGCACTCAGCAATCAGGCTTAAGCACCATGGGACCAGGACTGTGTCCCTCCTGGGGTGGGGCTATTGTTTCCGCTCAGGCTGCTGCTGGGAGGTGAGTGGTCTGCCTGAGCAAGATGACTGCTTTCATGTGGGGGATGACTCAGCCCCAGGATTCTAGAAACTAGTCTTTCAGTTCTCTCCCCAAAGCCTCTGTCCCCAGTCTCTCCTCATATCTAGCCCACTCTGCCCCCACCTTTGCTGGATCCCAGGGTAAGTGGTTGCAAATGAAAATTTATGTGTTAGTCCTTTAAATGGCTCTTTGTTTCTCCAGCTGCCCATCTCTGGCAGCCAGCAATCCTATCACTTTTCACAGCTGGTTGTTACCGGTGTACTTTTTGGGCTCTGGTGCTGTAGGCTGGTGATCCTTGCTTATGGTTTAGACCCCACTCTTCTCAGGGGGATCCCTTGGGTGCTTAAATATCTCTCTGGTGCTGCTGCCTGTGGGTGCCCAGCTTGCCTTCTCAAGTCTCTGCCGCACTCCTTACCATTCAGGTTGTGTTGAAGCTGATTCTTCTGTCTGTCTGAGGATATAAGGCTTCTCTCTTGCTGTTGTTCAGTTGTTTGTTCTGTGTGAGTTCTCTACAATTCATTTGTAATTCCAGATTGGTCCTGGGAGGAGTTCAGTGTGACTTCTATTCACTCCTCTGCCATCTTGCCATCCTATAATATGATTTTTAAACATACTTACTTGACTCATATTCAAAAATATATAAGCTAAATTCTTGATTTTCTCCATGGGTTTCAAATAGGTGACTTAAGAAGATAGTATATGTTGTGATTAGTAAGGCATTTGGTGAGTTAGATGTAATTAAACACTGCAGCTGTTTCATCATGAAGCCAAGACTATCAATGTTTCTAAAGATAAGAAAAACTCTGATTATTATTTATGGGGTATGTCTATGTGCGAGGCAGCTGTTATATATTTTCTCAAAAATATCACACAACCCTACCTGATTATTATTATTTCCATTTTATAGGTGAGTAAATTGAGCCTTAGATAAAATACCTTATCCAAAATTAATATAAGTAGAACACATATTTTATAAGTTCATGTAGTTTGGAATCTAGGTCCATTGTATAAGAAATTTAAAAAAAATTGAACTATATAGAGAGCAGAAAAGTAGGATTTCAATCATTCATGGCAATAAAAAGGACATTTTTAGTTTTATCTTAATAGCTTAAGAAGTAGTTCTCATTTCCTAGAAAGGGTAAACAAATATTTTATCGGCTTGTAGGCATAATTTATGTTTCAATGATTAGGAAAATCAAATCTCCCCTAATGAAAGGTTTACCAAATTTGAATATATTATAATTAATAACAATGTTGATGAAGTTTTCATATATCTCTTCCAGCACTAAATTATATAGATATTATTGCATAGGGAAGAAAACATGATTTTTCTCAATTCCTTCCCAGAGGGAACAGATTTTTCCACTCCACAAATATCCCCAACATGTTGCCTCACTCCTTATATTCTAATTTGAGGGTACAAAAATCAGTGTTATTACTGAAAATGCATTTGAATTGATGATTAAAAAAATTTTATAATGCTTTTATATGCATTTTATCACTTAAAATAATTATGTATTGAACTTTCCAAAATTCTTTTTTATTTTCCCTAGTCTGTGCCTTCACAAGGTGACCATCAGAAGTTAGATTGATCATAGCCATTGGCTTGTTATGAATTCCAGAACTGAAAGCCTCCTTACCAAAATCAAATCACATACACATAGAGTTTCTTCTGCTTAACTTTTCTGAAACTCAAGAATTTTGGTCAATTAAGTACAAATACCTAGTTGATATGAATAGCAAAGTAAAAATTGGTATATATTTTTGGAGGCACTATATTGTGTCATTGACTTAAAGGATTTAGGGCCCCCAATTCAATGCCCGCTTCTTCCTCAACAACAGCAGTTTGCATATATGAAAGCCCTTGATATTTTCTTTATTTCATGAAGTGTTCTTTTAATCTTAGTGTTAACAAAGTTTGTTTCAAGGCTTTCATAGTATCCCATATGTTCCTGATCCCCTCAGCACTATTTTTTCTTTGTAAATTAAGTTGCTAAAATGAAGAGGAATGTAATCCTTAGCAATAAGGAAGAATATTACACACATTTTTAGAAGTTTTACAACTTACTCTAAAAGGCTAAAATACCAGGGATGAAAAATTATTCCACTGGGAATCAAAAGCATAATACATTGAGAGTTTAATATATGCCGGACAGTGTGCTAACCATGTTACATGCATTATTCCTTTCAACAGTTCCATGCAATATACACTTGTGCCTCTCATTTTATGGAGCTCAATGAAGGTAAACAACATACTCAAGGTCACAGATATGACCCTTGGCAGAATCCAGTTCAGAGTCTGTTTTCCTCCAAATCAAGGTCGTTTAACCTGGACCTACACTTCCTCAGGGAATCTATGGAAAGAATTTAGGGATTCTATGAACTTGACTGGGAAAAAAATTTGTATGTTTATTTTTATTTACCTTCACCTAAAATTGAACATTTTCATTAACTACGAATACAGACAATCACAGAAGTAACTTCAGTATCTGTGGACTTTATCACATATAAAAAGCACAGAATTTTTTTATCATAATTCAGTTGTTACAGATATTCTCAAAATATCATTTTCTTATCATTAATTAGAAATCATAGTTTATTTATGATATATTAATATGTACATTTCAATATAATTTGTTTTCTCATTAGTCCTCAGTATTTTATTTCTATATTTTATAGATATTTTATCTATTTTATATATATTTATATTAAATATTTTTGTTTATTTTAATTTATATATATTTTTACACATTAAAACCACTTTTCTGAAATTAATTCATTGGAATGCCAAACATACCTATGGCCAACAACCTTGAAGACCTGTTCTTGACTTTTATTTCTTACCCACTACAGTCTTCCAGTTTTTTGTTCTTATGCCATACCTGGATATAAAGTAGAGATATAATAACTCACACAACTCAGCTCTAATACTATTCAGTTGAATGGTAGAAAAAGAAAAATCAAATGAAACATTTAGAACATTTAACACATCTGTTACTTTTAAATGCATGTGTACCTGCAGAACATTGAAAGGAATTTTGTTTTCATTGCCTACAAGTTGAAATCTCCAGATACCATTCATTTTACATAGGTCAGTACCAATTGGCTGAGAGTTACTTTTTTATTTTACCTCTGCTTTTGAGTTGTGTTCAGATTATTAATGGTGCTTAGTCTTAGCTGATTCCTGAATATAAACATCCCAGGCAGACTTCCAGTTCTGCTGATCCTATACTTGGGTCTGGACTTTCTCAGCTAAGTTGAGTTACCAGGCAGAAAACAAACTGCATATCTCAGAAATTCACCAGCCTTTGGCTAAAGTCACATTGGTTTCAGCAAATTAGTGTACCTATTTTTTATTTATAGGTTTATTACTTAATGAATGAATATCAATTAGTGGTTCATTCAGTAAACCTACTAAGTGTCAGGCATTCTTTTAGGCAATGGAGACAAAGAGATGATGCCCCAAAGAAGGTTTTGAGGAACTCTTTATTTAATAGTGTTGGTTTATTTATTTATTATTATTATTATTATTAATTTTTTACCTATTAACTGGATGGTTGGATACTCTTGTGCCCAGATTCTGAAATATTCCTACAGATACAATGGGACTAATTGATCTTAGGAGCTTGAATCCTTCTTGAAAGTTACTCAGAAAAATGTCGATATTTTAATTTTTAATGAAAGTGAGTTCATATCAAGGTTAACAGATTTTTGTCTAGTCACCTTCATGACCTACTTAGTCCATCAGGCTTAATGGGGCAGAGAATTGTCTTGTATCAGAAAAGTATGGACTTGGAACAATAAAAGGGCCTGTGTTCCATTTATTTTCTTCTCTATAGACTAACAGAATTGGAGCCAGGTGTGTGCATCTTTAAACTATCATTGCAGCAGCCAAATGCTAGACTTTGGCTGACTACTGAGTTTGAGGAGGGAAGGACATGAGGATTGACTGGGATGTTTAATCCCAGTCTGCATCTAACCACTTTGGTGACCTTGGGAATATTAGTTGACATCTCTAGCACTCATATGTCCTTTTTTAAATGATGGGATTGGGTTATGAATTGCAAATATGTCTTCTATCTCTAAAATTTCACTTATGTGTTTGAGGCATCACAAATATAGTGAGGCCTTAAAATGCTTTTAATTAACACAGAGAAGATAAAACTTCATTTTAATATCTGTTCCATGGAGCATCATTTTTGATATTTATATCACAATTGAAAGGTATTATTTAAAAATTTCTATTAAAGTAACAGGATTGGTTAACAGTTAATACCAACAAATCAAGAGTTCTAGTATTATATAACTTAAATTATATATCAATATTTTAGTCAAGCTAAAGAGAATGATATGAAAAGGGAATTGATAAATTTTTTACAATATACTTATATAACATTCCTAAAGACATGTCTTTTTAATACATATTGTGTTAAATATTAACTGTAGGATAAAGGCCTTTTTGTTCATTCCATAGTTTGACATAATACATGTGTTTAGACATGTACAGTAGTAAATGCTGGATATTCTGCATTGTTGGGTAACAGATAGATGCTTTCCCACAGTTAGTTGTTAGGTTATGGCATTAATATTGACTACTGAGATTAGTAAGTGGTATTACACAAAATAAAGTAAAAAGGAATGGTTTTGATGGAAATTAAACATTGAAACTCCTACCTGTTGACAAGATAGTTTTTATCCCAGTTTTTTCTTGACTGTCACTGAGAAAGTTGTTGGAAAGGCAGTGCATAAACTCTGTGCTTTTGCCCAGAGGCTCAGTGATATAAATCTTAAAAAAATAAATGTATGTGTGAACGTTGTACTGTCACTTTTGGATAAAGTCTATAAATGGGGTCTGTTGATAGGCAGTAATTCAATATGAGGTGGCATTATCAAGTGAAAATAACTTAGTATAACATGATGATTCACATGGTTTGAGTTTGTTTTCTAACCAAATGTTGTATGTGTTCATGATTGAAACATATAAGAGATTCTATCGAAGGTCTTAAAACACTTTTTTTTTCCAACATAAAATTTGGACGACTAATACAACAGTGATGATTATATCCATTCCTTCTTGGAAGTATTATCCATGTCAAAACTTTAATAGACGTAGTTTATAAACTTTATCTTGACTTTTCTTTTTCCGCTTCAGTAGACTTTGTACCAGGGTTAAAACTTGAAGTACTCCAACTCTTAATCTGGGGAGAAAAGTGAAGGGAAGGAATAGGCCTTCTTCAGGAATTACATTAACTCAGTTTGTAAATATACTTTGAAAGCCTGCTGGAAAATGGTTTTACAGCTGCTAACCTCTACATAACCTGGTAGCTATTAAAACTGCAAACAGCTAAAAGAAATTCCAAAGGCTTAAACTTGGTATTGAGTTTTTGCTCTGCACATTGAAAAGAGATTGAATTTTCGGGAGATGTAAACCTGTCCTCCAAGTTTCTGATATGACGTCAAGTCCTGTATGTTTAGAGAAACCTTTGATTTAAGAAAATTGATATTCAAATAATATCCGAGGACCAAGACCAAAAATCTACCTCACTAAAGTTATGTCAATGCATTTTCCTGTAGAGTCAGAACCTGCTTGACTTTTTTCAGGACTTACACAGGCATTTGCTTTCCAGTTTGCTGTATTAGTTAAAACTCAGTTCAGGTTTATCTCCCTTTCCTTCATTTTCCTAAAAGACTTGGTCTGAGTTCTCATCTTTGTGATGAGAAAGGATCACAAGTGGGGATTTCCCCTTTTTAATTTCTTTCCCAACTGTCAGCTGTCTGTGGATGTAATGACGGTGTTATTTCATAGCAGTAAATATACAGTGTGTCTGCCAAATTCGAAGAGACATAAATCTACCGTAACAATGTTTTTGAAAATTACTGTGGAATGTAGTGGTAGCCTGTGGCAGAGAAAGATGAAGGCAGTTCAGAGTGCTGGCTGGTCTGAACTGTGAGTCTGTCAGCTGAATTGTTAGTCCACTTTCAGGGTAACTCATTTGCTTATTTAGTCAGTAAATACTTCCATCCCTGGCCCCCTTTCTATGCCTAGAAACTTGTAGCATTAGTGCACACATTGATATCCCCACACATAACAATCAGATGTCTGGACAGAAGACATAGCCAAGCCTGGGCAAAGTGGAAGGGATCTGAAGGAATTTGTCTTCCTAACAAATGATTTGCAATAAACAACCGCTCAAGAGGGAAAAAAAAATTCAGCTTGATTGATTGTTGTCAGATCAAAGAAATCACCCTTGTTACTTTTTATGACCTTTGTTCCCAATTTTCCTGTCTCTGAAAAGACATAGCACAGTATAACACTGATAAGCCTATCAGACAATTTTTTAAAAACTTGAGAATACAGCGACAGGAGTCAGAATTCAGGTTAGAAATGTATTCTATACAATCAGCATTTCAAGTAAAAATACATGCCTCAAATGAAAACAAGTGAAATTCTAACTGTAAACATTTACTTCATTAAATACTGAAACGGAGGTAGTGAGCTGTAAATATTGAATTCTATGTTCAGTGCTTTTTATCTGTTGAATCATTTTAAAAAATTTAATCTTTATTGTATTTTTTTCCATTACCATTTAGTCCCCTTATACTCCACCATGCCCCACCCCCCACGCCCCAGCAATCACCACACTGTTCTTAAAAGTCATTTAATTCTTGGGTTATATTTTAAGTAGAAATATTTGATATATTATTTTTAACTGATGCTTTAAGTACTAGCTTATCAGAAAAATAATGTATTCAATGGACTTGCTTGTGCCCCATATGTAATAATTGATTCCAAACTTCTGAAAAGGGTTATGTGTGCATGAAACCATCAAAGTCTACAGTATATCAATGTTTACCATTTTTACTAGCTAACAAGTTCAATTGCAAAAGTATGTTTTTTCATAGTTGAGTCTATAGTTCAATGGATTCAAATGGAGATTTGATATGCTGTGAGCACTTTAAATGATACTACAGGTAATCCATTTACTTTTAACTGGCTAGTTAATTAGTAGTATGCATAGTATGTCATATTTGCATTCAATAGCAGCCTTTGATTTTCACTCACAGTTGAGGGAACATGTTAACTGGGAAATTTTGTTGGTTGTTTTCTCATGCTGACCTTTTAGACATCATGATGCCTGTGACACCACATGAAATTCTAATATGCTCTGAAAAGAATTCTCATCAAACAAGTCAACCACAGAACAACACCAGGTGTTGTCAGCCTTATAAAGCAGGTGATTGGCACATCAAGGAATGGCTGCTGAGGACAGGTGACCCTACAGATGTGACCTGGATGAGCCACAGTACTGGTCATTTTTTAGATCTCTATTACGGAGGGACTTCTTGAACTTTCATGTACATAAGAGTCACCTAGACATCTTTTCAATATACAGCTTTTGAATTAAGATGTCTGGGAGGAGCCTGACATTTCTAACAAGTTCCTGAATAATGTTGATGCTGTTGGCTCATGGTTCACACACGGAGAAGTAAGGTATAAAAGTGTTATTTATGAAATTTTGGTGGAGGAAGCTCTGTGGTAGGGTGACTGTATTCATTAACCATGCCCATAGGAATAAGAGAGCAAATGGCAGTGAAATGCAAGGTATACTTTAAGGAATTTCTCTTCTTTCAAATCTTACTTTCTATTCTAGGCTATTTCTATCAGAGACAAGAAAAACAGATGAGAAGCAAAAAAAAAAAAAAAGTTACTCATTTGGAGGTATTTGGGGATAGCACATAGTTGGACATTTAATTTTCAACCAGTTGTCTATTTTCAGAAAACTGTCCTTTTTCACAAAGTGATTACCATTTTACTGCAGATTTGTAGGAAAACATTTAGGAAATGCCATGTAAAAATTGATTAGTTAATGAAATTCTGTGTATACATCATTCCTAATCCATTCTTCCTTGTTCTGTTTTTGTTTTGTTTCATCTGCAATTTTCCATTGGGTCCCATTGAGCTGAAGGAACTTTATATACGTAGGTATTGTAGCCACATCATGGAAGAGAATTAAAGAGGGCCGCAGGAATCAGAGCATGACCTTGGTCTCATTAGCTCAATGCTCTGCTCAACTGAACTGACAGCCCATGCATTTGTAGCTGCCTAGGCTAAGGGAGATGTATATCTCTTCCTTCCTTCTCCAGTTA
Organism: Mormoops blainvillei; assembly: GCA_004026545.1. NCBI lineage: Eukaryota > Metazoa > Chordata > Mammalia > Chiroptera > Mormoopidae > Mormoops > Mormoops blainvillei. The sequence goes on along the minus strand of PVJD01001942.1, from coordinate 156,449 downwards.
CTGAAGATATTGCAAATGGTCTCACTGGACTATTGAGATGCATTTGCTTAGAGTATCTGCCAGGTTAGCCCAGACCTTGCAATTTATTGGTGCATCCTGTCAAACTGCAGGCTTACTCAATGAAACGTTTTGGTCAGTATCCCTACTAAGCAAGGTAATTAGGGATTAAAATCTTGAGAAAGTCATAGTACAGCCCAGAGATACTTTTGCAAAATGTAAAAAATTGTCTCATCCTCTGTATGCTAACAATCCCATTTAAAACATTTTTACAAAATGCGAATATGCCCAAAACATAACTTTCTCACTACCAAATCATCCACATGCTATAAGACCTGAAAAGATATTTGACAAAGGAAGTCACATTCATTTGCTTTTCATATTTAACCTAGTAGAGCTTCTTGGAGAATTTGGACTAAAACCTTAGTTTTCAAATTTGCTGCAATGGCAGGGGATATCTATTTGGGTTTGAATAAAGATGGCATTTTATCATCCTGATCAATAGTTTTGGATCCAGTAATTCTAAAGTTCACCAACTGAAATCACTTGCTAGAGTATAATTTGAAACTCTGTAGCAGGAATTTCAACGAAAATTAATGTTTTATTCTTTTAGTCATTTTTCCCCATGTCAGACCTCACTAATCTAGTTTATGAGATAGGAATGAGTATTTACTAATCATTTTTGTGGGACTCATTTTTTAAAAAATCATCAAATTGAACATTCAAGTTGTCATTATAGACACATGGTATTTTACACAGAAAATACTTCTAAAATGCAATATATAACCTTAATTAAAATGGAAACCTTTAAAATAATCACATGATATAAAATCAAATGGAATAAGTCTGAAGTAATGTAAGTCAACCAAAACAGCTTTAATACTATTTGTCTCATTTCCCTCTACTTCATCCCCTGGAGAGCATAAAATTCTTACAAGTGTATTAGCCATGTGATGAATGGCCCCCTGAGAACACCTGAGCCCTTCCCTCTAGCAACTAGTGTAATTGACATGGACCGTTCACACTGTTGGCCTTCTTGCTCCTGGGTCTTTGCTCGGGCTATTCTTTTTTTTTTTTTAATTGTTTTTCAACTATAGTTGTCCTAATTTCCCCCCCCCCCATTACTCTCCTGTGCTCTACCCACCTTGACCTCCCACATTTAATCCCCACCCCCTACCCTGCTGTCTTTATTTTTAGGCCTTTATAGATGTTCCTTGATAACACTTCCTGTTCTTTGCCCCACTATCCTCCTCTCTCCTCTCCTCTGGTTACTGTCAGTTCGTTCTTTATTTCCATGTCTCTGGTTCTATTTTGCTCACTGTGTGTTTTTTTGATTAGGTTATACTTACATATGGTGAGATCGTATGGTTATTCTTTTCAGATGTGCGTCACCCCTTTCTCCAAGGGTTTCTCACTCATGACACTATTGATATTTTGGGCTAAATAATTGTCTGGTGTCAATGTCTGTTCTCTGTACTGTAGATGCTTAGCAGCATTCCTGGAGTCTTCTCACTGGGCGCCAGTAGAATCTTTCCCTTGTCAGAAACAGCAATGCCTTCAGACATTACCAAATGTCCCCCAGGGGGCAAATTTGCCTCTAGTTGAGAACCACTGCTTCAGTCATTCCTCAAGCCCAAACATAACTAACACTATGAAGCCTCTCTTGATCATATATATTAATCATAATAACTTTTCTGTTGAGTTTATGTAAAAATGCAATTACCTAAATAATATACACTTATGGGGAACAACAAAACACTATAGGGAATAAGGGAATTATGATCCATATTTGTCTCTTTCCTGACCCTCTTGTTTAGAGAAAACTACTATTAAAGCAGGAATCTTTCCAGACTGTTTAAAACCATCTGAAGGTTGAAAAATGCTATCTCGTTTTAATTTTCTTCCCTTTCCTTGCTAATGAGTTTTAGTATGTTTTCATATGTTCTATGGACATTTTTATTTTCTCTTTTTATATTGCTTGTTAGTTTCTTTAGCTTGTTTTTACAATTTAATACTTTTCATGTTGTTACATTAAAATCCATATTTACATTATATTATAGATCACTTTCTTGTTATGCATATTATAAATTTTCTTCCAGTCTGCATAACTATATGTGTTGTTATATTTTTAAATAGCCAACAGTGTTAAGCTTTTCCTTTATGGCTATTGGATTTTACACCTTATTTAGAAAGTCTTTCATTACTCAGATATGTATTGTTAAAATATTTTATTTTTTAATGTTTTTATATTCTCCTTAACTCCTCAATTAAAGAATTTACAGTGCAAATTTTTAAGTCTTAACTTTCTTCTGTACTAAGTGATTATCTTTATCAGTCAGTGTAGGCTAATTTAAACTGCAGTAACAATCTCAGATCTCAGTGGCTTACAGGTTCAGTGGCTAAGGCTCTGTTTTGTGTCTTTTAAAATTTTAGACCCTAAGGATCAGGCTTTATATGTAATCTGCCAACAAAAGAGAAAGAGAGATGGTAGAACTCCATCTTGACTATTAAAGCTCCTCCTCAGATGGGGTCCAGTAGATTCTACTAGATTTTATAGGACAGCATAAATCATATGACCAACACTGACAACCATGAGTAAGAAATATTATCCTTCCTCAGAGATAAGCACCGTAGAAAATGAGTTCAATAAGGACTAGTGAATATCTCAACAATAATGAAATCTACCCAAAGAACCAACATTCCTAAAATCATGAATATAGTATTTCCTTTATTTTCTTTCCGTTATTTCCTTTATAGCACTAATGTGCTATACCATTACTGAAAATTGGCAGATGTCATTTTATATTATTACTATTCATCCTTTTATGAATCTACTCTCTGTCCCCAACTAAGTAAATTCTTTGAGACCAGGTAATAGGACAAAAGCCCCTTTCTCAGGGCCTCTTCCCCAGAGCTGGCTGGACCCCACAGAGCATGACTGACCCTAATTGTTTTATGAGCCTTTATCCTCAGGACTAGAAAATTACTGGAAGCGCCCTGAAGGCGCAGAGGCTCTGGGAACCCATGAAACAGGACATACCAGGCCACAACGACCAGACCACCGGACCCTGCACCCAAAGATAGCATCGAAACACATTGCAGCCTAACTGAAACATCCTGCTCTATCGCCACCCCATTCATTACCCGATAAAAACTCACAGCCCCCACCCCTCAGTGCTGGTGCTGGTGCTGGTGCTGGTGAACATCCCACACCGAGCCCCTTCCCTCCCTCGGGAAAGTAACAATAAGACCTGTACTCTCTGAACTTCCTTCTCTTCGAGAATTCTTTCACAGCCCATGTCACTGGCTACCCTAACACCAGAAACTGTCTCCTATTAGTATGCACTTAATTATTTACTGAATGTTTAGGCTGTTGAAGGTGGCCTAAACATTTATTTAGGGCAATGTGTAAGTAAACACTGAAGAAGTACAATTAACTTACTAGCCATTGTGTTTAGACTGGCTAACTGTGATACAGAGAGATCTGATCTCTCTGGGGAGAGGAGGAGCTGTAGGAGGAGGTTGCCCAAGGCAACGGTAAACAGTCTAGGACAGGATTGGCTGAGAGGCTCACTGCCTCCAGAGTGCATGGGATTATGGGCTAGAAGACTTGAAATAAAAGAAGGGCTCTTGGGCTCCCTGGCTCTTCTTCCTCAAGGACACCTGGATGATTGTGCTGCAGCTGCCTGTGTTTCCTAATGGGCTGCGTTTTGGATGGAAAGGAGCTCCAGTTACAGCCTAGGATAAGACTGGCCTGGCGGAGGGTGGCGGGGTTGTTATTCTTTGGGTTTTAGAGGGATGAGCTCTGAGGCATAAGCTTGCCATTCTTCCAAAATTGTGTAGCTTTTGTATCTTGTGTTGTTTTAGTTTGTAAACTAACCCGATAGAAATAGAACTCAGGTGTTAAAGAGTGTAGCCTTAATTGATAGGCTTAAGTGACTAACGCATGTGGAAAGCTGTTTTTCTAAAATTCTGAAGCTTTTGAATAAAGACTCCTTTCCTTTATCATCAAACCTTTGCCTCTGGAATTTTACCTGGAGGGTGGCAGTGGGCAGCAGGACTCTGGTTGCTGGTCTGTAACATGGACACATGTTTCTGCTGTACAGTGATAATTGAATTCTGAAAATCTCTTGTTCAACAAAATTATGCCCTAAAATTAATAGAAATGTATGAGAAAAACAGGGTTGGGCAAGTCACTCCACAGTTATGTACTATCAACTGTAAAAATACTAAAAAAAACCCAAATTTTTTCTGACAGATGCATTAACAATTGAAAAGAAACATCGGATTTCTAATGCATAAAAAATGCTAAAGTACATATAAGACTTTATCATAATAATTTGAATGTAAAATAATGGAAGGGAGTATAAAATATATTTATCCCGCTGAATTTGGAGAGAAGAGCAAAAGGTGCAAAGATTGAAGGAAAGCACATTTAAAGGTTTCCAAGTGGGTAGGTGGTCAAGCCAAGCCAAGAGGATGGGAGGTAAATGGGTATTTCATTCAGCTGGATTTGTGTACTTTATAATTGGCTGCTTTTATCATAAACATTAAAAAGCTGGGAAAAGAGCTTATGAAGCAAAATAACTTCTTTGTTACCCTGACATCATTTCCCTCCTCACCATTTGTGTATGAGCTAATTTTCATTATAGTGACAGACTGTACATTCAGCAACACGAATGGATTTTAAAAACATAATGCTGAGATGAAAAGGTAGGAAACAGCAGGGAGTTTATCACACAAGACTTCTTATGTAAGTTAACGACACAAACAGAGCCCTAAGAATTTTACAAGAACACATGCATACTTAAGGATCTATCTCAAATGTATTAGAGGAGGTATGTGTCTATTGCAGGGAGGGGGATGGGGAGTAGAATTGGGGCAAGGACCAAGACGAGAGAAAAGTGAGACCAGAGAAGAATCTTGCAACCACTGATAAACAGAGCCCACTGTATACTAGAGAGCATAATTAACTCTACCCCTGTATCTGAGAAAACCATCATCACAGTGCATCTGTTGTTAATAGTAAGTACTGAGGAAGGTAGCTGACCTATGCTTTGGCTAAAGCACTCATCTCCTGCTTGTGTTGTAGCTATCATTACTAGGAGTTTTCTAGTCCAGTCAAACCAGTTCAAGATTTCATTGTCTCCCATGTGCTAAACTCTGCTAGGAATTCCACTTGAAGACTTTAAAATTAAAGTATTGGATGCTTCTGCGATGCAGTTTCCTTTCATGTGAGATACTGGGCCCAATGATGGTGTAGTGTCTTGGGGATCAAGGTCTACAAGGGTGACACTTTGTGAGTTCTCCCTGCATGCAAGGTACTCCCTCTTTCTGCAGGTTTGTATAGCAGCCTGCTCCATACATATCAGATCATGTCCTCTCACCAGCCTGGTCCCATACTTGTGACGTCAGGATCATCAAACAGCTTTAATGTCCTCCTTGAGTTCCCCCTCTCCTTGAGTTTGGTTTTGGGAATTTATGATGACCACAGGTAGAGGATTAGTGGGAACCATATGAACCTTTATTGTGGGCTTTGCGGATACCTGCCACTACCTCAGACTTGGGCTCCTGTTTATTCTTTGATTCTTTATATGTATGTCCTCTCCTCTACCCTCTACCTCTTCTTTGTTTGGGCCAAAGATAGGCTTAAATTTCTTTCACCCTGAAAATCTCCCCCTTCATTATGCCTCTGTAGTCAAGCTTATTCTTTTTCCTCCTTCTCATGATAAATTTTCTGGAAGGATATTCTCTTCACCAGAATGTAAAAAAAAATGTTTACTTTGTCCACTTCAATATCCCTGGTGTCTTGAACAGTGCTTAACATAGTATAATAGGTGATCAATAAGTATCTATGGAATAACAATAAATAAATGAAACAACAATAATCATTCTCTTCTACTTTCATCCACTATGAGCATGTTACAGTCAACTCCCTTCCACCCCCCAAAATACAAAAACTACCTTACTTAATATCATATCAGTCAAGCTGTATGCTACATTTTGGACTATGCTGTTCTTAATTATTTTTCCCCCACAGCATTTGACTGAGTTGTTCACCTTCTATTTAAAAAAAAAAAACAAAAAAACACTTTTCTGCTGGCTTCTAGAAGACTAACTATCCTGAGTCTTCTTATATGACTCTGATAATTCTTTTTGTCCTCCTTCTCTGGATCTTTTTACCTCACAAATATTTAAAGTATTAGTAATCCTTTCTCTTTCCCCATTTTTTAGGCTATTGACTTTGTTGGGGACTCATTAATATACAACAGCAGCCTCTCTCTGGAATGACAGTCTTATGCTTCCAGAAACTTATAAGACATTTATTTTCTTGACTGTTTCATAGTTACTTCAATATTAGCATTTTTTAAGTTATACCCCCAGAAAAATTACTTGCTCATTCTCCTGAGTTCTATGTCAATGATCTTACTTTATATCCAGTATCCCAAACTGGGAATGCTAGTTTTTATTGATTCCTGTCCCTCCTCCATCCCCTTCCTTTAGTTATTCTTCAAGGCCTACCCATTGGACTTAAGAAATGCCCCTCAGGTCTGGTCTTTATTCTTCATTCCCACAACTTTCCTCTTTGTACAAAACCTATGTACTTTCTGTTGAAATTATTTTTTTCTGTATTACTGCTAAAATTATCTCCTTAAAGTGTGGAGACAATTCTTTATCACAAACCCCCATTTTCTCCAGATTGCCTGTATTATAAAGTTTAACCTAGCTATATAAAGGACTTGACAATTTAGGTCCATCCTCATCCTACAAATGAATTTACTGGCTTTCCTCAGTTTATTTTATTTTTAGTACCATTCTCCACCCCAGTGGTTTTAGCTGGAATTCTTCACTGACTAAACTCCTTGATCAAGAAGGGTCTCTTCTACCAATGATCTAAAAGTATAAGAGTATATCTCAAGAGAAAAGGTTTCTATCTTCATCTTATTGCTATTATTTTAATGATCACCTCTGAAAAAGAAAAAAAAGGGCTTCACTTTTTTTTCTCCTTAATACAGTTTTCTCAAACCTGTTTTGTATAGATGGGGTGTCTGTCTCTCCATCCATCCACCTATCCATCCACCGATCCATCCATCAGTCTGTATCTTCCATGAATCCTATATAATTTAATGCCACTGGAGAAATTTAAATGTATGTACAAAGTATGAAATTTTATCCTACATCAAAAGCTACAAAATTATATCCAGAAGATTTCAACTATAATGCTTAATAAAATGTTACTTTTTAGAAATATTATTTGAACCCGATTCAATTTCTTGACTGCCTGTGGTCTCTGTACCTATAATAATTTTCATATCTGGTAGTCACAGTCCTTGTGTGTTTAGAACTTAAGAATTTGGAGTCAGGGGTGTTTATCCCCTTTGGTGAGGCTGTGCCCTAAATGGACAATGAAAGCCCTAAATGGACAGTGGACATTTTAGAAGTAAAGGTATGTGTGCCAATTGAGATGCCACAGGAGCCATATTGACAGAATTGAATGCATTTACAAACATGCTCTGGGCTTTTCAGAAAAATCATAAAATGGGAACTTTATTCACACCGTACCTCCATAAGTTAAAACATATCAGATATCCTATCCTGATTGTTTTACCCCCTCTCAATGTTCTACATTAATGAGTCTAAAGAATGAGACAGGAAACTGATTTTCAAACCCCAAGTGAGGGTTTTCTACCTTTATAACTTTCTCCTAGGCACCATTGTCTAATCAATAAAGCTGGAAACACTGATTTTAAAACTGGAATTTTAAGTAGGTTCTCACATATCATATATTTCACAATACCAGTTTTTCTGAGGTAGACTTAAGGTTAGAGTCCTCATAGAGGCCAATAGTAAATGGATTATATAAAAATATAACCAGTACTAATATTTGCATAGTTAGCTGAAACAAAAGGGAATAATAGTTTTTGTTGTTTTTTTGAGTGATGGTATCTGCAAAAATAGGCATTTACTTCCTAGTTTTTTATACTAGTTAAATTTTCTTGAAAAAATATTTTTCCTTTTTGTAAAGTAACAGATAAAACCCACTTAATATTTTTACAAAAAAGAATGAAATAGGCTTACTTTTTTAGTAGAAATATTGAAAAGCTATTAAATGGCTTTTAGACAAAATCATTACTTTGATCTCAGAGAAGGCTGATGCCATTCAGAAGTTCTTTTTTGCATTTTTAGTTTATATCCTTCTCTGAGCATTGCCCCAGGGCCATATCTTCTGTTTCTAATTCTGCTCTGAAGGAGTGAGGGAAATCTTCCCAAGAGACTTATGTCTTCTTCAGAGCTGCCTTCTGGGGTTGCTTATATCCCTAGCCTCCAAGTACAGAGGGACAGGGATTCGTGAGGAAAGCATTGATCAATGCCACCCATTCCCCCAAACACAGAAACAGTTCAAATTATGTGTAGCCAGCATGGCACTGCTGCTAATTACTCTTATTTCCTTAATAAGTGGAGAACACTAGAATAATACATTTTCAGTTGTGAATTAAAAATGACAATGTATTCACTTTGGTGCTGTCATGAAATCTGTATTACCAAATCTTTGTGAGCCAGAAAATTAATTATATTGATACAACTTTTTTCTTAACAAATCACTAACAATTTATAAAAGTACATGGACTCTTATTTGGGAAATAATTTTTGGTTATTATCTCAAATGGAGTGTTGTTAATTTTCTTGGTCCAATCAATGTGCTGATTGCTATACTTCTTAATTTTACTTTCTCTCTCAGAGACTGAATCGTATTAAAATCCTTTGAAAAAAACCCCACACAATGCTTAACTGTCAGGTTAATCTTCACTGAGTCAATGGGATTCCTAATGAATCTAATGTGTTTATTTGATTTGACTTTATAAAAACAATATCAGAGTCAATAGACAATATAATGAAGGATTTGCAAGAACTACCTTACAGGATTTTTTGTTTGTTTTTTTGTTTTTGTTTGTTTGTTTGTTTTTAATGTGGTTCAGTTTCTGTGTAAACTAGCTTAACTCTCTACTCAAGATGCTGGGCCAGAACTGAACAGCCCTGGGCTATTAAGGAATAGGTTCTCACTCAGGCAATTGGCCAAAATTGACTGCATTGGTATCAATTGTAGGTATATTATTATATTCATTTTACTAAAGGGCATGTCACATTTTTTTCCTCCAGGAATTTTTAGCAAGTGGTTAAAAATAACCTTTAAGAAAGGTTATATTACTGCTGAGGCCTAGCCAAACCTTTTGGATGGAAATCTACATCCATCATACTCAGATCTGTCAAAGTAAGTCGAGTGAGTACTTCAGTAGACATGAGGTTGAATTCAAATGTCACTGCACTATGTTTTCTGAAAAAGTGGCTGCCCAAGATGACCTTTGCATGCCAATGTTGCATTTTGTAGTTTGAAAGGTAAGGGGAAGCTAGTCCACAAAATTATGTAGTATTAGGACCCAATGAGAGCAAATACGGATTCAAATTTTAATTCTGAAATTGTTACCTTTGGCTGAGGATGAACATGAATCTAATCACCTTTTACATTTTCATTTAACCTTAGCCTAAAAATTCTTTTAGGAACAAATTATATACAGTGCTGGTCAAGAAAGAATGGAATTGACAATTATAGAAAAAGTTGTTTAAATAATCCTTTATTAAACACTTATTTCTTTAAAACATACTGCACATTTTGTAATTTTGACCTGTTGCAATTAATTTCCCCAAATTTAACACCTAATCCTAAACAGTATCACAAAACACAGTTAACAATTCTTCATTAACAATAAGTGATAATGAAGAGTGTTCACTTGGCGGGAAATAACTCATCATAAAGAATCTAAATGGAAATTACCTAAAGACTACCTGTTGCATTTTTGTATAGTTGCAAAACAGTGCAAGGAAGAATTGAATCAATTCCCATAGTACCAGTTGAAAAAAAAGTAGTGTTCTCATTCAATGAGCATTTATTATGCATGTTGTGTATATAGCTATTTACAAATAGATTCTAAACGTGTAAGCTGCAGCCATATAATTTCTTTAACCAGTGACATTGTATCTAGATAAGCCAAACCGTTTTGAAATAGGTGCCTGCACCGAACATAGTTTACTTCATTCAGCTTTCTCAAATGCGAGATAAATAAACGTTGGATTGTTTTGCTTCTACCTTATCTCTCCTTTACCCAGTACCTCTTTTAGAACATATATTCTACGGACGTGTATCCTAGTTGACCATTTCTTGATTTTAAAGAGGAAGCCATTGTCCTCATGACTATCCCACTGTGTTCTAAGTGGCATCTCGCATGGTGGGACCAAGAATAGAACACTCACATGCTCTGCCAAGATTGTCCTTATGCCTATTCTTCTTCTTCTTTCCTTCTTATACCTCCTTTCTGGGAACTTTTATCCACACTCTTGGTTTAAACTATCAACTATATGCTTATGATTTTTAAGATTGTGCTTTTAGTCTTGCCTCTCTTCTGCCTAAACACTGTAATATGCATCTACCCACTGCATATCTTTCCCATGATGTGACACAGGGTCCTTGCATGCATTCTCTCCTCAAAAGAACTTGATCTTTGAATATTTCCAATTTCAGTAGAATTTTATGTCCTTGGACAACAGTTTGGAAGATATAGATGTTACAGTAAATTAGAAATAAGTACCTACCACTTCAGATATATTGCTTAATTTTTTTTTTTTTTTACCAAATCTGTTACATTTAAAACCTGGGTTAATTTTAAAATATATCCTCTCCCTGTTACCATAATAGCTGCTCAATAAGTCTTGTTGATTTTACCTTCCAAGGATTTTCAAAGTAGAATAAATGAAGTTGTACATTAATGACTGTTGAGACTTAAGGGATGTTAACTATCCTGGGACTGAGATGGTTGAATGGAGCTGTAGATTGAAACACGAGAGTGAATTAAATTGCAAGGAATCAAACATAAGATGAGAAGGGAACAGATAGACATGAGGACATTCTCCTGGGGCATAAATATGCTTTGTATCCCAGGCCTTTTAATGGTCCTAGCACAGCTATGGGGTACAGGAGTCCTAGGATAGGTAATGTGTGTTATGGACAACAGCTATGACCTCCAGATTATATTCTCCTCTGACCCTATTCACCTGTTTATGTAGGTTCCTACTGTCCTGGCTCTTATCTTAGGGCTTTCACTGTGCTGGTCGTCCTTCCCTGGCTTCAAAGCTAGACCCCTGTGTCCTAACATGGACCCATGTCTCTGCTTTGGGTCTTGGTATTTTCCTTTAGGCCATGTTGCTTTCCTCTGGCCCTATCGTTTGTGGCTGCAGATAAAAGTAGCTCCTGCCTCTAAACAGACCTTGTCCACCCTTGCTACCAGGGAGGACAGCACTGATCATCTAAAAGCAGACAGGAGAGAGAGTGAAAGAGGCTTGAAAGAATGGAGAGACAGGTACTGTGAGAAACAGAGGAGGGTGCTCTCTGAGGTACCAGGAGGGAGTTGTCAGTTGTACTTTGGACTTTGACAAGGATAAGGACTGAAAGGAGTGAATGTGGCCTTGGAAGTCCTGTTTGCAGTGAAGAGATGACCTGACTTTTATAAGCTTGAAAATGACTGTATAAACCCTTACAGTTTACTAGTCAGGTAACCCACTTGCAGAGAGGTAACATGCTTTCAGTTCAGATACCCTTTATCCTTTTCAAAGCTGATGTCTAAGATGACCCAGTTTGTTCCAGCAATTTTTTTGTTGCTTTTATTAAAATCTAACTATACATGTAGCACCAGAACAAAATACAGTTCTTAAGGTATTGCTTAAGGTATTAACATTACCTTATGCAATAAAAATTGCATAAATATTTCCAATAGTGTATTTTTGCTTAAGATCTCAGAATTGTCTTTAAATCTAAACATAATTCATCTCTACAGAGCTCCCTGAGGTAAATAAGTTTCTTTGTGTCTAAGGGAGGCCACTTCCATCAGGAAGAAGTGAAATCCCAAGGTTTTACTCTTTCCTACACAAATCACTAGATAATGGTTTTCTCATTTTAAAAATATTCTAAAAAATCCCAATATTTTAACCAGATAGGTGAGGCTGCCCAGTGGGAGGGAAGCGGGGGGAGGCTCTGAGCCCTATCTCTTTGATTACCTCCTGTCCCAAGAGATTCTATAAAAAAACCTCCTGAACCCTTGATCCCTGGGAAACATAGTTTGAAAATTGCTATCCTGGACCCTAAAGATATGTATTTTAACCACTGAATACTTCAGAGAACCAGAATACTTAGTCATGTAACTGCCTAAAAAATAGTGAGCCTGTTTCTTCCTCTTCAGAATTGTAGTATTGTGCACTGATACATGACCTGTATTAAAGACAGGTTGTTCTGTAAACTAATTCTCACTTTCAGTTGTGTGAACACTACTAGGGAGAGGCGAGCAAGTCCAATGCTGTAGGCAGCCTGAATCCATCTTCGGGTATTCAGTAACCCCTTAAGGGAGTGAGAGATGAGAGTCCCTGTTCTTCACACTTGCTTGTGAGCACCCATGGTGGTGTCCTAAAAGGCTTCTCACATCACACATTGAGTGGGGCTTTAATCTTACTAGCTAGCTCCACGAATGGACACCCTGCCATCAATCAGGGTATCTTGTCACTAGAGAGAGAAACTTGTTTTAGAAACAATATTTTCCACTCAAATTTATTGTATTTTATCATCTATTACCTACCTATCTAACCTATCTATCATCTATCTATCTGCCTTTCATTAATCTATTTACCTAAGTTTTCTTGTGTCCCTTTGTGTTTGTGTGGTAAGAACATTTAACATGATATCTGCATCTTACCAAAAGTTAAATGCAACATAATATTGTCACCTGTAGCACCATATTGCACAGCAGATCTCCAGAATTTATTCATCCTGTAAGGCATACCCAAGAAGGTTTTGCCTAGCACAGAAGGCATTACTGTCCTGATATTTTCCCAATGTTTTTTGCACAGATTCTTGGTAGTAGATAAGTATATCTTTCCTTAGAAGTAATGATACCATTTCTCTGGAGATCAGGAGAGAAAGGCAGGGGACCCCCTCGATTCTGTGAATGACACTCCATGAGGTTTTCCAGAATCAAGCCATATGGGGAAACATGGCTTTGTCAGCTGTGACTTTGCAGGCAGAACAGGCGATTATTTTATTGGAAGGCAATAAACTCCAAATACTATCATTACAAGCTTTCTCATGGCCTCTTTTCAAGCTTTCCTTATTAATTCACAGCAGCCTCTGAAACCGTATTTGTCAACACGGTAGGGAGAACTGTGCAACCTGTTGGTGGGCTTCGTGAACTGGGGTTTGTTGTGTGAATACTGATGTTCTTGAAAGCTCTGTCCTGTCATTCAGAATGACATTTCATTCTGTTTATTTTGATTATTTCTTTTGCAATAGAGTTTAACAAGTATAATTGCTTTTGTGGTCAAAGAAAGAAAGGGGTGTGTGTGTGTGTGTGTGTGTGTGTGTGTGTGTGTGTGTGTAAAATTATTAAGCAGGTTTAGGAGGTTAACAATAAGGTAATTTTGAAAAGAGATAGTCCATCAAGTTAAATATATAAATTTGTTTTCTTCAAACTTTTTCTAAAAGAGTTTGCAGCAATGCAGATAATAAAACTAGAATTTAAAGTTATTTCAAAATGTAATGGAGAGAGTTCAAGGAAACCAGGGTGCTGATCATTGATTATAGGGGAAATTGGAGACAGTGGTTTCAACTATTTGGACACAGAGTGAATAATTCATGGAGATAAATAGAGTATTACAATTTAAGGTTGATGGTGCACTTATATTAAATTGTTTTAGGCACATGTAGCTGCTATTATGATGTCTAATGAACTAATAGAATATACTAATATACATTAAAGTAAGGATGTTATATTCAAGGTCCAAGAAATGTGTTTGATATTGATCAGGCCCTTATGCCAAATGATTAGTTTTCTTTATAGCAAAGAAAAAATACAGGAGTAGCAGGATAGATCCATTTACTCTCTCATTCATTAATTCATTCCAAGATCTGTATTCTATGCCTATTGTACACAGGTCACTGTTCTAGACACTCATGGGATAGTTGTGAAAAACAGAGAATAGATGTAAAAGACAGAGGCCTATAGTTCCAAGATACAATTATAATATAATCTAGAGAAGGAGACAAGCAATAATTAAGCTGATAAATAGTGTTTGTATAATTGAATTTCATGCAGTGATATGTTCCATGCAAGTAAAAGGAAGATTCAAAAGTTAGAGAGTGACTAGGGTACAGTATTTAATAATATAATGAGTATGCATAGCAATTTAAAAGTATATGACTGATAGATTTCAGAGGAAAGGGGGGCCGGGGGCACTGAAAGAGATTATCCAAAGAACATATATGCATACATGCAAAGCTCACAGACACAGACAACAATGTGGTTTGTGTTGGTGGAAGGTAGGGGGAGGGTGCAGGGCAGGGGCTTGGTGGAGGGAGGAAAAACAGGTGAAATAGGGGACATCTATAATAGTGTCAGCAATAAAAATTAAAAAAATAATAAAATAAAAGAGCTACTTGGGAAAAAAGTATAGTGAACACAAGAGGAATTTTGGTAGCTAAAGATCTACTTAGAATAGCCTCTTGTTATGCTGATGGGGAGATCTAGGAGAGGAGGACAAACTGATGATCTATGAGTGGGCATAATTACAGAAGCAAGGTCTCTGGGTGAGTGAAGGGAGATTGCAAGGGAGATTGCAAGGGAACAGTGGAGGCTTGTCTCTTAACGTGCAGATTGGTCATCCATTACAATCAGATGAAACTTTTGTTGGATTTGAACTGAGGTTGGTCACTATCTGTGTTCTTGTTTTCAAGAACCCTCTCTTGCTGCAATGTTTACACTACAGTATGTGTGCTGGCATATGTGTTTGGGGGAGGAAGATATTGAGCAGGAAGGCTTTTGAAGAAACCACTTGCAATGGTCCAGGTGGAAGATGGTAGGGACTTGAATGAGAAAGATAGTGGTAGAACTGGAGAGCAGTGGCTAGATTTTAAAATATCTAGATAGGAGAGCTGACCAGGTATGCTGGTAATTGGAAGTTTAGTGTGAGAAAAAGAGAAGATTAAAGGATAACTCTCAAGTTTTAACCCGAGCAAATGAAGGATTGATATACCAATCATAGAGGTGGAAAAATTATGGGAGAAACAAGTGGTGAGAGGAATAAAAATTGTTTGTTTCTTAGATATTTTAAAGTTGAGATGCCTAATAATAAATACAGTAAAATGTAGATGTTGTGAACAGTGATTCTTAGAGGCAAGCTATTATATTGTTTAAAGGTCTAGAGAGACTGGAGCCAGAATGGCTGGGTTCAGGTAGCTCAGATGGCTCATCTGTCAAATGAAGATTATAACAGTGCCCACCATGTTAAGTTGTTGTAAGGGTTAAATGATGAACACCTGTAAGCCTTAGAACATTGTCTAGTACATATAAGCACCTAATACATATTACCTATTTTTGATGGGAGTGCTGTTGATATTACCCAGAAGTTTTTGGTTTGACCCCATCAGATAACTTCTATGCAGACAGGAAGTAGACCAATTGTGACAAAGAGTATAAGCCTATTAAAATTAAAATTTATATTGTGGTTTCCATAATTATTAATTAGCCTATGAGAAAATAATGTGCAGGGCACTAACCCTTCATTTCTTGGACATTTCAGAGTAGTCTCACTGTGATACAGAAGCCTTTGCCCTTGGAGAGCCTGAGGTGGTCTTTGTGCTTCACTGACCGGTTACTAGCCAAAATTACTTAAAACTATGACAGTTTATAGACTTCCTTTTCATGATTTTTGTGTAGCTTTTTAACCCTTACATGGTAAACCTTTTCTCTTGCAGAATCTACATATTTCATCTTGAATCTGTGACAAGAGAATTCACAGTCCATAGTAGCCTGTTTTTGATTCTCTATATCTGATTGATATGCATGGGTGATTTTAAGTTGAATGGATTGTTTGAGAAAAAGTTACGGGTTATATATTAATGCATCATTTGTTTTAGAAACTGTTCCTTTAAGGTTTCTGATAAAAAGCTATACAGCATTAGACTAGGACCTTTTTCAGGTTATTTTTTATAAAAATAACATTGTAGGGTAAAGAGTGTTACTGAAGAGTTTCCTTTAAAGGTTCATTTGTAAGACAATGCTACAACATTTCAACAAAAAAGTCCAAACATTTCAGGACCCTGTGCATTTATTTTGTTGCCCAATAATTGGTTCTTTTTATAAATTTTAAACATATAAAAATAGCAAAATATTTTCCAAGTGTTTTTAAACAGAAAAATTGGTAAAATAATTTATTATGGAATGTATTTGGCCCCCAAAATGGCTGTATGTCTAGTAAAAGTTCTGATAAGACCTTGTTATATTATTTGCTTTGAACTAGAATAAAAACCTATTGTCAAATGAATTAATCAAAACATGATGACAGTTGATTAACTCATCAGCATGACCCAGAGAAAAATCTAAAATCTGAATACAGTTTGGCTATATTCAGCTTCTTAATAACAGTATTTAAAAATGGATTTATGATACCTGCTATAAGCCACATTGTGATAGAGCCCTCTCTTGCTACTCTGTTTGAAGTAGAATATAGGTGTATGTGTTAGTGGGGGGCAGGTGTTATAGAGTAGGGTGACCTTTGAAAGAAGCCATTGCAACAGTCCAGGTGAAAGATATTGTTATGGGTTAAACTGTATTCTCCAAAAAAATACATTGTAGGTCTAACTCCCAAAATTTTAGAACATAAATTTATGTGGAAATAGGTTTGTTGAAGATATAATTATTTAATGGAGATAAGATCACAGTAGAGTAGAGTGGGCTTCTGATCCAATATGGCTGGTGTCTTTATAAGAAAAGGATGAGACACAGAGACACAGGCACAGGAGGAGGCTATGTGATGGAGGCAGAGACTGGAGTGATGCAGCTGCGAGCCGTGGAATGCCAATGACTGCTGGCAATGCCGAGAGTTAGAAGAACTCTACCCAGGGTCTCAGGAGGAACAAAGCTGGTATGACATCTTGATTTCAGATGTCTAACCTTCAGAACTGTGAGAGAATAATTGTATTTTTAGCACCTCACTTTTATGGTGCTTTGTTATCTCAGCCCTAGGAAACAAATACAGATATTATATTGGTGCTAATACAAGGCAGTCCTGCGACTTTCATTCTTTGCTGAGAAATCCGCCTTTCTATACAAACCTAAATCTAAACCACTGTGGTATATACTAAGGGAATTATATATACAATAACCCAGAGCAATCATATCAATATAATCTTAAGCAATTTATTACTAATATTGATGACATGCATGAGACCCTGTGCTAGCTTTCATATGTTATCTTAATTTTTTCTTTCACCAACCCCTGTATGGGCTCTCTAATGACTCCTTTTTGCAAATGGGGGACCTGTAGGTTAGAGAAGTTAAAAATCTTGCCCAGGATCATGCAACTAGAAAGGGCAGTGGAAAACCAGGATTCAAGGTCCATCTGGTCTGTAGCCTGAACTCTCAGTCTCTATCTATGAATGCTTCATAATTATAGTCTTGGTGCAGAAAAAAAACCCCTGCAAGGTTACCCCTTCTCTTTCCTGATCCTTTTCTTTCTGTTTCTCATCCCTACTGGCCAATTCCAGAGATTCAGAGGGGGAGGGAAGGGAAGGAAAAGCAGCAGAAAGATAATACTTCTTTTCAGATATGGAATGAAAGAAAATGCATTTGCAGAAAATCTGGAAGGCCATTCCCTTTTGCTGCAACTTAACTAATGTCTTCAATTGACCCACAAGTCTGTTTTATATGTGAAACATTTTATTAGTTTCAAAACTTCACACTTTTAACCCATGTATCTTGAAATGCATTTTTGTATGGGGGCCAAAAGTGTGGAAGTGTTATCTATTTTTAAAAAGTAACTGGGAAAATATTACCAGTAATGATTATATTTGTTGAGAAAGAGCAAAAGTTTCCAGGATTTTGTTTCTAGATTTGGTGATTAAGGTGCTTTGTGGTAACTGATGAAGCACTGAGCAAGGGAGCAGGTCTCCTCTCCCTGCTCTTCCATCCTGAGAAAGGGGCAGTGGGGGAATGGGCTTCAGCTCTGAGAAATAGATGTCAATTTGCCCTTAATTTCATCTACTTTAGTAGGAAAACAATTCATTTAAAAGAGACTAATGTAATAATTCTCTTAATTAGAATATTATATAAGTCTGGGGAAATATGTCTCTCCATTATATTTTAAAGGGAGTTTATAGGGTTTTATGAATTCCATGATTTCTCTTTGAAGCATATTATTAGCTGGCAAAATCTATAATCACTTAGGTGTATTTTAGGCTATCTGTATTTAATGATTTCTTGGGTTGTGGCTCAAACTGATTTTTATTGACTTAATTTGGCATCTTTATAATGTGATATAAAATATTAATACCTTGTTGTGACAGTAAATAATGTTAACCTATAAAGCTTTATATTATTTGAAATCATGGCCCAATGTGATGGGGAAATGGAAACAATAGTATATAGAATAGATTCAAAGATTCAACAGTATAAAACAACTATTCAAGTAATTGATATCTTTTAATATTATAAAAGCAAAGAACTCCAGACCTGGAAAATGTGATCATCTGGGAGTCCTAACATATCAATATCAGGACCCTTATTTAAAAGTAAAGTTATGAAAGTTTAGGGAGCGAAAGTGATTTGTCCAAGGTCACATTGGCAATTTTAATCTCTGCAACACTAGTAAGAGTACCTTAATTTTGCAATTGGCTAATGAAAAAACAATGGAATATTACAAAGTAAATTTTGATTTTATTTCCCATGGTTAGAGATATGCTAATTTAGGTTTAATGCTTTCTCCACCACTTGGCAATTTATTTGACTGCTTAATACCTTCATTTCTTCACATGTACAATGCGGTTGACTACTTACCTCATTAGGGTTACAAAAAAAAATCTGAAAGCTAGTCTAAATATTGTTTGATTTTTATCCTATTTTTTTCTGGTTTGCCTGAAGACACATTTATAGGTCAAAAGATGGTATTTTCGAGGAGTTAAAAAATAAAGATCACATTTTCATTGACAATGGGGCTATTCCCTGGATGAAATTTGCAATCTGTAATTACATCCTATAGCATTTCAGTAACACCTGTTGTGTTTTATTATAGCCCTAGATATTTAAATAATCACACCATATTTATCACATCTAATTTATTAATTAAATGATAGAATGTCCCTGTATAAATAAAGTTTTACAGACTTAAAAATATTTTTCAATATATATATTCAGTTATGTATGATATCTAATTGAAAGAGAAACAGAGACAATTTTTTTTCAACCTCCCTTTTTTTACAACTAAAATAATTGTTCCCAGAAGTTGCTACTCTGTGAAGCCTGACCTGTCATCCTTTGATGTGTCTCTGGCATGGTAAGATTGAATAGTTTCTATAATTGCATTTGGTAATTTTAGAATCATTACTTTTGTTAAGATTTTCTGTACTCAAAAAAAATCTAGGTCAATAAGTTGTGTAATGAAAAAACAAAGCAGCAGCATGATAAAAGTGGGAAAGGAATAAGAATGTATTAAATTGCCTTTAGTTCTGGATATTGTGAGCCTATATGCACAGTCCCAGTAACATAAGTTGAAAATGATCAATTTATGTGTGTGTTAAAGAACTCATTTTATAAACTGTGTCTAATCCAAGTGGATAATCTCAGTGGTTATGTGGACTTTAAAAAGTGATGATTTGGGGAACAGCTCTAATATACACTTGAAAGACTTCTTAGAAATATGAGAAATGCACTTGAGTTTGAGTTAGTTTGTAACACGGATTTTAATGTATTGAGAAACATTTTGCTAATATATTTCCAGGTGTTTAAAATTTTGCTTTTGAAATATGTGAGTGCCACACAAAGGAAGAGTTTGCAATTAAATATTGTGTTTGCAAATATGCCTGAATAATATATAGACCACTTAAGTGTTACTAGATTTGCATATTTCTTTTAATTCCTTACAGGGTTCCCTACATTTCTTTTTAGGAGAGCATTTTACAGGGGGATATGTCCTCTTCAGCAGATTTTAAAAACAGTCCTGTCACAAGGCAGGTGGATGATGTAGATGATGTTCTCCAGTTCCTGGCAACCTCTGGATCATAGGATAACATTGACATTGCAGTTAGAGTCAATCTTTGGTGGCAGTTGCTGAAATAAGCCACTACTCACATGCCAAATTAGGCTGAGGCAAAACATTCATTAGCAACCCTTTTAGTCTTTTATGTGGCTGAAGAGTACCACATATCCCATAATTATTTCTACTTGGTCCATGGTGAACCTAACTTAAGGATTTTTTTCCTTATGACCCATATAATTTCACACATAATAATGACCTAATTACTTCTTATGGAGCAAGAAGAGAGAAAAATATACATATATAGTTGTAAGGCTAGCCTTAGGGAAGCAAACAGTTGTCAGCTTTGAATAATGCAAATTGTTTCTGTGTGTGGAGACTTAGCCATCTCTAGAGAATTTGATAGTGATGGGATTAAAATTCCGCAAATTTGTATGCTTTGACCAGTATTTTAACTTCTAGGAATTTATCCAAAGGATGAATTATGAATGTGCACAAACACTTAACCACAAACATGTTCATGGTAGTGTCAGTTTTAATAAAGAAAAGTGGAGAAAAACTAAATGCCTATTCATTCACTTATTCATTCAAAATGCATATTAAGCTATTGTTCAGAGCCACTCACTATTCTCCTTGCTAACCAATAATAGCAGAATAAAAACAACAATAATGATATTTCAATTAATGGTATACTAGGCAGCCATTAACAATGCTATAAAAGAATATTCAATGTCATGGCAAGATGACAAAATACTAGTGAAAGACTAATATAATGAGATGTACCTTTGAAAGTTTATATTTTTCAAATGTACTGTAATGAATACATATTACTTTTCTCATAAAAAACAAAATAATATACTTTATTTCCAAACAATTTACAAAAAATTGTCAAACTGAAAAATTATGTTCATGTCAGTTAATTATGATGGATCTTTTAAAGGAAAGGACTACTTCAGCAAATATTTATTGAGCACCTATTGTATATTACTTTGTGCGGGATGCCGAGAAGCAATGGTAATGTCTTCACGGAGCTTCAAGAATGGTCATTTGTTCAGAGAAGTAAACAGTTTGATGACAGATGTGGAGAGTCCTCAGATTCATCCAGAGATAGCACCATGTGCCCTGGTTTCTAATAGAAAGCATGGTATGTTACCCTACTCCCTTTCACCAAAAAAACCCTGACTGTCCTGGGTAGGATGCTATCATTTTTGGGTGCTTTTCTGCTGTCCTTCTACTTGGACTAGATTTCATGGTTGGAAATATTTTTCTGGTGTAGATTTGTTTGAACCTCTGTCTTTTCAGGTTTCCACACATTGATAGCTTTGATTGTGGTGAGGCATTTACAATAGCCATAAGTGATGCTGACAGCATCACATGCTGAGAGTTAAAAAAGAGCTAACAATGGTGAAGGAAAAACAACAAAACCCAAGCACAGACTTTAGAGGTTGGGGATCACAAGTTCAGAACAAAGGTCTGGCTCATTCAGTCTATGTCCAGGTAGGCATTACTGGGTACAAAAGTGGAGAGGGCCCTAGCTGGGGGAAGCTGGCCAAGAGTGACTTTGGACACATGAGCAATAAAGATGGTCAGGATCTCCTGCAGCAAGGGAGTTTATCAAAAGCATGTCCCCTTAAACAACAAGGGAGATTTGAATCAAGAATAGATCCGTGGGGGTGCTTAATTCTGCCTGTCTCTATGTATGAGTATGGTGAGTCACCAGGAAAATTATATTTAATTAGTAATTGAATTCACTTGGCTCCTCTGAGATTTTCTGGCATGTGATCACTATACAATCACTCCGCTTACATGAAAGGTAAAGAAAAAAAATCTTTTACTTGGAAGTTCAATTGAGGAAGAAATGGATTCCATGTAATCCATTTTAGAACACAATGTATTAGGTTTTTCTTAAGACTTCCTATAATTTCATAGAAAAAATATTGACCTCAAGAGTACTTAGGAATTTCAAATAAATTTTTTTTCTCCTGGAATAAAGGGCACTTTCTCTGATTTTGTTATTCTTATGTAATTAGTAAGTTTCAGCTTGTCTTCTTTTTTATTCTGAACTGCTGAGTGATTACCTCAAGCTCCACCTGCCCACAGCAGATAAAACCGACAAATGTGTTTGAGGCTTTGGTGTAAAACAAACACAAGCAAATAGAAGTTAATACTCCAATGTATGCAGTGTAATTAGATTAATCTACAGCCCAGTTTATGAAAGAAAACTAATTCTGAATCAGATATACAGTTTTCAGGGAACTTTTATGCAAGGTGCACTGTACATCCCTAGTATAGTACATTGTAGTAAATTGTGCAACACACACAAACACATGCACAAACATGTCTAATGTTTGAGGCCCACTGGGAGCTATGCTTTTATTTTAGATTTAAATTCCAAAATTTGCCTCAATTTTGAAAGCCTTGTGGATATTAAATTATAAAGGTCAGGCTTCCAGGACTGTAGAGCTGGTTTTTTGGACCTTATTGTCTACATTTAGAATAACCATTAGAAAGGATTGTGTTTGCACATAGGCATAATGCAGTATAAAATTAGCAATGATTGATGAATTTGATCAATTTAAATAGTCAAGCAAAATAATTTAGGTCAAAACAGGGATTATTTTCATTAATTAAAGTTTTCAAGAGTCAGATTTTTCTGAATAATTGTTTTAACTGTTTTTGTTTTTTATACCGTGTCTGTATAAATTCCACTTCAAGTTACATACAATTTGGAAAATTCTTTTCAAAAATAGTATTAATTTTATTGTGCTTAAAAATCTGGTAGGTCTTTAAAATCAATACTTTTTATGGTAAAATATTATTCAAATCATACTGAACTGGTATACTGATTTACCTTTTTAAGTTCAGGGCAAGAAACCCAGCTTCTATCATATTGTTTTCCTGCTCCAACTCTACAACCGTAGGAAAAAAAAGTTGGCTGATGTCAATATTCAGGGTGCTTGGCATCAAATCCACCTTTTTTCTTGTTTGTCTTTGGCCCAACTCTGACTTTCCACTGGTTCTAATTACTCAGTTTCTGCTTTGCTGTCAATAAGATCTGCCAGGTCAGGCTAAGTTTCCCTTTTTTTGTTGCCTTAAAACCAAGTCCCTAATTCCAGTGCTCCAGGGCTTGGGATTCTGCCTGCTGGTACTCCTGGAAACATCGTCTTGTTACTTGTTTTCATTCTTTGTAATGCCATTGACCTTTCTGGGCCTTTGGATATAATTTGAACATAGAATCTTACCAATCATCAGTGCCTGCTCACCTCAAGATGCCTCTTCCTCGGGGTTGGCCTCCCTGACACCCGCCAACCTGGCTGGACCATTCCTCTTACCTTTGCAGAGTTATTTTCAAGTTTTATTTTCTTGCAGTCTGTCCTGTATCACTATATCACAAGTAGGAAATGTATAAATTCTGCTTTGATACAATTCAAGGTCCTAATAAAGAAACCCAAAATGGCATAATTTTATCCTTTCTTATAACACACTTTAAAAAATTATGTGTTTGCTAGCATCAAGCAGAACTTTGTTGGACTAAGCCTTAAGACTGGTTGGTTTTGGTGAGAAAGGAGGAGTGAAAGAAAGACTGAGCATGAGGCCGTTGTTAGTTTTCTAAAGCCACAATAATGACACATAACAAACAACAACAAAACTATAGCTGATTCAATGGGAATCAACCATAAACACTTATTTTTGCTCTATCGCTGATTAAATGGCTTTGTTGTTCTTATCTGACCTATTTCACGTATCTGGAACCTCAGCCAGGGCAACAGAGACACATGCCTGCGCCAGGGGTCTTATTCATCAGGGTAGCCCAGGCATGCTATTGAGATGAAAGTAAAAAAGCAAAAAAGAAGCCAAGAACATGTATGTCTCTGCTTGGTATTGTTTGCTGCTCTCCCATTGGCTGAAGCAAATTACAGAGCCAAGTCCAATATCAGAAGAACACTGCCAAAGGGAGATGTGCAACACTGGGGCCATGAATACAGTTGGTCTATACTGGATAAGGCCACTGCGCAAGGGTGCTTTCCATGGATGACCTCATGTCCTCGAAAGGTACCTGGGAAGAGGCATTGGATAATGCTAAAAAGAACTTTGCAGTTATTTTTAACAAGATCCCTGAAGTCAAATCATTTGATCATTTTTTATGATCTCCCAGAATTATAATCCTTATCATATAAAGCAGACATCCACAGCTTTTGACAGAAGTTTTCATTAAGGAAAAAACCCCAAAATACTTTTATCATTATAGAGGAATTATGGTATTCTTGCAATATAGGCAGATGTTTTCTATTATTGACATGACACTCCAGTGCCTTGAAAAAATATCAATAAATATTTACTTTTACTTTTAAGAGCTCTGTTGAAAGTAATATTTGTCTTTTCCACACATTCATCTTGGGATTGTTCTGTTTAAAAAACCAAACCAAAAGAGTTTGAATGAAGCCAGCATCTGTTGACTTTGCTTCCTAGAAATCAGTCACCAGGACATAATTCCATTTGCCACAAATGCATGGCTAGTTCTAAGCAACACACAAAGAATGTAATTTCAAAGTTTTATCTTCCTTCCAGGACTGATCCTTTCTTCTAGTCTTCTAACAGCCTCCTAGGAGTTCCCCGTAGGTACTTGCACCCCTTTCCTGAACATTCTTCCACAGTACCTTTCCTAAAACTGCTTTCCCCCACAAAAGTCATTTTGCTCAGGATATTATTTCATCATTTCCTCATTCATCGATATTTACTAGTTTGTTGTATACTCTCACATTATTGAATGTTTTGCTAAGGTGCTAACAAATAAAATGGCTACCATAAAGCAGTTGTGTTTAAAAGGAGGCTATTAATGATTTAAGATGGCTTAAATCATTTTGAGCTTTGTGATCCTGGTGAAGAAGAGAATTTGGGGTGACTAATATTTAAACATATTTTTCTGATTTTAAAATACTGTGGATTAATTTTAGATAATTAAGAGTAAAAACATTATAAGGGAAATAAAACAACTCATACTCTCACAAACTATGGATCAAGTATTCAATTTTTTTCTCATTATAGAAGGGAAAGCTGGAGGCTAGCTGTCTGAAGATGAGTTGGCACAAACATCAATAGTCTTAAAGAAGAGGCTGCTCTCAGAGTTTAGGGCTCTTTTAATAGCTTTGGAGAACAAAAAGTTTGTACCAAATACAGTGTATGATAGTCATCATTTTGTTTTTTCCTCTCAACAGTCTCATGAGGTAGATAACTATTATTATACCCACTTATAGTTACAGAAATGGAGACTTAGAGAAGTTAAGAAACTTAGAACCACTTGGTTATTGAACATTAATTTCCTAGTCTAGTTATGTGATATTGTTATTCTTTTCATTGCCAGGAAGTGGAAAGAGGGTGATGAAACCAGGCATTGGCTAAACTTCTGGGAGCACTGGGGGCCTCTGAGATTGGCTGTTGTGATTTCATTGTGGAATTACTAATACATGTAAGGTGGAGAGTTATGATGAACATGGAACCCAGGGGTCTAAGTGTGCAGTCTGGTTATTTATTGAATATTTAGACACTATCCCATTATCTCACTGGGCAAAGACCTGGAGGTGTGTTTCTGATTAAAAGACCAACATATGAGGGAAAAGAGCAGTGCGTATTTGCCATAGCAGGAGTCACTAATGGCAAACTCTGAAATTGTCAGTGTGTGTGTGAATGGCTGCGTGTAGGTGTGCATGCTCACATTCTGTTTTTGAAGCAAAATCACTATAACATAGAGAATAAATTATAGAATTATATTGTAGAATGCTAGTTCATGAAGGGAATGTAGAGATGACCTAATACATCCCCTTCAATTTATAGTTGTGAAAACTGATGCCTGAAGAGATTGAGTGTTCAAGGTCTTTCGGTCCATTCTACTCACTACCGCACTGATATAAAATAGTAATTTTACACTGAGAGTATGACTTCAGGGAACATGTATCTTTGAATTTTCTGGACAGTATCATTTTAAAATTTACTTTGCTTCTGGTTCCAAATCTATTGATTTGATCTAAACACTCATTTTTCAGGGCTCAAATTATCTCTCTAATGCTATACTTCACCTTAAGAAGTGTTGCAAAGGTTCTTGGTGAGACTATTTGGCCCAACAGTTTTTGGTATGGAAAATATGCTCACTGTAACTGCGATTTATGTGTGCTTAATTCCAGGTGAATGGAGAATGAAGAATCATAATTTTCTTTCTCAAGGTATTTCTGCTATTTTCATGGCTCCTTTAATCTTGCTCTCCTTGTCTTCTTCTTCCCTGTTTTCTTTGCCTTTGCACTTTTTCTACTAGAGGGACTTTGCTGATGTCTATTGAAATGATTGCTAGAACTTGAGTAGGTACATCAATGAGTTAGGTTGAGAAATACAGGTGGTAGAGTTACTTATTACAGAGGGGTTAGAGCTACAATGTCAGCATCACTAATTCACATGTGTACAAGGTATTAAATTCATCTAAAAAGAGTGTCCTCCTTGGTATCCTGCATAGCTATGAGTCCCTGCCCAGATGATGGATGAAGGATTCAAATTCACTTCAGAAGTCAATACTGTGTCAATTTCTTTTTCTGTCAGATAAAAAAAGAATTAAATACGAGAAGTCATTTTTCCTTGGGAAGAACCACAATTATAACATCATATTCTTCTAGGAACATACAGATGCTTTGAGCCACTGCATGTTTAACTTCCCACTAAGAACTACTGAGTGACTTGTGTTAACTTGACTTTTTGGATAAACTGGCTCCTAGAGTAATTGTCAGATATGTCAAGAGCTACATGGTGGGTT
The DNA here is from genome assembly GCA_004026545.1 of Mormoops blainvillei. Classification (NCBI taxonomy): domain Eukaryota; kingdom Metazoa; phylum Chordata; class Mammalia; order Chiroptera; family Mormoopidae; genus Mormoops; species Mormoops blainvillei. Next base: position 129,535 of record PVJD01001942.1, on the reverse strand, counting down.
GTGGGGCCCACAGATGGACTTTGGCACCACATCTGTGACTTCCTCCCTTTTATTTCCTAGGAAAAAAATTGCCTTTCACAGAGGACAATAGCAACAGGGGAGAGGTAGGATGCTGCAGGAAGTTGTCAAAACAGCTTTCCCCAGGATGAATGGGCCACTGAGAAGATCCATCACTGCTGCATTGAGCTCTTTCTTCATTAGAGCTGAGCCAGTGGCAGATGATGCTCTTCCAATAACATGGTCACAGAGTGGGAGAATAGGTTTTCTGCAAGAGTGAGAGATTTGTAATCAAGGAAATCATTTATCTTTCTTCCTTCCAAGAAGCTCTGTACTATTTAGGTACAGGAGTGGTAGTTTATCTTGGGCGGTTCTCATTCCTTCCTCACAGAACAGCTTAATCCAGGATCATTTTCAGGACTTCCAGGCTGTGGCAGGCTCTTGTGATTTTGCACAACAGGCTCAATCTAAATGTGAATGAAGTTTCTTGGCTGAAGTCCTATTAAAGAGACCTAGCAGTATATAGTTCCTAAACCACTAAAGCTAATAATCACATTTCTCTTGTTCCTGCAAGACCAGTCATCTAATCCTGCCAACTGTAAATTAAGCAAACAAGGAAGGTCATATATCTTATCACATTGAAGACAAACATATCTTGTCAACTTCCATAGAGGAAGTGGAAAACAGGGGATTGAGATTAACACTCTATTGGGAAGGTGAAATGTTTGCAGGAGGATGCAAACTATTGCCTCAGTGTTACTCCTCTGATCAGAAGCATCTTACTGTGGATAAACACTGGGAAGAATGAGATCAAGATCAATAAGATGAACATTAGGTGAACCAGTTTGTAGCTCTGACTTCACCCAGTTTGTCACAAATAGTACCATCCAACTCAAGGGAGGGCCTGGAGAGTGGGCATGAATGGATCTGTAAAAACTGAGCTCTCATATTAGAAAAGCAATCCAGAACAACTCTTTTACCAAAAGCTGCTCTGACAGAGTAGTTTTATCTGAAAGACAGCCCACATTTTGCTTTGGGATTAGTTGAAACTGTGTAATAAAAGAATGTTGCCCTCAATAGTCCATAATCCTGTTCCCTGCCACTGCCACCGCCTCCCCCCCGCCGAAATTTGTTCTTTTGTAATTGGGACACTCAATAAGTCACATGAATTCTCAGAGGCTCCATCTTTTCTTCTAAAATACAGAGACAATTAAACAAGGTAATATGAAAATCACTGAGTACATTCTTTTTTGGTACATAGAAACTAATATACCTAGCTTATAGAGTTATAAGGGGGATTGAATGAACTGCTGTATTTAAAAATCTTTTATAAAGGTAAATTCTTACACATATGTGAGTTATTAATACTGTTATCTCCTCTGTGTTGTGTGTGTGCCCATGTGCAGGTGTGTGCACATACATATGTATGAGAGAGGGAGACAGTATGTACAACTCTACGTTATTTGTCTACTTAGTTTCTAGCTCCGTGGATGGGAGTGCTTAATGCAATGTGAAAAAGCAAGCAATGCCATATCTAATATTTTAAAATAATCAATTCCATTTAAACCACAGAGTCACAGGAGAATTACATCAGCCTCCTAGAGGCTGCAATGTGGCTCTGGGTGAGATTGGATCTGCCACTCTCAACCTCCAAGCTGAGTGAATGTGCATGCTTATTCCATGGGTTTAATGGGTTTCCATGGTGGGTTGACCTTTCCAGTACATAGGTGAGCCGACTCGAGTTCCTGGATCTGAAACCTTCTGAGACACACATGGCCCGGAGGGTAGAAGGTATTTTCTAATCAATAACACTTCAAGTCAGCAAAAACCTACATAAGCTCAATTTTGCAAAATCTTATAACACTTTGTGACAAAGTCATTTATGAATGTTCTTTAACATTTAAAAGGCTCTTTGTATACTCTGTCAGAATTCCAAGCAATGAATTTTGCTTGATTTTTAAAGGGGAGAAAAGTCTTCCATTTAATTTTTAAAGGAGTGCATGAATACATTTCATTCGGCTATAGTTGGCAACATCTGTTGTTTATTTCAGAGTTGGAATCATGAAATGTTAGATCTACCAGGGGCCTCAGAGACTTTTGAGTCCAGTGGTTTTTGAACTGGGCTTTGCAGAGCCTTCAGCATCTATGTAGGGGCCTTTGGGGTCCCCAGAGGCAGGGACAAAAGAGTTTACTGATTGGCAGGATTCCAAGAACACCAGTCCATTCAACCAAGGCAGCATTGTTTTTAAATGATTCACATATTACACAACTCATTATATAATTTTGTTTTAAATTTTTTGTTTCATTTAGAAAGTTGGAAAACCACCAGTCTGCTCCATATCCTTCATTTCACAATTAAGGATTCAAGGCTTCGAGAAAGGTACTTTTTGTTTAAAATTACAAATGGAATAGATAGGTAGAGTCCTGGTCTAGTGATTCTTATTTCAGTACTACATCAAATAAGTGAGAAATTGTGAGGGAAAGGAGGGCAAATGATGCTTAGCTTTCTTTTAAAGGTATTGAAGTTCTGTTGGATAGGTGCTTAGATATTCTGTATTGACTCACTCATTTATTCATTTACACATTCATCTAGTAAACGTTTGAGGTGTGTGGGGTAAGAGGGATAAGAAAACAATAGCATCAGAGACAAACATAGATGCAATTACTTATTATACAAAGGACAAGAAAATGAAACTTCAAGTTCAACACCAAGCTTAAGTGTGTTTTTTTGAGGAATTTTATTTTGCTACTGTGAAGCAGAATTGTTTGCCTTCCTCATCTTGCCAACCCTGAAGAAAATACGGACCTTGGCATATTCAGGGACCTGGAGGTACGCTGTTGAGGTGGCGCAGTGAGGTACCGAGGGAGCAACCCCAGACGAAGTGAGGGTTGGAGGCAGGGCTGGATCTTACGGCACTGGATAGGACACAATGTGAATGAGGTGTTTTTAATCTAATTTTAAGGCCAGTCAAAGGGTCATGAGCAAGGGGATGACATGGCTTCTCTTTTCTTTTTAAAGTTAAATGTGTCTAGCTACTTGTATGGAGAACGGATTATGGAGGTCAGTAGTGGAAACGGGGATCTGGTTGAGTAGGTCTTAAAATAGTGCAGGTAAGGTGTATGCCTGTTTGGTGCAGTGGATGGATGTAAGTTAGTGAAGATGGACAGATTCAAGATATGATTTGAAACAAAAGCAATAAATCTTGATAATGATAAGATATGAAAAGGGAGAGATCAAAGGTGGATTGGAGGTTTTGGGTTTTAGCAATTGGGTGATTAGTTGTAACTTGGGAATATGATACATACTAGAGGAAGAACAGTTTTGGTCATAATAACTTTGAGATGCCTAGTGGATATTCAGTTGGAGGTAAAATTTTAGGAAGTTGCATTTAAGAGTTTGATTTAAGGTAATATGTTTTGGGGCTGTGTCATATTTAAAGTTATGGGTCTAGGTGAAAATCATCTATGGCAAGAGGAGAATAGAGAAGAGGGCCTAGGACACATCTCCAACTACTAAATATTTAGAAGTCAATTAAAATAAATGAACAGTAGCAAGCAGGAGGTTGGAATACCAGGATAATGTGGTATCATAAAAATTGACTGTCAATACCTGCCAATAAATTAACTCTAAAATGTCTGCTATAGTGCTTGGTACCTAGTAGGTGTTCTATTGTTAGTATGATAATAGGTATAGTAGTTCAAATAAACAATAAGAAAGAACTACCATTTTTTGAAGGAACACTGAATAAGCCCATACGTTGCTAACATATGGTGTGTAGATCTCATCAGCTGTTAGAAAATTCAATTTCTCCATTAATATAACTCAGATATACAGAGATTTAGTTCTGTATACTTTATCTTCAGTCACACAATTGACTTTTGCTTGCATGAATTTTAAGATGAGATATGCTGATGAAACTAATGTGAAAACTAAAAACTGGGTGCTAGGTTATTTCAGAAGAAAATAAAACAGAAAACAGTGTAAAAGTGAAGCATGTTGCAGTGCAGCCTTAAATAACCAAAAGCATGCTGGATATTGAGGCAAAGTAAATCTGGACCTTTAAGCTATTGGCAGTAGGGAGAAACTGACAGATATGTAAGAACCACTGACGGGACTTAGACCTTTGCTTTGTACTTGATGTTACATGGCATGAAATTCTAAGTATCAGTTCTGAGTAGTTTCAATAAAGGCACACACCCCCTCCATTTTTCTATTGCAAGCATTTAACTGACTTTGTACCTGGAACTATAATAGGATACAAGAAGTGTTATATAAAAAATAATTCTAGACTTCTAAATTCAGGAAGGCATTGGAAATTTGGATAGAGGACTGCAGGAAAAGAAAACCTATGCCAATGTAAATTATCTAGAATGAAAGCCAAATGGGTAGAAAATATACCATATCCTTGGAGCTATAAGGAATAAAATTTCTAGGAAAAAAAAGGGGGATGCCTAGAAAGGAATTCTGCTGTATTTGTTATTAATAATTTTTAAGAATGTTCAATTGATTGCCCATGTGTCTACGTACTGTGCCTTGTGTAAGTATATAGTGATGACCAAGTCTAATGAACTCTGCGTCCTCATGGATGGATGTTGCTTGCCTGTTGTAGAAGAGACATGTTTAAATAATTCACACACAAGTATTATATAAAAATTGTAATTTGAAAAAGTGCTGTAAAGGATCATAATAGAGAGCTAAGAAGACATAATGAGGCAAAGAATTTAGATTGGATGGGTTAGGGGAGAAATGACATTTGAAATAAGGACTGGCAAACTTCGGTTTTTGTGAACGCATCCTTGCAGGTGACTCATAGTGTAAGGCAAACAGTGCAAGGGAATAAAATGTCTCCCTCTCCTGGTCGCTCTTGGAATCAACCTACCAATCTGCTCTGAAATTGTCTGCACTGAAATCTCTCATTTGGAGGTAAGCAAATAGAACTCCTAGCACACGGCAGTGTCATGAGGATGATTGACAAAGTAAATGAATCAATGAATGAATGGATATTCTTCAAGAAACTGCTGTTTGAATGCATTTAGTAGCCTGGAAGTGGCATGAGTATCAAAGGTTGAATGTAGTCCTCTTCCAAGCACATGTTAGCACATAGTAGTAACTCCTCTTACTAATTTATCAGGTCGTCTAATTTACACCGGGCTTTCCTTATGAACACTAGCACACCATTGCCATGACCCATGAGCAAATATATTGAGCAAATATATTACCTGAGGAAGACAACAAGCAACATCACCCCAGTTTGTTATTTCTATTGTTTATTGGTTAGTAGCTTAAGTGCTTTTAGAATTTCTTCCTGCCAATATTTGCATATCTATAAAATTAACATTTCTTTTTCTAAATAACAAAAAAGAAAAGTAATGTAGATTCAGTTGTAACTTGGGAATAATATGATTTCCTTATTTAACACACTAACCTTCTCCAGCATTTTAAATAGAAGTAATTTTTCAATGAAAACATAATTTTCTAATATGTTTGTTCAGGGTAGATTGAGACAAGTATTCCTAGGAGGTATACAAACTTTTATATTTTCATACTCTTTATGAACTTCCTGGCCTCATTTTTTCCCCTAGCAGGAATTACTTTCCTCTGAGTTTTCAGACATTGCTAACATGTTTTATTTACTTTTTTATAATGACTTTAGTGAGTCATACATCAAACTTAATCATTGGGCCTCAGAACATGGACAAGAAATGAAAAACACATACGACAGGAATGACTTGACCTCCCTAATTATGAGGAAGAAGCTCAGTGCAGGTGTCTTCCTGTAGTTAACGGCAATACTCCTGAGAACGCGAGTGCACTGCAAGTTGCAATGTGTTTCTACTCAAAAGACAGTTCATGTAAAGTGAAAACACCCCATGCACAGCTTAGTACTTATGCTAAAGCGTAGTTGGATGTTTATAATCACCTACATGTCGAGATAGTGTATGTTGTGTTGGATGCTGGTGTAGGCAGTTTAATTGGCCTCTGTAGAGTTTAAGCTAGCAGGGGAGGAGAAAAGCAAATATGGGGTTTAGCAGCAGTACTCATCTGGATGGAATGTTGGGTATTCTCTTTCCTAGGATCAAAGCAGCTCTAGTTTGGAAACTAAAACACACGCACATTCACATGTAAACACAAAAACAAAGCTCTAATTTAAAAAAAGTACCAATAATTAAAACCAAAGGAACTTGTTTAATACAGAAAAAAAAACCAAACTATAATTAGAAAGATTGAGCTTTACCCAAGTCAGGTTTTTGTGGTACTATTAACTGGGATAAAATCCAAGGCTCGAGTGATATGGGACACTTGACCCAAGTGGTCATTAAATATTCATGGTCCTTCTTACTCCAGTGAGGCTGGACATGTCAGTCTCTAGTGACTGCAACAGAGCTAAATCCAATGTTAGTTCTCAGTTCAGGTCTTGCCCCATCAGCAGCATCTGACACAGCTCATCATTCCTCCTTTTTGGAACTCATTCTTCTTCGAACGTCTACCCCCCTGGTTTTCCTCCTCTGTGCCTGGCTTCTCTTTCCCTTTGCTGAGGATTCCATATCTTTCTAATCTCTAAACTGGGCATGTTTCAGTATCCAGTCCTTGGGTTGCACTTCACTACATATGCTCATTCTTTGGGTGAGCTCACTCAGTCTCAGGGATTGAAATAATCCATGTGGGCAAGGCTCCTTGATATTCTGACCAGTTTGCGTATTTCTGACTCATATAACTAACTACCCATTTTCTACCTCCACTTATCTAACAGTTATTTCAATCTAAACTAAACTTTTGACCTTCTTCCCTACCCTACCCTACTTCATCCATCCAACTGCTGAGACCAGAAACTCACTGTTATCCTCAGATAATCTTTTTTGTCCACACTTAATTTCTCAACAAATTTTATCAACTTTACCTTAGGAATAGATCCACAGTCTAACTACTTTAAAAAACTTACTCCTAGTTCTTGGTCTATGTGCTACCCTTCTTTCTAGATGAAAGTGTTACAATGTAATTTAATATAACGTATCTCATCGGCTTCCCTTCATTCATACTTATATCCAGTAGTCTATCTTGAACATACTGCCAGAAAGATCTTTTTATTTATTTATTTAAAAAATTTTATTAAATTTATTGAGGTTACATTGATCAATACAATTATATAGATTTCAAGTGTATATTTTATGATACATCATCTGTATATTGATATGTTCTTGATTTTTTTCTGTCTTACTTATTTTGCTCAGCATGATATTTTCAAAATCTATCCATTTAAAAACACGAGTCTGACTGTGACAATCCTCAGCTCAAAACTCTCCAATGGCTTGCGTATTTCTCTTAGTAAAAGCCAAAGACCTTACAAAGTCCCACAAAGCCAAAGAGAACCCTGTGGTTCATCTCTGATTTCATCACTTTTACTTGTCCTCTTTGTTCCCTCCTGGCAAAGATTTAGTGGCCTCTTTGATCTCCTTAAATAAACCAAGCCTGTCCTCACCTCATGGATTTTGCATCTACTCTTCTATAAGTCTTAAACACCCAAAATCTTCAAGTCTCTCTTCAAAGTTATCTTCTCATTGTTCCCTTTGTAACCACTCTCTATAAAATTGTAATATATCAAAATCTTACAAAAACAGACAGCTTTATTACCGCCTTCCCTGCTTTTTCCTGCTATGGCCAGTATCAGTGTGAAGCCTTCATTTCTGTCTTCCCACTACTGGAGGTAAGGTCTGCTCTATTGCTTACTAGCTAGAAGAGCACCTGGCATATTTTAGAAACTGAATAAATATATCTTCAATAACTCTGTTTGATTTGCTTATTATAAATTTATTTATTCATGTATTCTTCTTGTTATCTTGGAAAGAAACCTACCCAAGCCTCAGTTTAATTGTTTAACAAAATAGGAATACTGGCGGTATCTATATAACGTGGGATTAATTTAAGAATTAAATTTTAATATGAATTAAACCACTTAGCATAATGCCAAGTATTTAGTAAGATCTCAAAGAATGTCTTATGACGATTATAATGGTGTAGAAATTTATGGTAGTTATTTAGTTGCTGTTATAAATTACCGTCTGCAAGGAAATGCCAACCATGTTTTCTATGCACAGAGAGCTAACAGGATTTCTGATATAAAATAGAAGGTAAGTGCTTTAGAGAGGTAAATGAAGTATTCATGAGATCTAGGTGGATGAGTCACAGAGTTTTACTGGGACTTCTGAGTCAAGAGACAATAGGTAACATTGCTGTTCTGATTTGCTTTAGCTCTTTTTTTGTTTGTTTCTTTTTTTGGTATATTTTATTGATTTGCTATTACAGTTGTCCCATTTTTTTCTTCTCTTTGTCCCCTCTGCCCTGCACCTCATCCCATCATCTCTTAGTTTATTGTTTTGGGTAGTACATAACAGTCCTGTGGTTTCTCAATTTTCTATACTATTCTTAACCTATCCCTGTCTTTTTTTTTTGGTCAACATTTTCCTGCCACCACTTTCCCCATCCCCACCTATCCCTACTTCCCACCCTCAATCCTTCCCCCATTTGGCTTTGTCCACGGGTCATTTATGCATGTTCCTTGATGATCCTTCTCCTCTTTTTCACCTGTTATACCCCGCCCTCCTCCCCTCTGGTTACTGTCAGTTTGTTTTTTATTTCAGTGTGGCTGGTTATATTTTCCTTGCTTGTTTATTTTGTTGATTTGATTCCACTTATAGGTGAGATCATATGGTATCTGTCTTTCACCGCCTGGCTTATTTCACTTAGCATAATGCTCTCCAGTTCCACCCATGCTGTTGTGAAGGGCAGTAGCTCTTTCTTTCTTTCTGCTGTGTAATATTGCATTGCATAAATGTACTATAATTTTTTGATCCACTCACTTATTGTTGGACATTTATGTTGTTTCCAATTCTTGGCTATTGTAAATTGTGGTGCTATGAACATTGGGGTACATAGGTTCTTTTGAAATGGTGTTTCAGGGATCTTAGGGTATAATCCCAGCAGTGGCATTGCCGAGTCAAAAGGCAGTTCCATTTTTAGTTTTTTGAGGAAATTCCATACTGTTTTCCATAGTGGCTGCACCAATATGTGTTCCCACCAATAGGGTACTAGGGTTCCCTTTCCTCCACATCCTCGCAGGCAGTTGTTTTTTATTGATTTGTTTATGATTGTGATTTTAATTTGCATCTCTCTGATGGCTAGTGATGCTGAGCATCCTTTCATATGTCTCTGGCCCTCTGTAGGTCCTCTTTGGAGAAGTGTCTGTTCAGGTCCTTTACTCATTTTTTAGTTGGATTGTTTTCATCCTGGAATGGGGTCATGTGAGTTCTTTACATATTTTGGAGATCAAACCCTTGTCTGAGGTATCATTGACAAATATTTTCCCATATGGTTAGTTCTTTTTTAATTTTGCTGATGTTTTCCTTAGCCGTGCAGAAGCTTCTTATTTTGATGAAGTCCCATTTGTTTATTCTTTCCTTTATGTCCCTTGCTCTAAGGGACATATCGGTAAAAATACTGTTGTGTGGAATATCAGATTTTCCTATCTATGTTCTTCTCTTGAACTTTTATGGTGTCATGACTTATATTTAAGTCTTTTATCCATCTTGGGTTGATTTTTGTGTGTGACATAAGTTGGTGCTTGAGTTTCAATTTTTCACATGTACCTGTCCAGATCTCCCAACACCATTTGCAGAAGAGGAGATTTTTACTCCATTGTATTCTTCTGCCCCCTTTGGCAAATATTAACTGACCATAGAGACATGTGTTTATTTCTGGGCTCTCTAATCTGTTCCATTGATCTATGTGTCTGTTCTTATGCCAGTACCAGACTGTTTTTATTACAGCAGCCTTGTAATATAATTTGATGTCAGGTATTGTGATTCTTCCTACTTTGTTCTTCTTTCTCAAAATTGCTGAGGCTCTTTGGGGTCGTTTATGGTTCCACATAAAATTTGAAATGTTTGTTCTATATCTGAGAAATATGTCATTGGTATTTTAATAGGGATTACATTGAATCCATGAATTACTTTGGGTAGTAAGGACATTTTGATGATGTTAATTCTTCCAGCCTATGAACATGGTATATGCTTCAATTTGTTTGTGTTTTCCTTAATTGAAAATATGGAAAGCTTTACGAATTTGCATGTCATACTTGCACAGGGGCCATGCTAATCTTCTCTGTATGATTCCAATTTTAGTATACGTGCTGTCGAAGCGAGCACTGCATTAGCTCTTTGAACTTCTACAAGTTACTTGACCTTCCTAATTTATACAATAGGAATGATGATGATAATGATTATGATGATGATGAAGATGATAAAGACAATAATTTTTTTTGTAAAGTTGTTGCAAAGATTAAATGAGATAGGATGTGCCAAGCATTTACTATAGAGACAGCTCATTCCACTCTCCCACATAGAATCTTACCTCAGCAAAAGGAATTTATTTGTCTTGGGGAAAATCCTGTAGGGACTATTTTGCTTTTTTTTTTTTTTTAACATGCGGTAAGGGGGTTAAGTTAGTATATTTTTAAAAAATCAGAAATATGTGAGTAATTGTAGCAAAGAAAATTGAGAGTTAATTTTTAAAATTTTGGCTGAGCTTGACTTTTTTGCAAGCAACCACACTGCTGTATGTCTTCCATATAGCCTAGGAAGTCTGCCTTTTATGTATATTTTTGATGAATGGACTAATACACTAAGTAGAAAAAATTAAATCAAGCTTGTTATTTATAAAATGATTTGTTAATATTCTTTAGCCAATGACAGGACACTTCTGAGGGTATACACTACAAAAAATATAGGTCAAAGTTCTGTAGATTTGAGTAGGAAACAAAACTAAGATCCTTTATCTGCTACAAATTTGTTGTTCTTCCATCAATCACTGAAACAATGCAAATGCTTTCTCTTCTAATTAGTCCAATGAAGAATGTCCTCAGTCCTGTGCAATATATTAGATTTCATAATCTGAATAATTTTGGGGGCATCTTGCTGAATTCCATCAACCAGGACCCACAGGCATGTTATTTTCTATTTTCTTCACACACATCTCTACTTCTGTCTATACCATGGTTCATCCCTGATTTTCAGACATTCAATCTTCATTCGAAGATTATAAAATAGACGACTATCTTTCGAATACTTCCTCCTTGTATGAGAAGTGTTAAATAATTGTTTTAAAGGTTAACATTTCTTTTACACTGTATTCTTTTGGTGAATGTATGAGTACTTTAAAAAAATGTATGACATTATATTAGGATGCAGTTCCTGAGCAAAATGCACCCAATATGTAGAATTGTTGACATTACTGACAAATGGTTTGCCACATCAAAGAATATAAGCAGTGCTTATTTAAATAAGTTTTTTCAGTTTTTTAAAGTTACAACCTGGAGTCAATCCCTCTTGAATGCATACCCTTTTCCTTGGCAGCACTCACCACAATACAGATTGTTTGGTGTTTGTTTGCTAGTTTGATGTCTCTGGAGCTTCATTAGAATGTAAACTTCATGAGAACAGGAATCTTGTTTGTCCTGTTCTCCGCTATAATCTCAGCATCAAAAAGAATTTCTGATGTATGAGGAAATTAACAAATAGTTGTTGAGTGACTTAAAGATGGTTGAGTCCAGTTTTAATGATTGAAAGTCTATGCAAATGCACCACTAAATAGCTAATAACCTTGGGGTACCATTTTGAGCGACATCTTAGAATGTAGGTATTTTAAAGTTCAGCCTCACAAGGCTTGTGTGAGCCAGGAGCAGATGTGACGTGATCAAGTAAGTGGATGGTCAGTGTGTTCTAGATCATCCTGAGAGGTCTTTGGAGGGGGTTGAACCTAGACTAGGTAAATTACTGCTTCTGTTTTCCTGCCAAAGTTATAGCAAGAGAATTAATTTGTATCAACAGTTTAAGTTTTGTATACTTTCATGTCTATTATTATTTATTTAACAATAAGAATAGTGGGTGGAGAAATAGTGTTTGTTGCTCATTTTTAACCACTCAGATATTACTCCAATCTACTAAAACAAAACGGGTCTCCAACTTTGGAAAGCTTTTCATAAATTTTGAATTTGTAGCCTCAAAACAGTCAACTGAAAGGAAACAATAAAGTATTTCCAAAGTAAAATCCTGTTTACAAAGAAAATTGAGAGAAAATAATGAAACATATTTTCATTAGAATCAGCTTTTTAGAGGCTCATAAAGAAGAGGTGGAGTGTTAAGAGGGAGATGTGGAGCATGGAGCCTACAGTGGAAGGGTACCTGAGGCTCCTTGCCAGCAATTATCCCATGCTCAGGTGTGGGGACAGGGATTGCTCTGCTTTATCTTATTTCTCTGGGACCCTTGGAAGTTGTTAACCATTTCACCTCAAATCCTCCCACACAGATTTTGCTCACTTTTCTTTTTAACTTGCACACCTGTGTTCTCACTCAGCTGGGAAAAGAAGCACAAGCCATGTAGTAGTGACCACAGTGAGATCAAAGTTTTCTGAATGAGGAAAATCAGATTCTCATTTCAACTCTATGGCCCAACTGATAATTGTCACTTCTCTCTCTCTCTCCCCCCCATATGTGTACACACACACACACACACACACACACACACACACACTAAATTTATTGGTATTACATTGGTTAATTGTATAGGTTCCAAATACAATTCTGCAATACATATCTGTATATTAGATTATGTGTTCACCACCCAAAGTCTAGTTTCCCTCCATCACAATTTATCCTCCTATCCTCTTCTACCTCCACCCACCCCCCTCTCCCCTCTGGTAATCACCATACTGATGTCTGTGTCTACGAGTTTTCTTAATTCCTTTACCTATTTCACCCAGACCTCCATCCTCCCAACCACCCCCCAGATAGCTGTCAGTCTGTTCTCTGTATCTATTAACCTGTTTCTATTTTGTTTGTTTTGTTCATTAGATTTACAAATAAGTGAAATCATATGGTATTTGTCTTTCTCTGGCAGGCTTATTTCATGTACCATAATATCCTCTGGGTTCACTCATGCTGTCACAAAAGGTAGGAGTTCCTTCTTTTCCATGGTTGAGTAGTATTCCATTTTGTAAATGTACCACAACTTTCTTATCAACTCCTCTATTGATGGGCACTTGAGCTGCTTCCAAATCTTGATTATTATAAGAAGTGCTGTAATAAACATAGGGGTGCATATATTCTTTCAAATCAGTGTTTCAGGTTTCCTTAGCTATATTCCCAGAAGTGGAATTACTGGGTCATAAGGCAGTTCCATTTTTAATTTTTTGAGGAAATTTTATACTGTTTTTCACAGTGGTTGCACCAATCCACATTCCCACCAACAGTACATGAGGGTTCCCTTTTCTCCATCCTTACAAAACTTGTTTGTTGATTTCTTTTTTCTGAGCCTGAGCCACTAAATGGTAACCCCAGTTTACTATGTGCATTTTATGTGCACCATCTCTTTAATATTTACAACAATAACCCTACGGGATACCTTCATGATGAGTTACCTTGATTAGGATTAGATCCTGTGCCACCAAAGCCTCCCTTTCTCATGTATTCTGATTAGGGCTACACATGATATTCTCTGCAAAGTTGGAGGGCAAAGAAGACAAGGGCCATTTTGTAGCACACACAGCTTCTCAGTTATTCAAAGACCAATATAGGTAGTACAGTGAAGGGATTTTGCAGATATGATTAAAGTCCCTGATTAGTTGACTTCATCCTAATCAAAGGGGAGATTTACCCTGGGTAAGCCTGACTTCATCAGCTGGAAGCCTTTTAATAAAAGAGGGGTTAGACCTCCTTTGAGCTCAGAGATTCCAAACGGCTAGCTGCTGGGTCTATAATTGCTCTCCCCTCTGCCCAATCATATTTGGATGGCTGCCTGCAGGTGGTCACCAGCTTCTGCTCTTGTCTGTAGTGTTCTAGCCTACTCGTTTCCTTCCTGACCACCCCTGCCCTAGAGACTTGATTTACTTACCCACATCCACAGTGGTATAAGCCAGTTACTATAATAAATCCCTTTAGGTTAGATAATGACTACTAAACCCCCTAGATATTTTAAACACTACCATGAATATAATGAAGCTTGAAGAGCTTGAAGAATTAACTATTTTATCCTTTGTTTTACAGTTAAACTCCAGAGCCTAGAGCTTGAAACAGTAGGCCACACTGCTTGAGGTTCACAGTTGCTGCCAATCTGTCTTGAAAATATCTTAGAAGTTCAAAAAGAAAAACAGACCAGATTCCTGAATTGCCTTGATCTTGCTTAACATTACTATTCTTGGGAGTATGGCATGCGGTGGTATTTGCTATTGAATGAATGTCTAAATAAAAAGTATAAAATGCTAATCACCAATAATAACATTTTTCAAGTTGCTTGAGATTTTATAAAATCACACTTAGTCCTAGTACTTTTGCACTCTTGAGAGAAAACCCTCCCCCCTTTATTTTTATTTGGATCAGAAATTTGGATAAAAACCTAAGATTCACAGTCTTGTCTCAGGTTGACCACTGACTTTGTTTTCTTTCTTTCTTTCTTTCTTTCTTTTTTTTGGTTAATCTATTTAAGAACACTGACTCAGGTTCCAAGAAGGGAAGTAACAAGCCCAATAGCATTCTCCCAGTGTGGGACAAGAATGTCATTTAGGATGATTAGATAATATCCAAATGCTAGGCATGTTTATCATGGGTTTTGAGGAGTCACGGTGATATGGCTCTGTATTTGGTACTGAGAGATCAAAAGAGGCTGTGGTCCTGCATTTGAGGAATTTATAGTGAGGGTGAGACAGGACAGCATACCTGAAATGAAAAGAGAAGATTGGAGCCAAGTGTATATTCCTTTTGTGTAAATACATGAATGTGCTTTGTGCACCTTAAATGGAGCAATGAGGCATTGAGAAATTGAAATGGTGAATCTTTTTCTATGAAGACAGGGATTTGCTTTTTAAATTTACCTCTGGATCTCCAGCTCCCAGGACAATGCCTGATTGTAAATGCACCATGAATATTTGTTTAAATACATGAAGTTTTAGACTAGTTTACATATGCAGAAAAAACACAAGTTTATCAGAGAGAAGGGCAGCAAGCGCCGTAGACAGAAAGAGCGATGTGAGGAGAAGTACTGCATCTTCCGATGTCCTGAACTCCAATTCTAATATTTCTCTGTATTGTGATATTGGATTTGACTGCGTTCAAAGTCAATTTCTGATTCTGAAATATATCACTTCCCAAAGAAAGAATTTTAGCCTTGGGCTGTGATGTTCAAGCTACTTTACTGAAGAGGTTTCCCTGAAGTCTACCACGAATTTCTCATAACTCTGAAAACAGACACAATGCCAGAGCTGACTTTGGGGATTTTTCAGTCCTTTTTTCCCAGCTTGATTGTTTCTCACAAGGCCATAATTACTGGGGAAGTTTTTGAGCCCCTTCTAGGGAATTTAAGATCACTGGGGATTTGAAAATGGTTCTAATGGCAGAGATAGGAGTGGAGCACTAGAGTGCCCAGGATAGAGAATTTCTGTGGAAAGTTTCATTGATCTTTCCAAATGAAGCATCATTCCTCTGTGGTCCCTGGGTCTTGGCCCAGGCCCTGATTCTGCATGAGAGAGGTGAGAGCCCAGAAGTATGAAGCAGTGCTGCTGGTTGGGGCAGAGCACTTGGGAATTTTTATTTCATTTTGTTTTGACAGCCAGATCCATCTTACAGCCTTCCTGTTCTTTGTTTTCATTCTCAGTCTGAGGGCATTAATTAAAGCCTCCCTCTCACCTTATTCACAGAGATTGTGTCTGAAAGTTCAAGGCTGTCAGCAGAAATGTGTCTTCACGCAGCAACAGTGTGATCCTGGGAAAATACCAATAAGCACTTTAAACAAAAGATGAGTTAAGAAGCAATAAGACAAATTTCCCAGATATGGGCCATTTCACTGCAAATCCACTTTAATATCTCTCAAGTTACAGTTGACTTGTGCATATAAAGCATGTGGAAACAAGAACTGAAATCTAATAATTCAGAAAGCAAGAATGAAAAGTGACAACATTTTCATGATTGAAAATGAAAAAGAAATCAATTGCTTGTTCTTTGGGTTAAGAGAATAAATTGCACTACCAAAAGTTTAATTTATCCAGGAAGACACATCTTTCATTAAGAAAAGAAATGACTTTGTTTATCAATTATTTATGAAGAATCAAACCCTAAGATTCAGGGAAAGATGAATGCCCTTAGAGTCCTGGCTTACAGGCTGAAAAGGAAGCATTGGGTAGTTTCAAGCAAGGTATTTAAACTTCCTATGACTCAGATTATCCATACTTTGAAATGGAAAATCTGTTATCATCACACAAAGCATTTACTGAATGCCCAAACTTGCATAATACTGGGGTGTGAAGAAGAAAGAAAATAGTAATGATTTTCTAGGATATGTACTAAAGAGATACAAGCATGGCCGAAGTCAGTATATATAGTTTTAAAAATAACACTGGTGCACATTAATAAAAATTATTTAATTTTGTTTCATTCAAATATTATAATGTATATAAATATGTATTTTATTATATAATATGTGGGGTCTCCAGAAAAAGTCTGATGATTGTTAATATAATGAGAATGGTTTGCGTGACATCAGTGTAACCTGGCAGCCAAGGAGAGTGGACTGGAATGAGCAAGTGTGAACAATGATGACTTCACTATACTAGTCAGTGGGGGTGGTAGACACTGTTGAGTGAGCATGGGCACTGTGTTGCCATCACATTCAAAATGACTGAGCAAGTAGAGCAATGAACCTGCATCAAATTTTGCGTTAAGCATGAACATTCTGCCACAGAAACTATTTGGGTGATTTAGAAGACCACAGCTCTGGGCAGCTGGTGATTGGCAGCTTCTTTATAACAATGTGCCCACTCATGCATCATGTCTCATGAATAGTTTTCTGGAAACATCCAGGTGACTTAGCCATTCTACAGCCCAGATTTGACATCCTGTGACTTCTGGCTTTTCCCAAAACTAAAATCACCTTTGAAAGGGAAGAGATTTCAGAGTGTCAGTGAGATTCAGGAAAATACAACAGGGCAGCTAATGGTGATTGGGAGAACTGTGTGAGGCCCCAAGGTGCCTATTTTGAAGGGGACTGAGGCATCATTGTCCTATATAATGTTTCTTTTTATCTACTTCAATAAATGTCCCTTTTTCATAGTACATGGCTGAATATCTTCTGGACAGACCTTGTATATATCAATATTTGGTAAAGATATTTGCTTAAGAAGAGAAAACAACTAAGATTCACTGAGTGCCCTGTATATGCCAACTGCTATAAGCACTTCATATTTGTTCCTTTATTTAATATCCAAAAAGACTCTATGAGGGAGCCATTATGAACTGTTCTTATAGTCAAGGAACTGAAGTGCAGAGAGATTGCACAGCATGGCCAAACTCTGTGTGGTAGAAGTAATTTTCAGTTGAGGTATGGAAGATTCCATTTTCCCTCTTCTGGAAAAGATGAGATTCTACAGTGTTATCAACAACCAGAAAGCAGATGAGTGGATAACTAAGGAGGTAACTGTGAGGGGAGCTTGCAAATCTCCCTCATAAACTGGTTGAAGTGAAAAACTGCTATTCCCAGCTGATGTCAGAAGTTCATCACAGTTTGGTCACTTTTTATTTGTGCCTTGGGTGAGAACAGAAATGTCAAACCCGTGCTTTCATTGGTAATCAGTGAAGGAAACTGAGGTCATTGTCTGACAGAAACAGCATTTTGTAAAGGAAGTGGTTTGGTGGGAGTGGGACTGAGTTTTTCTAGCTTGCCTGTTCACAGTGATGAAAATCCCTCAATAAAAATGTGTCCTTCAGGCTTATGTCAGGCAACCCTGCAGAATCAACTTGTCTGATGGCATCATAATGTGCTATTCCCATGAGGATGAGTGGGGCATTCATAAACCCTGATGCTTCAGAATCCTTGCTAACCCATGGGTGGGAACATTTTTATTCAGACTGTCCTTTCTTTATTGACTGCTATGATGTATCACTTTTTACTTAGCTATAGAAATCCAAGTGCACAGAGATAAAAATCCCTTTATCCTCTTTTGTAAAGTTGTTGGGGGCTTTAGTGGGGGGACATATGCAGTGACAGAGCAGATAAGACTCTACTGAAATGACCCTTCTTATATTCTCTTTGGTTTTTGTAATGCAGCTTTCAAAAACTTAAGAGAAAAAACAATTGTGAGAAGGTTTATCACTTTGCTAAATCCACAGCCTCCATGGTCTGCAGTCAGTAGATAATACCTCAATAGAAATGATGGCATATTATTTGCATTTATGAATTTTAAAGATAATACCAGGAAAATACAAAAATGACCATTAAAAATGATTGACTCTCAGGAGTAGAAATGAGCAAGGAGGATAGCTTTTAGTTAATTAAAATGACACGGACCCTGATATTTGAGCACTGTCAATCAATGTAGTGGTAAATGAGCAGGAGCAAGGAGTTTCCATAAAGAGAAGAAAAAAAGCTGAAACTTTTCATTCATATGCAATAGGCTAGGTTAATTGTTTAATTTTTGTAAATGTCATTGAAGAATTTTACCAAAAATATTCCAGGTTTTAATAAACTCAAAGGTAATATCTTCTCAGTGGGTATACAGGACCCTGTTTTTAAAATATTTTAATCTAAAAATGACTTTTCACTTTTTCACAAAAAAACTTTGGTAAAAGGTAAAGAGTGTATATACTTAACTCTGAGATATCTTTATTTAATTGTCTCACATAATGCGGCTTACATACATTGACATAAGAAGCCAGGAAACAATATCTGTCTTGAACTCTTCTTCTGCTCTTTTCTTTTAGCTACTTGAGCCATTCTGTCCAACTTTGCCTACTATTCCTGTTGACTGCCCTGATCTTGAATCTTGAGAACTTCTTGTTGTCTCCACATGTCACAAGTATCCCGAGTGATGAACCTGCAACACACACATTCACTGCATGACTGCAGGGGGACCATTTCTTTTCATATTCAATAGTATAATAGTAGTATTGGGCTGGCCAAAAATTTTGTAAGATGGCTCCAGTGGTACTTAATTGCCTTTAACTTCATTTGAAACAATTTTGTTAGATGGTATTGTAAATCCTGTCATATCAGTGTATCTTAAAAAAAACATCAAAATTGGTGAATTTTTGTGTAACAATTTTAATATTAAAGATGGAAGGAAATATGCAACATTTTTGGCATACTATATTATGCTTTATTATTTCAAGAACAGTAAAAATGCAACAGGAACATACAAGAAAAGACTTGGGTAGTGTATGCGGATGGTGCTGTGACTGATTGAACATGTCAAAAGTGGTTTGTGAAGTTTCATGCTGGAGATTTCTCACTGGATGATGCTCCACAGTCAGGTAGACAAGTTGAAGTTGATAGTGAACAAATTGACACATGAATTGAGAACAATCAATGTTATACCATCTGGTAGATAGCCGACATACTGAAAATACCCAAATCAATAAAGTTATAGGTGGAAATGAAAAATATGTCTTTATTTTATGGAAAAAACTAAACAGAATTTTTCACCAATCCAATAAAAGCCATAGACATTGTTAACACGTAATAGGTGCTAATTGCTTTATGTACATGTAATAACTATTACATAGTTTTAACCTGATCAGCCTGATGAAGAAATGAAATGTCGATGTGTGTTTATATGAACTCCCGTATTGGGTCAAAGGCCCGGCTAAAATTTGAATACAGGAATCCTGGGTCAAGTGCTTTCTCTAGTGTGTCATAGCTCTCTTTCTTTGGGTATTCAGGGTTCTGTGAGTATGGGAGATTGCTTATTAGTGTTGACCATTATGTGTGTGAAGGAAGAAAGGATATTTGTGAATTTTACATCTCTCAGGCACAGGTTCAGAATTATTTAAAAAAAAAAAAAAAGCCAGTTTATGTTACAAAGACCAAGCAATTCATGCTTGCACTTTTATGTAGGCATGCAGTTTGATACACTGGAAATTCATACCTTTGAGATAGTTAGGTCTTTTTCTCTGGCTTGGAGGAAGCCACTTTGTGTCTCTGAACTCCATGTCCTGACCTCTAAAATAGGAATGTAAGGTTGTTATGCAAATAGCCCTAGATCATGGCTATCAAATCTCTGTCATTAATGCGTATTCCATGAGGGTTGCCCACTCCTTGCCTACACTATATCTGACCTCCCCTAGTGAGTCATTCTTCTCCTCCAAAAGTAAAATTTCTATTTCTCCCACACTTGATATGAGTGCCACCTTGAGCTACTCTACTTTTAATTATTTCCCCTTCTCTTGTCCACTTACCTGTGTAGTTAAAACAGTTCTAGCTCCTTTTTCCCTGATTGTTTCTTCTATGCTGTAATACTTGGTGATGCCTGAACTGAGCCTATATAGCCCACAAAAATCCAGGTCAGCTTACCTCCTCCTCCCAACTCTTATCTAAGACAGGCCTGCATGTTCTTTCACACCCGGTAGCCCGTGGTGACATGAGCGAGTGTTTCTGTACACTTTGAAGCATCTCTCTGCTTATCACCTGACAGCCTCAACTGTCCCATCACTCTTCCTGTCTTTCCAGTGAGCAGATACGTGGTAACCTTGACAGTGTTCTCGCAATATTAGCCATTGTGAGTGTCCTTCAGCCTCTGCAAAGCTGGCTCTACCCAGAAATTAAACAAGCTCATATCCAAATCAAAATGGTAAAATTAAACTGGAAAAGGTTGAACAGTGGATTTATATTAATAATACACAGTGAGAGCTACCTTCTGGGAAGCTTTTTCCATGTAGAATTTTTCATGCTGAATTCAGCTAAGTAAGAATATTGAATCACAGTGGTATTTCATGAATGGCAACATCTCAAAATGGGTAAATTTTAAAATGATTTCTGAAGAACTCATGTTTCCTATAACTTTGTGGTCACAGGGAGGTATAGATAAATGTGTTAGCATCAGTATGTTTTTGGCCAGCCTGGGAATACCGTGGAGCAAGAATAGTATTAGAAAATCCGGAGTCTACCCACAGAATTGCTCCCAAATAGAAACACATAGGAGGTGACTTGAGCAGCTCATATTCATTCATAATTCAGCATATTCTTATTAAGTAACTGGTGGACATTCTACTGGGCACTTCCCAGTGAACATCAGTGAACAAGACAGATAAACTCCCTGCACTCACATTCTTGAAGTGGAGACTAAGGAGCAAGCAAACAGCCCGTGATGTCCAGCACTAATTGCTGTGGAGAAAAGTATGGAAAAGAACTCTATCAGTTCCCGAGAGCTACTGCAGCAAGTTACCACAAACTCGGTGGCTTAAAACAACACAGCTTTATTCTCTCACAGTTCTGGAGGCTGGAAGTCCAAAATCAAGATGAGGGCAGGCCAGGCCAAGCTCTCTCCTAAGGCTCTATGGAAGAAGGCTTTCTTGCTTCCTCCAGTGTCTGTAGCTCCAGGCAATTCTTGATTTGTGGCAACATAACTCTAATCTCTGTTTCTGTCCTCGCATGGTCTTTTTAATTACATTAGCAAAACCCTTTTCCCAAATAAATTTTCATTTAGAGGGCCCAGGATGTGGATATATTTTTTTGGGGGGGGTGCATTTAACTGACTACACTAAGGAGGTAGAGATTGGTGGGGCCTGGGAGGCTGTTAAACATACTGTCCAGGTCCTGGCTGCGTGGCCCAGTCAGTTGAATTGTCATCCCATACACCAAAAGGCTATGGGTTTGATCCACAGTTGGGGTGTGTACAGGAAGTAAGTGATTGATGTTTCTCTCTTAATCAATGTTACTCTTTCTCTCTCTGTATTGTTCTCTCTCTCTAAAAAAGAAAAATCAATAGATGTATCCTTGGGTGAGGATTAAAAATAAAAATAAAAATAATAACAACAACAACAACAATAATACACATATTGACCCAGGGAAGCCTTTCTGAAGATGCATGAGTAGAAACATTAACTGAGGGGCCAAATCATATCAGAAGAAATGGTAAGTATAAATGGCATAATATGAACATGAAGTGGGTCTTTCTAGAAATAGAAGGGTAGAGTGGAACCATTTAGTGGAAAAGTAGAAGGAGATAAGGTCGAAGAAGTACCCAGTGGCCAGAGCACCTGCATCTGTGTGTGGCCAGGCATTGGAACATTTAGAGGTTGACATGTACTTATTAACTCAGTGCTCATGATTAGTCCCTGATGTCATTTTCTGTCTCAGATCACGATCTTGATGTTTTCTGACTACCAAGAGATGCAGCATACCACGCTGCTGCTCCTGGCTTTAGGAATGTCCTTTGCACCTTTGTACCTACCCTGCCCTCTTGTGTCTCCAGTGCCCATTAGGAGTCTGGTTGAGGGAGGAAGCTGGAAGCTCCCATTTTCACCCCTGACTCTTCCTGGTAGCCTGTGCTGGGTCTGGATCCAGTATGATCACCAAAGAGCTTTCAGCTTTCTAAGGTGGTTCCTCATTTTGTGGTTACATTACATTTTCTTCTTGAATGCAGGTAGGCCTTTTAAGGAGAAGCCCATTCGTTTTTCACATATTTCCAATTTTATTAGTAACTACAGATCATGGCGAAAGGTAGTGCCAGCTTTTGAGCTTTACTGGCTTATTTTCATGGTTTCCTAGCTACCATCATTTATCTGTAACTTCCACCTGTAACCCATTAGTGAGATTATGTGGGCTGAGTGGCATCACTTCCTTCAAGGTAGTGGAGAACTCCAAAGACCAAGGTTATGGACCACTTGTTTCTGTGGGAGTGCAGGGAGTCAAAAGCCTGACCAGGTCACCCTAGTTGTTTCCTTGGTTTCCACTGCATGGTTAACTCTGTGGATGTACCTTGGGCTTGCTGGGTGATACTCTGTCACTCATTATAACAACCAGGGCTCCCATGAGCATAGAAAGAAGAAGTAAGAAAATGTGGCATACACCACATGTTTGGGATATTAAATGGAGCAGTTTTGACTTTATAGTCTAAAAATGTATCTATCATCATAATTAAAATCACCCTGGATATTAAATTGAAGTAAATAACAGGAGTAAATTTATTTTTAGTTTTTCTAATCAGTTATGTCTAATAATAAGTAAATCAAGCCTCCCTACCCACTGCCACCATCACACATTGTTTTCTTTTGGCTTGGAACCTGAGCTAATTCTTTGTTTGTTTTTAAAATTTTTTTCTAGTCTTTATTCCAATGTTCATATTTTTAAAATTAAGTATATTTTATTGATTGTGCTATTACAGTTGTTTCTTTTTTTGCCCTTTTGTCCCCATCTCTGCCTGGTAACCCTATTCCCTCCAGTAATCACCACCCCCCAACCCCTGCCACCTTGCTTTGTTCATGTCCATGGGTCATACATATGAGCTCTTTGGCTTTTCCACTTCCCATACTATTCCCAACATCCCCTTGTCTATTCTGTACCCTCTAACTATGTTTCTTATTCCCTGTACCTTTTTCCCCCAATCTCCCCCTGTACCTTACCCACTGATAATCCTCCAAGTGATCTTTGTCTCTATGACTCTGCTCCTGTTCTAGTTGCTTGCGCAGTTTGTTTTTTTGTCTTTTTTTTTTTTCGATTCCATTGTTGATAGTTGTGAGTTTGTTGTCATTTTAATGTTTATAATTTTGATCTTTTTTTTTCTTAGATAAGTCCTTTCAATATTTCAGACAACAAGGGCTTGGTGACGATGAACTCCTTTAATGTTACCTTGTCTGGGAAATACTTTATCTGCCCATCCACTCTAAATGGTAGTTTTGCTGGATATAGTAATCTTTGTTGTAGGTCCTTGTTTTTCATCTCTTTGAATACTTCTTGTCAGTACTTTCTTGTCTGCAAGGTTTCTTTTAAGAAATCAGCTGATAGTCTTATGGGAACTCCTTTGTAGGTAACTGTCTCCTTTTCTCTTGCTGCTCTTAAGATTCTCTGTTTATTAACCATTGACATTTTAATTATGATGTATCTGGGTATGCCCGTCTTTGGGTCCAACTTGTTTGGTATTCTTTGAGCTTTCTGAGTTTGTATGTCTATTTCCTTTACCAGATTGGGGAATTTTTCTTTCATTATCATTTCCAATAAGTTTTCAATTTCTTGCTCCTCCTCTTCTCTGTCTGGCACCCCTATGATTCAGGTGTTGGTACATTTAAAGTTGCCCCAGAGGTTCCTAAGCCTCTCCACATTTTTTTGAATTCTTGTTTTTTCTTTCTGTTCTGGTTGACTATTTATTTCTTAAATTTGTTCCAAATTGTTGATTTGAATTCCAGCTTCCTTCCCTTCATTGTTGGCTCTCTGTTTCACTTTGTCTAGCCTTCACTTCTTTCTTTATTTTGTGGCCACATTCAATCATTTTTCTAAGCATTCTGATCACCAGTGCCTTAATCTCTGCGTCTTGATAGATTGGCTATCTCTGTGTTCCTTAGTTCTTTTCCTGGAGTTTTGATCCACTCCTTCTTTTGGGCCTTATCTCCCTGTCTCTTCATTTCGGCAGTCTTTCTGTGTTTCTGTGTCTTAGGTAAAGCTGCTTTGATTGCCATGCTTGGAGCAACGGTTTAATTGCAAGGGGTGGAGCCTTAGGTATTTGCCAGGGTGGGGCAGCCCACTTTGTTCTTTGTGGTGCTATATGTGACCAGAGGGATTGGAGAGGGAAATATGCTGCTTGCTTGGCTCTCGCCTTCTTTCCAGTTACTTCCTCCACTTCCTATAAGCATCTGGCACCCTTCTAGTTGCTTCCCTGGTGCTGATTTCCGGAGTGTGTGGGTTTGTGGACATTCTAGGACCCTGTGGGCCCCTTACACAGACTTTCCTGAAAGACCTGCAGTTTCTTCTGCTGGGGCAACCCCCACTGGTTTACAACCAGAGGTTATGAGGCTTTATTTTCCCGTTGCTGGGTTGTGTGGTCTGGCCTGGGGCTGGGATTGCTCACACCCAGCTGTCCCTCCTAGTTTTTATGCACCACACGTTAACATCAGACCTCCTGTTCCACAGGCCACCACTGCAGCTGCGTCACTGCGTGGCTGCCCACCACCCCCTCACTGCACCGCATTGTGTCCTCTCCTCCCCTCCTACCGGTCAGGATGAATGTTTCTTCTTTGAATCCTTGGTAGCCAGACTTCCATACAGTCTGATTTTCTGGCTGGTCTGGTTGTTTTTGTTTTCAGATTGGTAGTTATCCTTCTTATGATTGTACAAGGAGGCAAAGCAAGTCTACCTATGCCTCCATCTTGACCAGAAGTTCCTGAGGTAATTCTTATCACCCAGGCCATTAGAAGTGAGTAGAATTAACCATTTCTCTTTGTACTTGCACTTAGTTTTCTTTTTCTCTATGAATGTGGGTGAAAAGGTAATAATTATCAGGTCGATATGAATCTTCTCTTCTCAAGCCTTCAACAAAAACAATAAAACAATTTTTCTTTTAATGTATTATAGAATATCATCAAACAAGGATGCTCAAAGGTGACTTTATAAGAGAAAAATATACTCTCATTAATGACCACTATGACCTTTGAAAATGTTTTGTGAAAATGTACTTAGATTGCTTCTGTTTAGGCAGCAGCACCACATCTATTCTCCGTCCTGTAGCTTTTGCCCGAGCCCCTCGGCTGCGGCTCCCTCTCATGACAGTGCAGTTGAACAAAAGTCCTGGCCTCTGCCTATTGTGCCACCAGGGGAAAGGGTTTTGGCACATCAGCTCAACTGCAGGTCATAGGTGAATAGTCCTGAAACATATCTGGCGTCACTCAGGTAAAAGAGCCTTTGAAAATCATAATCTGTCATTTTTGTAGTGGTATTGTACAGAAGAAAAGTAATTGAACAGGTAACCTGATTCAGACACTCCTCTCCTAGTCAAACTTCACATTCCATCACTAAGTTACTATCTTTTTTCCTACATAAGACTAGGACAGGACCATTTCAAAGGTGAAGTACAGAGCATGTAATTTTTTTTTCTTTCTTCCTTGAAAAAGATAATCAAACTCACTTTCTTATTAAAACCTTTCCTGCAAAGCTGCATGAAAATGTAGCAGTGGCAAATTGCAACCATTGGTATTTAGGAGACAACAATTTTCCAGCACTGCTCCCCAGTCCCTGCCCCCTACCCCAGCCACCACGCATCCTGTATAATTTGGAAGTAATGCAGGTCCCAACTGCTGGTGCAGGGATCCTTCTCCTCCATTAAGCAGTAGAGGGAGGACTTGAAATTTTGCATATTTTTCTGGGTAGAACTTAACAGGTGAAAGCATTAATTGGAAAGAAAAATATGGTTGTTCTCCAGAAATGTTGCATATAGTTACATTTTATTGGTCCTTTTTACACAAAGGGAGGTCATCCTTAAAACAGAGCAAATCAAAATAAAAGAACAATATCAAAATGACACGATATTATACAACTGATGTTATGATTTTTTAACTGTTAAAACATATTGTATATTTTTAAAAAGAGTATTTACAAATTAGAAACCATAGGTTGGTAAACATCATTTAGCAAGTTCTTTTGCAAGGATTTGAAAGGTCATTGAAAATACCCAAATCATTATGGATTACTGAAAAGTTTGCTGTAAAGACTGGTCCGAAAGGCCTGCAACCATTCCCATCTGCTCAGGCACACCTGAAAAGAGTCTGGGGCTTCAGCAGTAGTAGGATGTTACCTGTGATGATACTCTTTCTTGTGAGGGCTGTTTAATTTGAACTGTGCTGTTTGGGAACAAAAGAAACAAAAAGAAAAAGATTTCATAAATATTTAATAGATTTCTTTCCAGTTGAGATACCCACACATACATATGACAATTGGTCATTAAAATCTATTTTCCATTCTATTTGGAATTCAACTCAGACTTTGGTCTTATATGCACAGTAACACTGAGATGTGAAATTTGAAGTGATAACAGGAAACATGGGTTTTGAGCTAGAAATTTTTTCGGCAGTGGCAACTTACTGACGTATTCTTTAGAAAACACCAATGGAAAGAAAATGAAAATGTGTTCTAGGGCGTGTAATTGCCAAGAAGGTGCCATGCTAATTTGAAAAATCACTGCTTAAAGGCTCAGGTGCCATTATATGAAAAACTCTACAGTAGCCTACAGTTTGTACTTTTGTTTTCATACTTTAACTGCATAGTTTTTGCAGCTGTGAGACAAAATTTCAATTGCATGTTGTTCTTATTTGGTATTGCGCCAAGGATGAGTAACTTAAGGAAAGGGAACTTAGGTTCCTTTGGAAATTGTCCCTCCCCTTACCTTCTCAGTTTTCCTGGGCATGAATAGAAATCAGAGATCTATATATGTTGCCTAGCAGAGATGTTTGCTTAGAAGGGAGGCCAAATTCAGCAGCGTCTTCTCTCAACTTTCTCTAGGATTATGTTAATAGACACGTGGCAGTAAAATATCAGGTAAAATTTATCAGGTGTTGTCGATACTGTTAGAATTTATTTTGAATCATTGGAAATTTGAAAACATGACTACAGGACTTTAAATGAATGGTCTCTTGGGAAATGTACCTAGACAGGGAAAAGATTTTACCTTTCTATGATTAATCGCCTTTCAATTTCCAAATGACAAAACACAATTTCTCTTTTGCATAACTTTTTAAAAATCCTTGCCCAAGATTATGTTTATTGATTTTAGACTGAGAAGAAGGGGTGTGGGGCGGAGAGAGACATTTATGCGAGGAGAAACATCAAGATTGGTTGCCTCCTGTATGCAGCCTAACTGGGGATTGAACCCACAACCTAGGTATGTGCCTTGACATGGAATCAAACCTGCAATATTTTGGTGTATGGGATGATGTTCCATCCAAACAAGCAACCTGGCCAGACCTCTTTTACATAACTTTTGACTTAGGAAAAAAGGATGTTTGCTTTTCAGAAGATGATATTTTTTAGGTAAAGTAGAATAAATTAGCATTGCACAAATATGGAGCTACTGTTGGAGCCATTGGTGTTGGAGTTAAAGTTTCTGGAACACTTTGAGGTCATTGCTTATACAGTTATTCTTCCAGTAGAAAATAAAAGGACTAGAAAAGACTAAGACTATAAATATTTTCTAAAAAATGTGTCACTTAAGCAAATATTCATTGTGTGAATCTTACAAGAAGAAAAACCTGGAGAAACTGTGCCTACATCTCCATAGTGAAAAAAATTAATAAAAAACATATGCCTATTCATAGCTCTTCTTTGTTTTGAAATTGGAATTAGGAAATCTCATTCAAGAAAGAGGAAGTAGTTTTCTGTTGTTTTTTAATGCCAGATAGAAGTTTAGATACCTTTGCAAGTAAGTTAAACATAGATGTCCGACAAATGTGAAATTACTGAGGATCAATGAAATGGGAGAAACTGTCTAATATATATCCTTGCCTAATATGCATCATTGTTGTCATTATTCAATGAGTTATTCAGTAAATTGCTTGCAAATCAAACTTGAATTGGCTTTATCAAAAATGGAGATGTATTGACTTATAACTGAAATGTGTGGCAGATGACACCAGCATCAGGAATACCAGGAGGATTTACTTTCCATCATCCGTCCTTTGGCTGCTTCCTGCATGTTAGCCTCTTTTCTCAAACTGGGCCTCCTCTGTGCTAAGCAGAAACATTGATACTTGACATTTTCCAACTCTGTCATGAGACAGAATGGGTATCCCAGATCTTATTTCCAAGTTCATAATACATAGGGAAGGGTCGATTGTCTGACACTGGGTCAAGTGTGTATTCCTGAACTCTTGCCAGGGTTCTGTTATAAGCTCAGAGGTGCCAGTGGCCCACCCTTAAATCAACTGTAGTGGCTGGGGGGAAGGGGTTTTCACAATGCAACTCCCAACCAAACCACATGGTTAATTAAAGAAGAGGGAAACCATTGGGTTGGCCAAAATTTGTATGGTTTTTCTGTAAAATAAAAGACACATTTTTCATTTTCACCAATAAATTTATTGATTTGGATATTTGAGTATGTTGGCTGTCTCCTGCTATGGGTTTCTTGTGGGAAGAGGCCAGGGGAGCTGCTAAACATCTTACAATGCATGAGACAGCCCCACAGCAGAGAATTATCTGGCCAAAATGTCAGCATTACCAAGAAACTTCACAAACCATGTTTTGATCAGCACAGCACATTCTCCATACACTGCACAAATCTTTTTTTTTAATTTCAGTTGCATTTTTACCTTTCTTGAAATGATAAAGTATAATGTGTTAAAGTGTTGTGTTTCTTCTTCCATCTTCAATATTAGAATGGGTACACTATAATTCAACAATTTCAATGTTTTTCTTAAAATGCACATTGACATGACAGCTATTTAAATACAACCTAACAAAATTGTTTAGAATGAAATTAAAGACAACTAAGCACAACTAAAGCCATCGTATGGAAAAAACTAAATGGACTTTTTGGCCAACCCAATAGATGGTCCCAAAAAAGGGAGTGCTGAGCAGAAAAAATTACACAGTAGACATTTATTATTCGCAGTTAGCTGAGCATGTTTTCTGAGACTAACAAGTTAATTTTGATTTAGATTTTATCACCCCTGAATGCAAAGCTTTTTCTTATGAAAGAATACTTTGTAGTAGTAACATATGTTTTAAAAACAAAGAAAAGACTTGAGAAAAGGTCATACTATAGTCTCAAAACTAAAGCAAGAAACTATTAAAGAATATAAACTGATTATAAGTAAGACATAAAGTAGCCAAATAAAAGCTAAACTTCCTCCTTTCACAATACTCGTATGATCACCTGGACTTCATTTACCCAGAGGTGATTCAGGATACTAAGCAACTTGTTGTAGGCATGAGACCACTGATATTTACAGGTGGTTTGGATCTCCCAGCTGTTATCTCACTGTTCTGGTGCTCTCACACTGAGAATTGTTACAAGGCAGATGACCACGGCTGTTTTGGAGTCAAAAAGTTAAGATAGCTTTTAAAAACATTTCAGAATTATGTTGTCTATCACTTAGCTCTGGAAAAAAAGTTGAAGTGATTGTTGAGATGTTTTTGATGAAGAATAACATGCTCCCCACTTAATCAAGAACATTCATAATTATACAACTTAATAGGGAATAAAAAAGTCCATTCAATATTGTTTTGAGAATGAACTTTAAATAAAAATTTGACATTATTATTATGTTTTAAATAATTGCATATTATTTGATATAAATTATATTCTATAGTTTATGCTATTATACTTGTCCCAATTTTTCCCCCTTTGCCCTCTTCCACCAAGCCTTCCCTCACTCCCTCAGACAATCCCCAGACCTTTGATCATGTCCATGGGTCATGCATACATGTTCTTTGGGTAATCTCTTCCCTTTCTTTCAAACAGCCCCACCTTCCCTATCCCCTCTTATAACTGTCAGTCAGTTCCATGTTTCTATGCTTCTGATTCTGTTTTGCTCATTAGTTTATTTTGTTCATTAGATTCCACATATAAGTGAGATCATATGGCATTTTCCTTTCTCTGACTCACTTATTTCACTTAGCATAAGAGTCCCCAGGTCCATTCATAGTGTTGCAAAAGATAAGAGCTCCTTCTTTTGACTGCTGTGTAGTATTCTGCTGTGTAAATGTACTGTAGCTTTTTTATCTGCTCACCTACTATTGGACACTTAGGCTATTTCCAGCACTTGGCTATTATAAATCATACTGCTATGAATATAGAGGTGCATATATTCTTTTGAATTGGTGTTTTGGGATTCATAGGATATATTCCCAGAAGCAGCATTGCTGAGTCAATATGCAGTTCCATTAACAAAAACCTTGTTAGTGTTTTGACCAAAATAAGCACTTTTTAAAATAGATTTATTTTTCCACTAGATATACGGATTAAATACTACACAGTTATAATATTGTTTGCTAATAAAACAAGTGTGTTAGTGTTTCAGTGAAGATTCAGTTCTCGAATGGAAGAGTTTTACCTAAGTCAACAGGTCAGAGAAAAATTGAAGAATTCTCCTCAGGAAAACATATTTCCATTTTGGATGTACATTTACTTATTTAACAAAGAGTTATCAGACATCCACAAGTGCCAACCTCTGGCTAAATGCTATAAGTGGAAAGAGGGCACTCTGATGTTAAGGAGCTTCTATTTTAATGGCGCATACGAGCAGGACTGTGGTGCAGCAGGCCACATGCTGCAACGAAGCTTACAGAGTGTGCTGCAGAACACAGAAAAGAGGGCAAAATAATAAATGCTGAAAGCTCGTGCTTTTCAGTATTAAAAAGAAATGCATACCTTCAACTCGAAATATTAAAAACAGTGGAGATATTTGAACACTGGTCAAAACTGCAGTTCCACATACCTTCAGTAATATAATTAAATAGAAGTCTCATTGAGTGTTAGCCAGGAAAAGAATGAAAATTAGAAATTAGATAAATGTTAAAGTTTTATATTCCTCAAGGTTTTGACATTTTCCCCCTTATTCTGGGAAATTGTTACTTTGTGCCCAAAGCTTAATTAGATACTTAATAGTTTCAGATTAATGATAAAATACTTCTAGTACAGGAGCTCCACAGATAATGTCAATGGATCTAGAGCATTCTTCTGGTTTAAAGTTTAAGTAAATGTTTCTAATGAGACATTTGTGGTTGAAGAGGGGAAGCTATAACAGATGTCCCCCACATTATCTGGCCAGTGTTGGAAACATATCAAGTAACTTACAAGATTTATTTATTTGGAAAAGATTTATTTCTAATTAAGGTAAAAGTGGAAAGAAAAATTATTTTAGTCAGAAATATTTGACACCATTGATAAGCATACATCTAGAAATTATTTGTTCGATCTTTCTTCTTTATTAATCTCTCATTTAGAAAAAGAAAGCAGCCTGTGAATAGGCATTTATAATCATATTTGCATTTTGCTAATATAGAAAAACTAAATGAAAGGTGGTGAAAAGATAAGGCCTTTTCAAGCTTCTAATAAATTATTTGGACAATGAAAAAAAGAATCTTTAGCAAAAAAATTACTTAGAGTCCTAGAACCATTCCTGGATGCAATGCCAGTTGTTCAATGATCGTATAGAATCACACGTTCATTCAGGACATTCCAATTTCAATTATGTGTAGATAATGATGGTGACAGTATCACCAATGTTTTAATTAAAAAATCTTCTTTCTTTTAAAGTTTCTCAGTAATTGAATTTATAATATGTGCACTACAATTGCTATAAGCAGCAAAAATATGTGAATAAACTTAAAATAGCAAAACACAGAAAAATAAGAATTTATAACACCAACAGTGCAAGTTGGTGGTTGTTCAGGGAATATTGCACGCATTGTGTGACATTATATATTATGCTATATTACACATAAGAGAGCAGAACATTGTGTGTTGTTAGTTAAAATGAAACAGTTTGTGGGATGTGATTTTTTTCCCTTTATGGGCTGTCCCCACAGGTGAGAAAGGCTCAGAACAAACTGCTCTGGCCAGTATATGTTTAATTATTAGATATACTCATCTGTGTTGTCTTACTTTTCTTTTTCACAAGAAAAGATAATAGTTTGATTATAGGGATAGTGAACAAACAACTATACGAGAGAGAAATGCAGCAGTAACGATGGTGTTAGGAGGCAGGGGCTCCCCAACGGGGTACTAGGGCAATTCAGGGAAAATACCAGAGCTCACATAGTGTGAAGGTTAATTTCATGTGTCACCTTGACAGGGCCACAGGGGGTCCAGCTATTTGGTTAAGCATTATTCTGGGTGTGTCTGTAGCAGGGTTTCTGGATGAGATGAACACTTGAATCAGTAGACCAAGTAGAGCAGATTGCCCTCCTCAATGTGGTTGGCTCTCACCCAATCTATTAGAGACCTGAATAGAACAAAGGATGGGGCAAACAAGAACTTGCCCTTTGAGCTGGGACATCAGTTGTCTTCTCCTGCCCTTGTAATAGGACTTATACCATTGGTGCCCATGGTCCTTAGGCCTCCAGATTTGTACTGGAGCTACACCATTGGATTTCCTGGGTCTCCAACTTGCAGATGGCAGATCATGGGACTTTTCAACCTGTAGACTCATGTGAGGCAATTTCCTATTTTTATATATAAAAAGGTATTCTAGAGAACCTTGACTAACACACAGGATAAATACTGAGGGAAAGAATATAATGGATTAGAGATGTTTTTAACAGAGGGCTTGCTGTTTACTGTGGCCATACTTGCATTCCAAGGCATGTCCTCTGGCTCTCTGTACTGCTTTGGAATGTCTGCTCTCCTAAGAGAATGAACGTGAGAACTAAACTTTCTCTAAATCCAGGAGATATATACTCCTCAGAGCCAATGGGGGCCCTTGCAATAGGCAAAATGCTTCAGTTTTATTCTTTGACCTTCAAATACAACCCCAAATATAATTAAATTGTCTCAGATATGTGAATAAATTTAACAATGAAAGTATATCCTTTCATTTAGTATAATTCAGCTCTTCATTTTAGATCTCAATGGCCTGTCACAAAGGCCTGATTGCAGTCATCACTCAACGATTATAATGGTGTCCCTCTATTTGTCTAGTTCAGATTTAATAAATGACACTTCATGTCATTTTCTTATTATATGTTTTAGAACCACAGCCCTCCTTTGATACTCAATTATTCCCTTTAATACAGAATCTTAGGGCCATTTAGAGATTTATCTAATAGAGTGATTATAATCCATTTGTTATGCTGGCAATTCCTATATAACACATACCTATTGCATGTGAGACACAAAAGGCCAGAAGGTTTGAATCTGACTTTCTCCTTTATCTGTGGGGAAAACCTGCTTTTGCATAAGTTCGAGTCAATAATTTACCATTGTAATTCTGATCAAAGAGCCACATAATTTTTATTTCAATTCAACCTTTGTGACTAAGGCAAGATTTAGGATGAGACCGATATACCCTAACACACATGAATTTTCCTTCTGACTATAGGGATCAACTTGCTGGCCAAAAATGGGAGAACTCTGGTTACCAATTTTTTGCTTTTGGAGATTTTACATTTTTAACTATTAATTTAAACTATGAGGTAATAAATATATTTAATTTTAAACATGTGTGGAGGGCTGAAATACAGTGAAAAAACCTTTTAAAATAACAATTTAATTGAGTTTTTTTTCTGAAGCAGAGACATACCAATTATATAGTCAACTTTGGTTAGGAAATTATTACCTGTACAACTTCCAGGAAAAGTTGACGACCTCTCATGAACTGGAAGGTGGTTTAAATGCCCTCCATTCAGTTTGTTGTTAAGTACAACCAGGCAAATCTAACAGAAAGGAGATTAATTTGATTTTCACTACTGGTTTATTTATAAACAACAACAACAAAAAAACCCTGTATACACTTTGTTACAAGGTTGACCATTGTAAATTGTTGTTCGGGAGAAACAAATTTCTAATCTGGTTTAATAAGGGCAGGTCAGCCTGTTTCACAAGGTTCATTTGAGCTCAGTCTCCTCCATTCATTCTCCATTTCCTGTGAGTCACTTTGTCAAGTGAAGGAGGTAAAGATGAGGAAGAAATATTTATGCTCAAGAAAAGAGTTGTTTTGTCAGGGAATTCTAACTAGTGCAATAATGTCTCTTGCAAAAGGAAGCAAGTGGCATGAGAGCGAAGGTACCAGGTATGATAGCAGGAGGGACATCTTCTGAGGGAGCATCCAAAGAGGGGTGGAGCGCTCTCTGGGGAAGGAAACTTGGGCTGTACCTTGAAGCTGAGAAAATAAGGTTTAGAGAAAGAGGGCACAGTGACAAAGTCATATAGCCAGGAGCCAAGGCCAGCGGGAGTGGGTGGACATTACTCTCAGAGTTCACATCATGAGAAGGCAAGTGTGAGCTGAGGCTGGTATAACAGGTGTGCTTGGGCAGGAGAGGCCCTGTGTGTGGCCTGGGAGCAGCTGATGAAGTCCATGGAGGACCGTGATGTGATTTAATTTGCATTTTGGAACACAAATATTGCTGATGGTTCTATGAAAGCTGCATTTTAAAGGGAAGAAACTGGAGTTAAGTTCCAAGTGAAGAAGGCCGGGATTTCTGAACCACAGGGAGGGAAGAGGTGATATGTTTTATTAAAAAAATTAGGTGGTAAAATCTGCAGCTTGGTAATTGACTAGATATTGTGTAAGAAAAAATAATAATACGAACAACAATATCTAATATTAATTATAGTTTTCTTTAAGCTTAAGCATAAGTGGAATGAATGAGGGAATTCATTTGTCCATTTATTTATTTATTTATTTATCTGTTTATCTGTTTATTTGTTTTGTCTTTTAGAACTTATGACCTAAGGAGGGAGACGGATAAGTGAGTCGATGATTACTGTATATTTTATATTACAATATATTTTTACTAAGGACTGAAAGATTTCAGGGAATTTACCCTTACGTAACAGATGTTTTAAAATATTCTGCATACTATTTCATTTAATAAGTAAACATTACTATATCATTATGGCAATTGGCACTTGCTTAAGCAAATAACGTAAATAGCTGTTGTTATTTAAACAAAGAATTAAATATTGATATCCATTGAAATAAGTGTTCATCTAGAGGTGAATTACATGCTAAAGTTTCAAACTTACTTGCCTTTTTTCAACTCACACAAATGCCTGCCTGCACACATGCCTATGAGATTTATCTTTGTCACCAATGTCCCATCAGAAATTTGAGGAGTTTCATCAATGTCAGCCCAGAACCATTTGTAGCATTGAATGAGTACAACTTGGAAGCTATACCTCATGTAATTCAGTTTCTGGTGAGCTGGAAATGTGCACAGGATGGATGGCAGAGCTCTATTATGGGATGAACGGGGTGACTGCAAACAGGGCAGGAAAGAAATTCTCTGAGGACGTCTGGAAGCCAATTGTTGGCAATGCAGCACAGCCCTTGGCTGCTGTGAAATAAACGAGGCAAACACAGCAAACTTAGGTACAGCAATCAGAGATGGGGCAATAGGGAGGTTGCTATGAGTTAAAGAAATAGAAAGCAAAGTATGGTTGTAACTGGACTGACTTTGTGAAAACCTCAGGATGAAATATATTTCTTCCCAATCATGGTTATATCAATGTCACAATAGAGCTACATTTGTTTAAATAGCTGTGTTTGAAATGTTGCTCAAGTTCTCTGACAAGTTTTCTGTTTATAGGATGTAAAGAATTTCTTTAAGTTTCCAATTAAAGCATGATTCAGAGTGTCATAGTTCCTTAGAGACATTTGAGGTTCTGAGCTAATTCTCAGAATTATAATTTTCCAGTATTATACACGATAAAAAATAAGATCTGGACAGAGATGGAGAAGGCAGGAAAGCATAGCATTTTTTTTTTTAACCTGAAGTTTTCGGAATATTTCTGTTTGGTTGGAATGAATCAGAAAATTAAAGATATAAAACAGGACAAAATTGCTGGCAGAAGCTATTTATTTGCTGTGGTTTTATGGAAACATGAAATGAGTTCTCATAATTTCCTTGAGACCCCACTATGAGGAGTCTGGGGCCTGTGTAATTCATAGCTTTGTCAGGACCCAGCTGTGTGCTCATAACAATTTATAAGGTTCCTAGGATTCAGTTCTTCCATCCGTAAAATGGGCTGGTTTATGGTCAGGTTTAAATGAGTTAACCTATGTGCCCTGAACATCCTAAACACTAGAGAAGTGTTGGTTATTATTACTATACATAAAATAAAGAGGGTTAATAAGTTTCACTGTTGTATCCAGCTCTGAGGCTGAGCAGTGTTTACAGAACAGAGTTTTAGTTTGTGCTATTTGCAAAGAGCAGAAAATTCATTTTGTGCCAGAATGACTACATATGTTTAAATGGGTGATCTAGATAAGATTAAAGTCTTATAAACTAATAAATAAGGTAGCCACTAATAAGGCTACTATTAAGATTGTGAGTTTTATGAGGGTTGAAAAGGGGCCATATCTGTTTCATACAAACTTTCTCTTTGTGTAAATGGTTGAAGAAAAAGAATTACACTTATGAATTTCAGTATAAAATGAAAGTATTTTAGTTTTACAAAGTACATTGTAAAGGGATCAGTTTTAAGACAAAGCTTATACTTTTTTCAATGACTAAAAATTCCTTTGTAGAAGTGCAAATGTGCCATTTTATTTTGAGTTTTATCACAGTATAAAAACTATGAATACTGCTTATACAACCACAGAACATTTTAATAAAAGAAAAGAAAAACAAGGAATGGATTAAGCCATCCATTAACATTGTGTCTGTGTCCATTCATTTTTTTTTCTTAAAAATAAACAATCCATTTTGAGTCTGTGACTACCTGGTCAAAAGTATTCATTATCCCGTGATTGTTATGGGAAGTTGGACCGCTCCATAAATCCAGATACTGAAATGTGTCATGACATGAAAGTGATTTCAGGAGCAAGGTATTATTTTTCTGTATGCAGTGTCTGGCTTTTATTTCTAGAACAGGCATTTAAAATGGTCATTTAGGAATGTTATCTTCATTGGTGTTGTCTATAAAGAAAAATGAAAAGGAATTCTGTTATCACCCCACCAATGAACAGAGAAATTGTTTTCAATGAGCAAAGTTATTAGAATGATGCTTTATGTTTTTATTTCATTTCTCTGTGTCCTCTTTTATGATTTTTGGTGAAGAGAACCAAACTTAGACAAGCACGAAAAATAAATTTGAACTTGCTTCTAGCTTTCATTAAAAAAAAGTCTTTGGACTGAATGCTGAGCATTTATGAGGTCTTTTTTATCCATTTTAGTTGCACATTATTCTGATAAACTGAAGTTTCAGTTATTATAATAACTGGGTTCTGATTTTTCAGTACTAAGGTAAAATAATAACTATGTAAAGGGCAAAAGTTTGTGTGCGCGTATCTCTAAAAAGAGACTTTTAGAAGCCAAAGGAAACTGTTTTTGTTTATTATAAGGAAATATTTCAGTTTTAAACTTCAGACTCTAAATGAAACTGTAGTTCTTTGTCATTACCCTTGACATCTACCCTGGATAGAGGTTATCACCGATTATTATAATATTCTTTACCTCATGCATGTGTAACCTAGAATCCCTACTATCCCCACCTGTTAGACAGTATCATGGAACAATGTAGATCTCATTTGTGGCAATTATCATAGTTGCAAATTCATTTTTGTTATTATGACATTAATGCCCATCTTGCTTTTTAGAATGTAAAAATCTGTAAGTAGAGAGCTGTGGCTCATTTTGCTAACTATTATAGCCCAGTACCTAACACACACACACACACACACACACACACACACACACACAGATGCACAAGGGGGGAGTTTAAGATTTGAGAGAGAAAGAGATGGAGATAGAGAGAGAGAGAGAGAGAGAGAGGTGTGTGATTTCATTAATGCTACTAAGAAATGAATTTGGACTTGGGGTGGATGTTGAATCACATTTTGTGAGATTTCAGCAGTTCTCAGCCATATGAGTGTGGATGTAGACAGGTCAGATGATCATTAAATTACTAGCTACAGTATATTTTCCAAGCCACTGTGAATGAGAGATAATGAGAAAAAGTGAGCATGTTTCTAAGAAATTCACTGTAACGGTGGACCATGAACTCCAACCTGAAGAAGAGAAGTGATCATAAAGAAGAGAAGAAAGGAGGAGATGATAGAGATGGATCGGAGGCCTTCAACTGTGAGTTATTTTCCTGGGAAGACTTGTATAAGAAGTTTTAAGAACAAAAACTAGTGAGACAACATAATCTTTGATTTTGAGAGTAGAGAGCAGTTTTAATGCAGGACAAATATCAAATAAATCTCAGGTGTAAAATTTGGTTGATTTAAACCATGAACTAACAGTCTGTAATCTTGATGTAGAAGATGACTAACCTTTATGAAGAGAAAATGAAGTAAACCTTGGGTCTCCATACCTGTGGCATTAATAAAGGTCCCTGAAGAAGCAAATCATATTTTCAAAGTATTTTTTTCTCTGCTTAAAATATTTAAATCAAACTTATATTATAGCAGACTCTAAATAGGTCCCGC
This sequence comes from Mormoops blainvillei, assembly GCA_004026545.1. Taxonomy (NCBI): domain Eukaryota; kingdom Metazoa; phylum Chordata; class Mammalia; order Chiroptera; family Mormoopidae; genus Mormoops; species Mormoops blainvillei. The sequence continues at coordinate 90,652 of PVJD01001942.1, read as the reverse complement.
CCTAAAGTAATTGCTACATATAAAAATTACCAGTTGTTTATCTTTATTTGAAGAACTGGTTTCTATGCCTGCACCACTGAATTCAACAGATTGGTTTATCAAATAACCATTTCTCCCAAAATGTACTCATTATAGAACCTACCAGACTGGTTGAGCTTCTCCTTCAGGGTTGGAAAAATTTATAATAAACTTAAATTTCCAAAGATCTTGGATGGACACTTTTAAATTTTGTTTTACATGGCACATTACTAATCTTGTTAAAAATTTGTTGGCTTAATACTCAACAAGTCAAAGTAGGTGCTGGGAAATTTCTGTCTGTGTTTGCAATTTAAAACTGATTATAAGTTAGTCTCAATCTGCTGATGGAAAAAAAGAGACAGGAATTCATGCTTGAGGCATCTGAGGCAGTTCAAAAAGTTCTCAGCCCAAATGAGTTCCCTAGAGAAGTTCACAAATTCCTCAATGTCCTTCCTGCTTGGTGTCCTTGTTCTTACAAATTCACCTTTGACTATCTTAGAAGTTAGCCCCAACTCATCTTAGGTCACCTGAATCAGAGAGTTTGTAGACACAGCTGCTGTTTTAGGAATGTCTTACTTTGGCCTAGAAGGAACTGCCTGATAGGTGCTGAATGTGTCACACTGATGTAAATGTCACCCCCTTGGAAGACCAAATTAGCAGCAAAATTAATGGATGTCTATCTTTAGAACTGGTAGGATTTTTAGAATATACTTTGAAAAGTCCCCTTTCTGGCTTGAAAGTCACCAAAATTAAGGATCATAATGCTTGACAATCTTGTAAAAAGTTTTAAAATGTTTAGCTTTTGTCTATATTCAGAATTGTTTGCTTTTCTCTTTTGTACTCTCTTACTTCAGTAGCAGTAAAAGTAGATTTCTCACCCTTATTTTTGCTAGCCTTTGGGAGACTCTCCTGAGCTATCTGGTACAAGTGGGAGGAATGAATGGATCCTTGATAGATTTGATTCCATCTCCTGGCAAGTGGGATGTGGCTTTCCTTAATGCCTATACTCCTCTTGCTAAGGTGCATGGTACATTTCAATATACGTGATTTCAGTTCTCTGATCTTTTAAACTTATATGGTTTATTTTTGCTGCAAAGCTAATTTTTGTGGAGAACTGAACTACAAAATATGCAGTAGTCTGATAAAACTCCAGAAAGAACTGTTGAATAAATGGATACTCTCCTCTCAGAATGTAATGTTAGCTATAGGCATATGAATTGATTACAAAGTTATCAATATCCCACTTACTCACATATTATGGTAGTATTACATTGTATCTGGTGTATTAAGTCTGGAAATAATTTTAGCTACATCTCTGTTCTTTGAGCTAGTGCTATAGATAACATTGTTGGCATAGCTCAATGTGTCCTGCCGTTCTTAGAATTCGGGATCTAGGAAAAATAATAATTTACTTCATGCTTTCACCCTGGAAGTAAGTGACCCAGTGCTCATCAATGCACATTATTTGATTATAGACACAAGAACTACATCAGTCTGTGGAAGGAAGATGACGTGTGAAGGGGGAGCAACACGCAGACCAATTATTTCAAAATGGTTAAAGGGAATCTTGTGTTCTGAAACTAGATAAACCACTGAGTGAGATGATCATTCATGGTGAGCACATTCACTTAGGGGTAGAAAGAGTTCCACATGTGTAGTTGTACTCAAAACAATAAAAAAAGCAGTAAGAATGAAGAGGAGTTGAAGGAAAGGAATTGAATTAAGGGTTCATTTAAGTGGCACTAAATACTGCATTTTGATCAATTCACAATTTGGAGACTCTAGTTTCTTTAGGATAGTATCTGATTCTCTTCTTAAAGGCAGTAAGTTATTAACTCACCCAATATCTGTCATTTTCCTATTTCCAAAGGGTTCTAATAAAGAGTGGGGACCTTAACTTCTCATGGCAACTAGGAAAGACCTTTAATTTTAACTCCAAATGTCTTCCCATCTAGATCTTGTTGATTTCCCAAGTGAAAAATCTGGAAGAGTAAAGGAAATTTTTAGAACATAGAGAATTGACCCTATGACAAATATATTGAGTCCTGTTTCTGACAATATAATAAGACCAAATGTTCTGAATATACTTTCCATGCTGAGTATCTAGAAATATTTGATAAAATATAGAAACATAAAGGTATACTCAAGTCCTCTAAGTATGTATGAAAGTATGTAAACACATAAATACAATAAGGGATCTTTCAAGAGGTCAAAATTAAGACAGAGCTTATCAGGATAAGTATAAAGATAACATCTTTATATCCATAATTATCCTCATAGATATTATCTTTATACTTATATTTATACTCATCCTGATCCTGCTGAGTCTGAGTAATAATGTGATCAATAACTAGTTCACTAATAGAGTAGTCAGGGTAGAGACTGTTTGGGTTACAAAAATCCTATATCATCATGATGAGATGAGAGAAAGCAACATTTTCACACCTGTCCTTTGAAACATCAGGTACTTGATTATTTTGTTCTTCTTCATCTCTATTTTCCTCTCTTCTCTCCAAATCAATAACTTAACTGAATAGTACTGAAAGAATTAATTTTGGTTTTGAAGTAGAAAACCCAGAGGAAAATATATTTTCTTAATAAAGAATGTACCTTTCAGAGGTCATAATCGTTGAGTCCATTATTTACAATGTAATGGCATGAAAGTAGATGCTAACAAATGTCAGATGACATTTTCTTTAGCATTAAACAAGTTAGACATGAAGAAAGTTTAAAAGATAAGTTTTGCATTTTATAAAGGGATTGTGGTAGGTAGAAAAAATCCTGAACCTATCAAGAGAAGAACAATAAGGTAAAACATATGAAAAAAAAACATCTAACACAGAGCTTTTCCCAATTGGTGAGCTAAACGGTGAGTCTTGCCAAGTGTAAAAGGAACAAATGAGAGACATCTAATCCTGTTAATCTTGTTCCATCAGTGGAGAAGAAGTTGGGTGGGTGGAAACAATTTCAGGGAAGCACTCAGAATAATGGAACAGCTCTGGGCGACATGCTGAATGGTGATCTGATCAAATTACTTAGACTAAAAACCATGAAAAGAATTTCACACTTTGTCTGGCTAAGAAAACAGATTTATCAAGTTCATGATCTTAAATGTGCTGAAATGTCTTTTTTCTTTCTCTTTTCACTGTCCTGCTTCAGTGGGTATGATACCTGGAAAAATGAAAGACACTGTTGATGACAGTTCTTTAAGTAGAGAGAGAACAAACAATATATGACATTAAGGTGTTGAGTGCTGAGTCTGGGAAGATACTGAAAAATGAGCTTTTAAGTGGGTTGGTGTATTGAAAAATATGTATTTCTATTCTTTCCCATGATAGTTTTAATTTCCATAATTATATTATTTGTTTTTGTGAGTGTTAAAACCAGAGGTTCTGAAATCAATGTTCATAAATAGACACTAGACTTTCCTGAGAATTCTTTAAAATTATATGCAAAACTTGTAGCCCAGGTCAAACCCATGTCTTTTCCCTCCACCTGCAAGTGTAGCTACTGGAGGATACAAATATTCCCAAAAATCTAAGAGAGGAGCTCAAGATAAGGGAAAAATTCCTTCTGATTAACAAATTAGGTATTTGCTGGCAAAAGCACCTGGGAGCTGACTGCATCCTGTCTGACCTTGACATTCAAAAGGAAATTTCTCTTCATCCTACTCAGAGGCACACTTTTGTGGTACCGAGAAATAGATGAAGTCTTACACGGTGCCCAAGAAGAAGCTGTCTAAGAGGATAAAGGTTAGGAATTTTCTTCTGAAACACTGTGAAAATGGCAAAATGCATCCCTTTCATTGGGAATTCCTTCCTGGGAATGAGGGGTGTTAAATCTTCATGGCCAGTCACTCTAACAATTAGGACTGAAGTGGTGGTGTCAGATCCATTGTCTCAACAAACTACTGTGTTAGTAAAGAATGTTCACTCCCCAAAGACAAGGAAAAAACTCAAATACAAGCAAACAAACAAGACTGTGTCCCAATTGTCATAATGACAAAAATGAAAATAATCACTGAGAAAGTATAAAATAGCAAAAACCCTCTTCAGATTAACAAACAAAGCAAATATGTTTTCTATGTAATAATACTCTTTTCCAAACCATTCCATCACTTCTCCCAGCCTCCCTCAATAGAAGGAAAACTAAAAAGACCAGCTAGGGTTGAGGGTAAAGATTTCTTCTTTTTATAAATGTAGTTATCTTGTACAAATGAACAGATCCTGAGAATGGAAATCTATTTTTTTCTAAAATTTTCATTTAAAGATATGTCTGAGTTTTATCTGTCTTCAACAATTCTTTTGTTATCATTCAGATTAAAAATATTTGGAGTTTGTGTTGACATTTCTTATTTGACTCAGGTAATTTAGAACTTGGTTTCTAATATATTTTTTTCTATTTTTGCTATTGTTGTTATTGGTTCCTACCTTAATTCCACTATGGCCCAATTTTTAACGTTGTTGAGACAACCTTTACAACCCCTGCATATGTTTAATTTTGATATATGTTTTACCAACAAATGAATTTTATGCATAGAATTCAGCTGTCACATGCGGCATTCCATATAAATCATCTGGATTAATCATGTTGCTAAGTATTCTATATACTTAAGGGATTGATTATTGTTTGGCTTGCTAGCAGTTACTCAGAGAATTATGTTAAAATATCCCACTATGATAAAGGATTTCTCTGTTTTTTCCTTTATCTTCAACCATTGATACACAGAGTTCTGGACATTGCTGGGGATTGGGGAGGGAACCCAGAAGTGGCTGTAAGAGCCTGTGTTCCCTGGAGAAGGGAGGGGGGTTTGTGATAGATTTCCATAACCCCGGGTAAGAGTAAACAAAGCAGCACAGCTGTGTTATATTTTTCCAGCAGCTGAGCAATGTGGTGCAAGACACAGAAGGAGAATGTTTGCAGGGAGTTTGCATGGGCTGGAAAAGTCAAAGCAACACGTGTACTGTGAAGGTTACCTTGGCGGCAGGAAGAGACCCTGGAAGGGAGCATTGGCCAGGCTAGTGAATGTTCGAACAGAGGAAAAAGCCATCCTGCTTGCTTCTGGAGCACATGGAACTTTGGGGCTGAAGATTTAAATGGAGAAGGGGCAGAGCCTCAGTCCCTTCGGCTTCCCCTTCCTCACCTATCAGGAGCTACTTGCGCCAAAGCCTAGTCCCTCATGTTGGGATGTGCCCAGGGGATGTGCCCCGGTGGCAGCTTGCATGATGCTGCGACTCCACAGTGCAAGGATGGTTTGGGACTGTGCATTTCACTTCCTCTGAGATCAGCACATGGACACAGGGCTGAAGTGCTCACCATCTCTGGGGGCGTGAACAACCTTGCGTGCCGGGCCCCATGAACAGTACTCCTGCACAAACTGCAGAGTGGTAGGCAGCAGCCCTGGGTCTCCCGTCAAGGACAGCTGCAATGAGGTAATTGTGGCACTAACCCCATAAGCTCACACTCCAAGAAAGGAGCCTGAATCCGGAGAGCCATCTGCATAGCAACCTTGGGCACCAGAAAGACAGATAAGGATGGAGCGGGGTTTCTGGACACTGTCTCTGGTTCATGGGGTGGCTGGGTTCTTTCTGGGTTTTGCGGAAGAGATTGGCCTGGACTTGGGAAGCACCCCATTCCCCCAAACTGGGCAGCATTTTCATAAAAACCTTTGACCTTCCACCAACTTTTGTTTTATGCTTGAGTTCAGTAGCAGATGGCCAATTTCCACTCTACTTGGTTACACCATTACTTAAATATTTTAAACTTATGTTATTAGTTACATGGGCATTTGTACATTTCCTATCTTCCTGGTTGATTCGCATTGTTATTATTATTTTTGTTGATCTTTTTTCGTAATGTTTCTTGCCTTAAAGCTTAATTTGATAATAACATTGCTAGAACAGCTTTCTTTTGTTTTAAAGAATGTTAAATGTTTTCAGCATTTGCATGGCATATATTTTCTCATCCTTTTACTTTAAAATTATCTGTATCCTTAAATTTACATTTTTTCTATGCAGTATATTTTTGAAGTTTGTTTTATATCAGTGTAATGATATTTAATATTTTAACTTTAAAGACAATATATAAAGACAATATATTTATAATATATATGAATTTAAATTTACCATTTCTTGCTGCTTTCTTTTTTCAGTTAGATTATTGGTTATATATTCTCTGACTATTTTTAGTGATTACCCTAAAACTGATAACATTAATCTAGATCATAATCTTGGCAATTAATGTCTAATATAATTTCATGTATTTGCCACTTCCAAAACAATGCAAAAAACTTGAAAAACTGTTAAAAAACAGTTTTAATCTATTTAACCTATCCTTTTAAAAATAATATCTGTCATGTTTTATTGACAGAAATTTAAACCCAAAATATTACTATTTTATACAACCGATATTTATATTAATTTTTCCACATATTTACCATTTGATTTTTACTGATCTTTATTTTTTCCATAATTGGTATGCTTTATTCTAAGATTATATTCTTTGTATATGAACATTTTTTATTTGTATTTTAGTGTAATCTATTGGTAGTAAATTTTCTCAATTTTCTTTGTGTATATCTATTTATAGCCTTTATTTTTGATAAGTATTTTCAAAGGTAGGCATTTACTCTTTCCTGAAACTTAAGTAAATTATTCTATTTTTCCTCTGGATTACCCCAACACCCCCCCTTTTTTTTCTTGTGAAGCACTCAGGTTCAGGTGATATTCCCTCCTTTGAAGATAGTGCTTTATTACTTTATTTTTCTTGTATTGATTCCAGACAGGGGGGGCGCAAGGGAGAGAAGGAGAGAAACATCAGTTGGTTGCCTCCTGTACAAGCCCCAACTGGGGACCGAATCACAGCCCAAGCATGTGCCCTGACCAGGAATCGAACTAGCAACCCTCATTTTTCATGATGATACCCAACCAACTGAACCATACTAGCCAGGGCTGAAGATAACATTTTTTGTTCTTATTTCTTCATTGATGTTTCTTTTGTCTTTGATTTTTAAATATTTGCAACAAGATGTCTGCATGATTTTGTTTATATTTACTCTGCTTGAGATTTGCTGCATGAGTTGGTGTTTTTCATGTGTTTTGGAAAATTCTCATTCATTATCGCTTCAAGTATTGCTTCTGGCCTGTATCTGCTTCTTTTCTCCTTCTACAACTCCAATTACAATTTTTTAATTCCTTACCCAAGAGCTTTTCCTATTGTTTTTAGAGAGAGAGAGGGAAGGAGAGAGAGATAGATTGACATGAGAGAGAAACATGGATTGGTTGCCTCTTGTATTGGTTGCCAACCCTCGGATTTTAGGAGGATGCTCCAATCAACCAAGCCACACCGACTGGGACTCCAATTACCATTTTTAGACCTTTAAAGCAGGTCCCATTTGTTTCTAAGATTCATTTCTGGATTTTATGTTACAATTCAGATTATTAATCCACTATTTAGCTGTGTCTAATGAACTCTCTATGTTGAGTTCTTAGTTTGAGTTGTTGTATTTTTAGTAATAGAATTTGAAATGCTGTAGTTCCAGGCAAACATCTTCATTTTCTCTTTATGTTATTGAATGTATTAATCATAATTATTTTAAAGTTTATGTCTGATAACTCCAATAGCTGAGCAACTTATTGGGTATATTTCTTTTTTTTTAAAGTGTGGCTTTTATAAAAACTTTCTAGGATACTGTGCTTTTGTTCATTTTTTAACAAAGAGAAAACAATACCAGGGTGTCCAGGGTGGAACCAGGGACATACAGCATGACCACAGTGCCTGGCATAGGTTTGGGCATCATTTATGAACATCATCATGTCTGGTGTGGACTCTAGGGTGTCAGTATGCATGGAGGGGGATTGGGGCTCTTGGATGTCCAATGTGGACCAGTATCTGGCATAACCCTGAGGAATCCAGTGTAGACTGGGTATGTGTGTATTTGTAATACTTGCTTTTCTTTTGGTTCTCTGTCTTGATTAATAATATTTTATTATTGGTGTAAATCAAGTATTTAAAAATTGTCAAAGTTCTGCTGATGTGGATATTGTGGGGTAGAAGGAGGTGGAAGAGGGTATAAGGGTTAAAATAGTAATGGAAAAAATGCAATAAAAATAAACTATTAAAATTGTCAAAGTTGGGTGATATTATCCTACTTCCTGAATGATTTCCTTTAGCTTCTGGGAGACAGGCAAAAGTAGGAAATAATTGTTTTAATCACATCATGGGTAAGCTGATTTAAGGCTGGTTTTCAATCTTTTTAAGACCTGCTCTATTTCTTGTTAGCTTTAATTCCTCAGGTATAGTATAAAATTTAGTTAGGGATTTTAGTTGGAACTCTGGAACGTTTTCCAAGTCTCCTGCACCTTTGTTTGTCTTAAACTCCACTATTTATTTCCTCACTGCTTAGAAACCGATAATTCTTTTTAGATTCTTTACCTGGCAGCAGAAACTTTCTGCATTCCTGGAAGTTAGCCCCTCATATTCTGAGTACCCTTACAAATCATTCATGCTATCAAATGGAGATTTTTAAAAAATTCTGTGCAGTTTTTCCAGTTTTTAGAAGGAAGGTCAGTCTGCTATGAACTACTACATCACACCTTGGAGACAGAACTTTTACTCACTATTTAAATATATGTGTATGTCAGGGTCTAGAAATAATTAGTATAATCTCCTCCACCTTAAGATATTCATACTCTTCTGCTACTTCCCATATTTTATTGAAATGTTATAGTATTCAGCTTTAAAATATTACCTACCTTTTCCATTATCATATCTTTTTTTTCTCTCCTCAGGATTTTTATTTTTAAATTTTATAAATCTTCAGGACATTTATGCAGACATGTATCTTCCTCCTTACATTTCTCATAATTTTTTGTTATTTACACTATGTTTCTTTTAGACTTACTTATTTTCTTTTGTTTTGCTGGAGTATTATTTTCTAGAAATGGTTATGGATGAAAGCTTTCCTGGTCTTTGTAAATACAAAAGTATTTTAATATTGTCACAATTGAATCCTACTTTGGTTGGGTATACAACTGTTTTCTTCAAAATATTTTTTCCTCAGAAGTTTGAAAATGTTATATTTTCTTCTAATATTGATGATGCTGATGAGAAGTTTGATGTCAACTTAACTCCTTTATTTCTGTAGGTACTATTTTTTTCAAGTTGGGAAGTTTAAAATTTTAAGAATTGAGATGTAATTCATATAACATAAAATTCCTTTTGAAGTGTACGATTAAGTATTTTTAGTGTATTTAATATATATAATGTAAATTTTATATTTGTATAAAATTATCTTTAGAATTTCAAAAGAATTTTTAGTATATTTAGAAGATTATGCCATCTTCACTACTCCATTTTTAGAATATTTCCATCACTTCACAAAGCACTCCTATACCCATTAGCAACCAATCGTTGTTCCCCTCTCTTTCCAGCTTCTGAAAATGACTAATATACTTTCTATCTCTATGATTTACCCATACTGGTCATGGGCAAATGGAAATCTACATGCAGCTTGTCCAGAAAGTATCTAGTCATGTACTATGAAAAAACATTTATTGAAGAAGACACAAGAAACATTGTGCATAGACAATGACACCTCAGTCTCCCTCAAAGCTGGCACCTTGGGACTGCACACAGTTCTCCCAATTTGCTTTCCCATTCATTACTTGATGGACATTTGACTTTTTTTATATTTTTAAATATTATAAACAATCTGCTATAAATTTTTATGTGTAAATATTGTGTAGAGATCTGTTTTCAATTATCTTGAGTATATACCTAGGAGTAGAATAGTTGAGGCATATGGTAGTTCTATGTCTCTGTCCTCTGATACACAAATACTTTTTATTTTAAGTTCAACTTTTCTATTTTTCCTCTCTTTGCTCATGCTTTAGGTGTTTTATTTAAGAAATCATTGATGAATATAAGGTCACAGATCTTCACCTTTATTTTTTCCTAAGAATCTTATAGTTTTGGCCCTTATGTTTAGATCTTTTATCTATTTTGAAATAATTTTTACATATAATGTGAGGTAGGGATCTAATTTCAGTCTTTTGCATGTGACTAACTAGTTGTTTCAACACCATATATTAAAAAGACAATTTTCCCATTATTGTGACACCCTTGTTGAAAAATCAATCTACCATAATATCAGAATTTATTTCTAGAATCCGAATTCTATTCCATTTGTTCTTATGCCAATACCACAAGTCTTTATTACAATAATTTTACATTAAATTTGAAATCAGAGAGTATGAATCCCCTAACATTTTACTTCTTTTTCAAGATTAGTTTAGCTATCTGAAGTTCCTTAAATTTTTACCTGAATTTTAGAAAAAAAAAGGCAGCTGTGATTTTGATAGGAATTACATTGAATCTGCAAATCAATTTGGGGACTATTTTCATTTTAACACTAACAAATTTTTTAATCCATGAATGTGAGATTCATTTTCATTTATTTAGTTTTGTTGAGTTTACTTAAACATATTTAAATACTATTATAAATAGAATTGTTTTCTTAATTTCATTTTCAGTTTGTTCATTGCTATTGTGTATGATGCTGTTGATTTTTGTATATTTATTTTGTATCCTGTAACACTATTGAACTTGTTTATTAACTCTAATAATAATTTTGTGGAGTTATTAGGATTTTCTATATAAAAGGTCATGTCATCTGCAAATACAGTTTTATTTTTTTTATTCCAATCTGGATGCCTCTTGTTTCTTTTTCTTATTTAATTGCCCTGGTTAGTTGTTAAAGTTATATATATTTTTTAAAGTTATATTTTTTTTCTTTAGAGCTTTGGCAATTTACCTACCGTAGTTTAGATGTGGAGTGCGTGTGTTAAAATCAATCCTCTTTCACTCAGTGTGTCCTTGGACACAGCAAGGCTTGAGCATTTCATTAGCTCTCAGGTATTTTCCCCTTCTTTCCATCTTGGGATATTACTTCTCTGTAATTTTATTCTTTTTTCTGGGTCTCTCCTTAGACATGTTAGACATCAAAAAACATCTTTCTCATATTTCTGTATATTTTTTAATGTTTTGCATCTCTTTATCCTATGACCCTGCTTCTACTTTAGTGTTTAATCATCGGCTCTCTCTGAGTTGCTGTTCTGTCCATGTATTAATTTTATATTTTGTCATTTGTATTTTATATTACCAATAAATAGCTCTGATTTTGTTCTTTCTATAGCAACCTGTTTTCACTGGTTTTTATATCCTTTGAAATCTCTCTGAGGATATTCATTGTAATCATGTTGCAGTTTTCTTCTGTTCTTTATATTATAATTTTTAGATCTGTTATATAGTTTTTTGGTGTTTTATTTTTATTTTTTTATCACATTTTAAAGACCATCTGTTTTAAGCAAAATTAATAATTACAAGTGTATTTTCTTAGACTAAATGATAATTACATTTGCCTGATAGCAAAGCTGCTTTGGATTACAGAAATTTCTTTCTTGTGTTTACTCAGGGGATTTGTGGGGTTTGTGACCAACTGGAGATTTTTTTCCTAGTTTGTTTTCCAGAGAGGGTGGTTTCCACCCCTGCATATCACAGTAAGTTCCTTTACACACTGAATTCAGCACTTAGAGAAAAATTTTATTCAGTGGTACAGAGATTGGTGGTAGTGGCCTATCCAGCACACCCTTTAATTAACTATCATTTCATTTCATGTACCCATTTCTGGTAGCTTCACTGTCCTAATTTGATGATTTTTCCAAGGCCTTGCACAGAAATCCTTTTTTTTCTTTTGACATCATCTCTGTTTCCTCCAAGGAGTTTGTAGATTCTTCAGTTGACTTTTATCACATCGTCAATTTGTTCACATTTGCTTTATGCCTTTCAAAAACTATTCATATTTGTTGTATGCTGGTAGAATAATCCTTGTTTATTTTTCAATGTGCTAATGATATTAGTTTTGTGTTTATTTTTAAACATTTTTATCTGTCATTGAATAGAGTTTTTAGGTGGGGAAGCAGAAAATACTTTTTTGGTCAGCCATCTTGAACAAGGTGGTAGTGTCATTCCTTTAAAAAAATTTTTAAAAATTATTTATTTATTTTTAGAGAGAGGAGAAGGGAGGGAGAAAGAGAGGGAGAGAAACATCAATGTGTGGTTGCTTCCCACATGGCCCCCACTGGGGACTGGCCGGCAACCCAGGCACGCGCCCTGACTGGGAATCAAACCAGTGACCCCCTGGCTCACAGGTGAGTGCTCAATCCACTGAGCCATACCAGATTAGGCTTTTTTTCTTTTTTTTTCATTCTTTTTTAAATGAACCTTTTCTATGCCATAAAGGTACAGCTGCATGGAAACATTAGCCTGGCAGGTTTATAATTTATTTCTAATTTAAAAATCATTTCTTACATTACAAAATAAGAGTTTGTTTGCAGATGACATTGAAATATTCTCAGCAAAAAACCCTAAATCATAGTATCACAGTCTGTCCAGTTACATTGACCCAAAGAAACAAGTTTTACATTAAATTCTTCAAATACACAAGCTCAATGGTGAAGTCTTTTCTCAGGGCAGGTCTTCATTTTCTGTATTCAGAAAATAATTTTTAAAAATGTATAATTTCAATTGTATTTTTCTTCTATAACCATGTTTTAAAATATTGTTTGTATGAGAGAACAAATTCCTCTGTTGCACTCGGAGCTGCCAAATAGTAACCAAAAACAGAAGTCAAATTTAAAAGGGGAAAGTAATGGCTTTAAAGTGCGAATCAACATTCAATCTTTATGAAATTTCTTTCTTCCAAAAGCCATGTTGTTGCATATGATTGCCCATCCCGTAGTCTTTAGATCTGTGTGAGTGCTATTATCTAGGGCATACACATGCATCAAGCCTCACTCTACCTTCTTCTGGCTGCTTGGACAACACAGTGTTCTCTTTTCACCCAAGGGGGAAGATGGCGGCAAAAAGTAGGAGAAAACTGAGTCCGTTTGCTTTTGCACCCAACTCAGACACTTGGGTGATCTTCTGAAAAATAAACTGAACATTCAATGGAATCTTAACTGATATGAAGTTTGGAAGCCAAGGGGTACTGAAGACACTTCACAATGGGCAGTAAGGAGATTATGTAAGTGGATGGGGAAACTCACCAGATCAGGCTCCAGCAGCCATGGTGCCAACAGCTGGTGCCTGCATTCATGGAGAACCTGGACAGAGATCATAGCATTGATGCTCCCTCCCCTTCCGAGGCAAGAAGTCCCCAGACCTGGGTCAGGATCAACCTGGATACACAAAGTTGGGGAGATCAGGATGCACACACACACAAACACAGTGAACAGCATGCCTATGGGGGCAAACGCCAACCAGGAGAATGCCAGGGAACAGGAGAGATTCTATCTGCACATGGGTCTGGTGGAGAGGGTGGCCAGGGCCAGCCATGACTATGAGACTCTCTTGACTTTTTGGAGAGGTGGCATATACAGAATGCCAGACAGTGACTGGGTGCTGCAGTGGGAGTGCCCAGAGAGACTTTTTAAAAGGGAGCTGAGGTGGAGCTGAGTAGGGACCCTGTGCGCAGCTGCCCTGCCAGCAGGGAGAAAGGATTGAGGGCTCAGTTTGCTCCCACTAAGTACCGCCGGGCAGATTGATCAGAAAAGTGCCCAGCATGGGGATTTCTCAGCCCCATCCTGGTGCAGCTGCACTGAGTGGAGAGTGTGGGCCTCTGTGAGGCATGAAGGCAGTGGGCTGGGAGCTGTGCACTTGAGTTTATTTAAAGCCAGACAGAGCTCCCTTTGCTGTTGGAACCTCTGGGAAGGGAAGATTGTACCCAGCCCCCACCTCTTGCAGGAGCTGGGAATATCTGCAAAACAGGTGGGATGGGCTCATTAACCCTACAGGGTTCATTTCTGCAAGAGAAAGACAGCAAGAGGAATGCCTAAAGGGCCTATTTGAACTTCTCTCAGGAAGACAAAATACACTGGTTCCTAGGGCCCCATTTCACTGAGATCAGTAAAGCTGGGAGATCAGAAAGCAGTCCAACAAGGGGGATTCAGGGAACTGTGTGGCCATGGCCTACACACAGAGCTGCCATCAACACCGAGAAGGGTAGAGCTGATCCTCTTACACAGACTTCCCCCCATCCCCCACCCAGTGAAACATAGCTGTTTAATGAGAAACTATACATTATTGGAAATGAACTGGGGCAGACCAAGATGGGTGGTACAGGAGTAGGAGAACACATCCACAATTTTTCCTAGAAGACAGTGAACAGTACCTCTCAGGAGAGACCTAAGGACTCCTCTCCAGATCACAACAGAAGCTCCTTCTGGAGGCAGTTGAAGGGAATATAGGCAGTGTTGCCAGAATTGAGATGACCCATCCTGGGATCTTGAGCTGTAAAAACAAGAATGTGGATCTGGAAAGAGAAGTCAGAAGGTGAACTCCAAATGGTTGAAACAAATTTTACCTCTCTGTTCTTCAGAATTTGTGTGTTTTTTTTCTGCTTTTCACATAGCTTTTTAATATTTCTTCTTTTCCTTCAATTGTATTTCAACTAATTCACCACTCTTTATTTTTTGTATTCAGATTTTATATATTTTTAATTTTATTGTTATTAAAAATCTCACATTGCATCCTTCCCTTGTCTTACTCCATTTTGTCTTCTTCCTACTCTTTCTTATTTTTGTTGTAAATTTTATCTTCTCCCACCCTATTCCTTCTTCCTATTCCTTATTCTTACTGTATGTCCTCTATCCTCTCAAAAGCATTCTTTACCTGTATTTTATACCTTACTCTTATTAGTTTTCCTCCACCTAGCCTCTCAAAATCATTTTTTCTTTACTATAGACATCCCATATTCTCTTTTCAATAACATTCTTATTCCCTTTCCACTTTTATTACTCTTTGCTCAGCTGTCATTCCCTGATTGCTTTTCTGCAATTTTGTACCATTTGGTTCACTACAGTATTAATATTATTTCAAACCTTATAATATACTCTTCCCTTTCCTTACTCCATTTTGCCAGCACCTTTCTCTTTTTAAATTTTATTCTCTCCTTTTCTTCTCTTCATTTCTATTCTCTACTCATTTTTTCCCTCTCTCTTCCAACTCAAAATCATTTTTCTCTCCTTTAGTCATCTCATATTCCCTTTTTCCTATCTTATGATATTCTTAAACTCTTTACAACTTTATTAATCTTTGGTCAATAGCTGTTGATATTGCTGATGTGGTTAGAGGGTATTTATGCTGGTGTGGTTTTAGTTTTCTAGCAGTATTGCTTTGCTAGCCAGCACCTGTATAACAACATACAGGACGTGCTGGGAGTAGTGACTCCAAGACAGATAGCTGGAGGGGAGAACACACTAATGAATGAGCTACCAATAAGCAAAAGCCCAAGTACAACATGAGAGCCCACATAAACTGAACGAAGGGCAACCTTACAGCATCCAGATCAGGAGATCAAAGAAACTGCAGAACTGAGTCCCATAGAACTCCTACCACAAAAGTGCACCCCATAAAAACAGGAAAGCAAGGCAGACCAGCCTGACATGCAGAACAGAAAGAATCACCTAAAATAGGGAGACCAAGAAAGAACCCCCATTCTAAAGGCATGTAGGAATCCCCAGAAAAAGAGCTGAATGAAATTGAGGCAAGCAATCCATTAGACATAGACTTTTAAAAAATGGTTAATAGGATGCTCAAGCAACTCAGTGACAACTGCAAGAAACTTAGTGAGAACGATAACAGTATAAAAAAAGTACATAGAAACTATGAACAAGCACAAGGAAGAAACGAAGAATACAAAATCTGAAATGGAAAGTACACCAGAAGGAATAAAAAACAGGTTAGATTAACAGGCAGAGGATAAAGTCAGTGAGCAGTAAGACAAGCTAGAAAGAAATGTCCAGTCAGAAAAATAATATGGAAAAAGACTCAAAAAGAACAAGAATAATTTAAGGTAACTTCAGGACAACATGATATGTAACAATGTTCACATCATAGGAATATAAAAGGAGAAGAAAAGGAGCAAGGGATAGAAAACCTGTTTGGAAATAATGACAGAAAACTAACCTAACATAGAGAAGGGAAAAATCATGCAACTCAGGAAGCACAGAGGGTCCCAATAGGATGAACCCAAAGAGGTGAACTCCAAGACACGTCATAATTAAATGCCAAATTTTAAAGACAAAGAGAGAATCTTAAAGGCAGCAAAAGTAAAGCAGCAAGTAACATACAAGGGAGCTCCAATAAGGCTATGAGCTGATTTCTCAACAGGGACTCTACAAGCTAAAAGGGATTTACATAAAATATGCGAGGCAATGAAAAGCAAGGAATTACAACCAAGACTACTCTATCCAGCAAGGCTCTCAATCAAAATGGATGATGAAATAAAGAGCTTCCCAGACTAAAGAAAGTTAAAAGAGTACATCTCCACCAAGCCAGCATTTCAAGTGATGCTAAAGGTACTGATAAAAAAAAAAGAGAGAGAGAGAGAGAGAGACAGAGGAGGGAGGGAAAGAGAAACACAGGTACGGAAAAAAATGGCCCTAAATAAGTACCTATCAAAATAACTTTAGATATAAGTGGATTAAATGCTCTAATCAAAAGGCTTAGAGTAAACGAATGGATAAGAAAACATGATCCACATATATGCTGTCTACAAGAGACCCACCTCAGGATGAAAGTACTACACACTGAAAGTGAAGGGATGGAAAAAAAATATTCCAAGCAAATGGACATGGAAAAAAAAAAGCCAGTGAAATAGCACTTATATCAAACAAAAATAGATTTCAAAAGAATGGCCATAAGAAGAGACAGAGAAGGACACTTCATAATACTTAAGGGAATAATCCATCAGGAAGATATAACCATTGTAAACATACATGTTCCCAACATAGGAGTATCCAAATATATAAGGAAAATCCTGGAGGACTCCAAGAAAGATATAGGGAGCAACATACTAATAATAGGGGTATTTTAACACCCCAGTGTCAACAATGGATAGATTTTCCAAACCAAGATCAACAAGGATACTGTGTCACTGAATGACAGTCTAGATAAGATGGACTTAATTGTTATATACAGAACCTTTCACCCAAAGAAGCAAAATATGCATCTTTTCAAATGCACATGGAACATTTTCAAAGATAAACCACATGGTAGGACACAACATAAACCTCACAAATTCAAGGAAATTGAAATCATATCAAGCATTTTCTTGGATCACAAAGGCTTGAACTAGAAACCAACCACAAGGAAAAAGCTCCAAAAACAATCAAATTCATGAAACTGAATAACATGCTATTAAACAATGAATGGTTCAATAATGAAATCAAAAAGTTTCAGGAAACAAATGAAAATGAACACATGATAGCCTATGGGACTCAGGGAAAGCAGTCCTGAGAGGAAAGTTTACAGCAATACAAACCTAAAAAAGATTTTTAAATTTCAAATAAACAACCTAACCATACATATACAAGAACTAGAGGAACAACAACAAACTCAGAGTGACTAGAAGGAAGGAAATAATCAAGATCAGGGTAGAATTAAATGATGTAGAGACTAAAAGAAGAATTCAAAGATCAATAAATCCAGGAGTTTGTTCTTTGAAAGGATAAATACAATCGACAGGCCTTTAACAAGACTCATCAAGAAAAAAAAAGAGAAAGGACCAAATAAATAAAATCAGAATGAAAGAGGAAATATGACATTTGATAGCAAAGAAATACAAAATAAAATTGTCAGAAACAAAATAAAATCAGAAACAAAAGAGGAGAAATGAGAACTGATAACATAGAAATACAAAGGATTGTCAGAAATTACTATGAACAACTATAGGTCAAGAACTTTAAAAACCTGGGTGAAAATGGACAAATTCCTCAAAACAAAATCTAAAACTGAATCAAGAAGAAGCAGAAAACCTGAATAGCCTGATAATAGTTAGTGAAATTGAAGCAGTAATCAAAAAACTCCTGGCATAAGAAGCTCTGGACTGGACGGCTTCACTGGTAGATTTTACCAAACATTTAGGGAAAAGGTAACTCTCTTTCTCAAACTATTCCAAAAAATTCAAGAAGAGGGAAAGCTCCCAAACTCTTATTATATGACCAGTATTACCCTAATTCCAAAATCAGGTAAAGACATAGCAAAAAAGGAAATTATAGGCCAATATCTCTGATGAACACAGATGCTAAAATCCTCAACAAAATATTGGTAAACCAGATCCAGCAGTACGTTAAAAAGATTGTACGCTGTGATCAAGTAGGATTCATCCCAGGGATGCAAGGATGGTACAATATTTGCAAATTAATAAGTATAATACATCACATAAAAAAAAGAAAGACAAAAATCCCATGATTATATCAATAGATGCTGAAAAAGCATTTGATAAGGTACAGCACACATTTATGATAAAAATACTGAACAAAGTGGGGGTAGAGTGCACATACATCAACATAATAAAGGCCATACATGAGAAACCTACAGCCAACATCATATTCAATAGGTAAAAACTAAAAGCTTTCCATCTAAGATCAGGAACAAGAAAAGCATGTCTGATTTCACCATTTCTATTACATAGTATTGGAAGTTCTAGCCACAGTGATAAGACAAGAAAAAGAAATAAAAGACATCGGAACTGGAAAGGAGGAAATAAAACTGCCATTGTTTGCAGATGACATCATAGTGCATATAGTAAATCCTGTAGGTTCTACCTAAAAAACTACTTGACCTAATAAGGGAATTTGGAAAAAGAGTGGGATACAAAGTCATTATTCAGAAATCAAGAGCATCTTTGTACACCAACAATAAAATATCAGCAATAGAAATTAGGAAAAAAATCCCATTTACTATAGCAACGAGAAAAATAAAGCACCTAGGAATAAACTTAACCAGGCAGGTAAAAGACCTGCACTCAGAAAACTACACAACACGGAAGGAAGAAATTAAGGAAGACACAAATAAATGGAAGCATATGCCATGTTCATGGATTGGAAGAATTAACATCATCAAAATGTCCATACTACCCAAAGCAATCTATAGATTCATGCAATCACTATTAAAATACCAATGACATATTTCACAGATATGGAACACATATTTAAAACATTTATATGGAACCATAAATGACCTTGAATAGCCTTAGTAATTTTGGGAAAAAAGAACAAAATAGGAAAGATCACAATACTTGACATAAAACTATACTACAAGGTCACTGTAATTAAAACAGTCTGATACTGGCATGAGAACATACACATAGATCAATGGAACAGAATAAAGAACCCATAAATAAACTCAAGTCTATGGTCAATTAATATTTGACAATGGGAGCAGGAGCATAAAAATGGAGTAAAAATAACCTCTTCAACAAATGGTGCTAGGAGATCTGGACAGCTACATGCAGAAAAATGAAACTTGACCACCAACTTATACCACACACAAAAATAAACTCAAGGCGGCTAAAAGACTTAAATATAAGCAACAACACCATAAAATCCTTAAAGAAGATCATAGACAGGAAAATCTCAGATATTCCGTGCAGAAATATTTTCACTGATATATCCCCTAGAGCATGGGACAGAAAGGAAAGAATAAACAAGTTGGACTTCATCAAAATAAAAAGCTTCTGTACAGCTAAATAAAACTTTGGTAAAATGAAAAGGGCCAACCATATGGGAAAATATATTTGCAAATGATACCTCAGACAAGGGTTTGATTTCCAATATATATAAAGAACTCACATGACTCTATTCCAGGAAGACAAACAACCTAGTTACAAAATGGGCAAAGGACCTCAGCAGACACTTCTCCAAGGAGGACACACACAGGGCCCAGAGACATGTGAAAGGATGCTCAGCATTACTAGCCATCAGAGATGCAAATTAAAACCACGGTGAGATATCACTTCACACCAGTCAGAACGGGCATCACAAACAAATCAAGAAACAAGTGCTGGTGAGGATGTGGAAAGAAGGGAACCCTAGTACTGTTAGTGGTAATGCAGACTGGTGCAGCCACTGTGGAAAACACTTTGGAATTACCTGAGAAAACTAAAAATGGAACTGCCTTTTGACCAGGCAATACCACTGCTGGGATTATACCCTACATATCCTGAAACACAAATTCAAAAGAACCTATGCACTCCAATGTTCATAGCTGCACAATTTACAAGCCAAGTGTTGGAAACAGCCTAAGTGCCCATCAGTAAACGAGTGCATCAAAACACTGTGATAAATTTACACAATAGAATACTACACAGCAGAAAGGACGAAGGAGCTCCTATCCTTTATGACAGCATGGATGGAACTGGGGAGCATGACACTCAGTGGAATAAGCCAGGTGGAGAAATATGGCAAAGGGTAAGTGGAACACTTTATTGTGCAAAGGCACATAATTGTTTGACATTGCTATGGATCATTAAAATTTCTTTTTCTGTCATGTCACAATAGATTTGGTAAAAGAATTTCTTTATGAACCTTCAATTAACTTGGATCCTGAGTTAGGAGCACCGGTCTCTTGTGTGGTTTGATTTTACTTTTTATTATTATCATGTAGGATGAGTCACATCTGAGGATTACTCTGACTGCACTTTTAAACTCAAGTGAATAACACTTCCTTGTCTTAAATTACAGTGATCAGAAAACTATGGGAACAAGTAAAATAATGACCTGTGACTGAATATTTGAAATTTTGTTTTACAGCTGTTTATTGCACTGCTCAGTTTTGTTAATGCCAGTTGGATGGCTCTTGCTTTGGTTAAGTGGGCCTAGCAATTACCAGACCCATCCGAAACTATAAGAGCTTGAACATTACTTGTCATTAAAAGAGATAGGCACCTTCTCTTCGGTACTCAAAAATAGCAGCGTAGTTAACTGAAGAAATAAATCAATGCCTCTTCACTCCAGGGGTTTTGATCAGTGACTCTCCTTACAATATCCCAATTCTTAGTTCCATCCCCTTCTCTTTTACAGAAAAGAAAAAAAATCATAGAAATAAATAGAAATTCTCAGCTGAGCTGTCTCTTATTTCCTCTTAAAAATTAATCCATTCCAATTATCTCCTTTCTTTTCTTACTACTAAATGATGTCTTGGCCCTTCTGCTAAAAGCTTTCTTTTTCTTTTCAATTTTGCTTCATTACTATTGGCATGTCCATAGCTTTGAGAAACAAAATTTGTATAGAATTGGCTAATTTAAAAAACTATCTTTTATTCCTGAAGGTGTCACTGGTTCTTAATGCATATAAATCCCACCCCACAGCACTACAATGACATAATTTCAAAGAATTGGTGAGTAGAATTCTTATCCTGGCCCAAGGTCCTTTTCACTGACTAAAATAATACAGTTTATCAATGAAGATTGACCCTGTAAAATTATTATATTAGATATTCCCCTTTGCACATAAATTGTTTACACATGGAGTCCTCTTCTTGTTTTCCTCCTTTTATAACCTTTTTTGTGTATTTAAGTCATAGAATGTGCATCAATATCCCAGATGTGTCACATACAGCATTTTTTTCTGTCTCCTTCTGGCATAGAAGCTGCCACCAGCAATATGTAGGTTGTCAGTCACATATACCATCTTATGATGAAAGGGAGGAGTGGGACAGAAGGCATCTATGTCTGGCCTTTGTGATGTCTGATCTCAACAACTGTCTTATAGAAAGTTAGCCTGGCTAGTGCTGACATTAGGTAAGCTTGGGACTTGAACATTTAAAGCCTAAGAATCTGGGTGAAATTTCACATTTTTGGTATGATTATTATGGTGTTTCATCAAAAAAGAATAAGAGGCAACTCCTGATACTGGTTATATCAGTCAGTGTTGTCAAGAGAAAGGAGAGAGAGAGTGCATGAGAGAGAGGTTGATTCATGGAATTGGTTCTTGCAATTGGGGCTGGCATGAGTGAAATTTATATGGCAAACTGGCAGTGTGGAAATGTAGTGATGAGTTGATATGGTAGTCTTAAGTCAAAATTCCTCAGGGGAAGCAGGCTGAAAACTCAGGCAGGGCTTCTATGTGGTAATCTAGAAAAGAATTCCTTCTACACTTGTTAACCTCAGACATTTTTTTCAGGTATTCAACCGATTAGATGAGGTCGCCAACATTATGGAGGCAGATCTGCTCTACTCAAAGTATAGTGATTTAAATGTTTAAAAAATACCTACATAGCAACATGTAAACTAGAATTTCAACAAACTACTGACCACCATACTGCACTTTTAAACTCAAGTTGACACATAAAATTAACCATCACTTTGGCCATTATATAAGGCTATGTTCAAACCACCCAAACACAGGTTTTCTTGAATTTCAAATTAAATTTTTAAATCCAGGTGTGGGTGGAGGTAGAAGAGGGCATTAAGGGGAATAAATGGTAATGGAAAAATACAATAAAAATAAACTATTGAAAGATAAAAATAAAAATAAATTAATTTAAAAACCCTTCCATTATTTTTGACTGGTATGGCCCAGTTGGTTGGGCATCATTTCACAAAATTGTTGTTCCTGGTTTGCTTTCCAGTCAGGGTACATGCCTGGGTTGTGGGTTCAGTCCTCAGTTGGGGCACTTACAAGAGGAAACCGATCAATATTTCTCTCTCACATCAAAGGTTCTCTCCCTCTCTTTCTACTTTTCCTTTCTCCAAAAATAAATAAAAGAAATCTTTAAAAAAGTCAAATCAAATCTTTGTGTTAAATCTTTTCCCTAAAGTTTAACTTTTATTTATTTATTTATTTATTTATTTATATTTTTATTTTTTCTAAATTTAATTTTATATCCACTTGTCTTTGTGCTCTTTCAATTGGAAATGGATAATAATTAGATACCTTACCTAATTCATATGCTTCTATAAGTAACTTTAAAAGTAATCCTCTAAGAGATGAAATTCCAGCCTACTTTTGCATTCCTGACTTTCAGTTCCTAACCTTACTCCTTTTCCACATTATACTACTTAAATTATAATTATGTAACTAATTATATAATTATAACTAATTAAAATTAGTTTTTAATGTAAAAATTGTCACTTAATTACTTATTCTCCTTGAAATTATCTTATTTCCTCCATATTGTCTTGCTTTGTTTTAGGTGTTTATACTTATATATTATCCAAAAGCGATCATCAACATTTATTGGTTAAGCCTTGATTGTATCTATAATTATTTGCTTATACTAAAGAAATGTTAATTTTTTAACTGAAACTCAGAAAAATAGTTTTTTCATAATCATGCAGCAATCTCTTCCCATTATGTATGGATATTTTAAAAATATGGCAGATAAGTGCATAATTAATAAGTATATAACTAATGCTTTAATACCTGTGCAAAGTAAATAAAAATACTTATTAGACTATGTATAAATACATACATGTCACACATACATATGTATGATATAAATATTTTTGAAATTTCTCAATGATCAAGTCATTCTTTTAAAAATGGAATGCTTGTATAAATTATAATGATATAATAATAATTTTAGAGAAAATTTAGTATCTAGAAACTTTATTTTCAACTGTATTATTGTAGAGGAAATCAAGGCCGACACCAAGGACGAAATGAAATGCTATTTGCCCTGACTAATGCTGTAGATACTTATCTCCCACCTCTGTAAGCCCCTTGGCGCCAAATCTGTATCACACCCTTCCCCCACTTGGCCCAGCATAAAAGGAATGCGGGGCTATTGTTCTGGGCTCAGAATTTGGAGTTTGTCTCCTCTGGGCCCGTGCACATAAATAAAGATCGTGCTCCTAACCCCTCAGTGTCTGGTCGCTTCATTTTTCCGTAACATTATATCAGCTAGCTAATACCATGAACATGAATATTCATGACATGACTATGATGAGATTATATCATATTGGTGATACCTCAATGTCTGGGATATTACTGGGAGAGTGGGCTAGAGGGTGTGTTATTTACCTGATGCATTGATTTAATAACTGAACTTTCTGTACATTGGTAATTGTGCTTAGTAACATTTCTTGTCTTATCCTTATAAAGTGACAACAGTGGACTAATGGGGTACAGATTTATTATTGTAAAATCTTTGCTTATTTCTGATTTATGTCACTCATTCCTGAGTGCCTAAATTGTTCCAGTCTTCTATGATTTGTGATGGAAACCCATGATGAACTGAGGGAACCTGCCCTCATAAAAATCACATTCAGACTAATAGATACAAAATTATGACTGCAATAAGTGCTGAGAGGAAAAAGCATTCAGAAAAGACTGTAACACATTCTGACTTCAGGGGAGTGAGTGTTGTTTGTTTTACTTTATTTTTAAAATATTACCAACTGATACAGTAAAACAGCAATTTTCTTTTTCAGCATTGTATTCACAAAGGTTCAGTCAAATATGTTGGCATTCCTCCTTTGACTGACATTGTAAAGATTTTGTTTTCACACTGGGAGAATAGAGTAGAACACAGGCTGACAAAGGGCTGAAGAGGAATTTCACCATTTATCCAGATGGGAGTATCCGAACTGCAATTACTGATAAGAAAGTCAGAATTGCTTCGAGGTATGCTGTTCCCTTGTGAGAGGCACAGATACAATTCTTGGTAACCAGCTCTGGAGCATGTCTTTGGATCAGCAATGGGATCATCTGTGTCTTGGTTTGGTTCAGGGGGGTGGGGTACGCATGACCTTTTTTAGGACCTTGGTTGTGTGAGCAGTGTTCAGCCTGCCTGGTTACTCTGGGCTTGGACCAACTCCTTTTTTTGTTTTTAAATCTTTCACATAATATATGAAATAAAAAATAGCATATGAACATAGATATTATTTATAAAGATTAATATATATGCTTTTCAGTTCTCTACCACTGTACCTCCTAAAATAGCTGTTTTCAACCTTTTTCATCTCATGGCACACATAAACTAATTACTAAGATTCTGGGGCACACCAAAAATATATTTTTTGCTAATATGACAAAAATGGGTATAATTTTGACTCAGTCACACCAGACAGCTATTGTGTTGGCTGTTGTCATTTTTTTATTTTACAATTTAAAGGAAAAGAGGTCAGTGCCCCTGACTAAAGAGTCAGGTATTGCATGTTTTAAAAATTCTTGTGGCACACCCGTGTGTGTACTGCTGCATACCCACTGAAAACCACTGCCCTAAAATGATACAAAATGACTGTTGGATCTACCTAGGTTTTCTTTACTGAACACATCTTTCTGTTTTCCCAAAGGTAACCACACTGCTAAATTTTGTCTTTAAGCAACTCTTGCTTAAGATGTTTATCACTACATAGGATTATCTTCAAAGTCTTGCTTTGTTTTTGTGTGAGTTCCCTTTAGCTTGCTTTGTTCCCTAGAAGCTTGTCACACTGCCACCCTCAAGGAACTCTCAGAAAACAAAAGCCCAGTCTAAAATGAGGGGCAGCATGGTTTAGAATAGGGAAGTTTTGAGGGCCTGGTCAGCATGCCATGTGTGTACAGAATATAGAATTAGTAAATGTGGAAAAAATACATGTAAAGGAGAAGAGGGCATGAACTTTAATATTACAGAGCTGGTCAGTAAGACAGAATATTATGATGGAAAATGGTGAAGGCTCTAGAATGAGGTAGGACTGAATTTGAATCTCAGCTTTTTCAGTTAGGAACTGGTGGCTGTGAGAAGTTAATTGACCTTTCTAAATCTCAGCTTCCTCAGTGCAAAATGTGTTGAGAATGACTCTTGCAGGTTCTAAAAGTCTGGCATCTAGTAAGGTTTCAATAAATATTAGTTTCTTTTCCTCTGTATAACACCCACTTAAGCACCCAATTTCAATAATTGTCTCTCTCTGTTTCCCATCTGTTTTTTAAAAATATATTATGATTTTTTTCTTGCTTATCTTGATTGGCTACTCACACTGCCAGACCACAGTATTGCAAGTTTATCCGATTCTTTCTTTTTAAGCAAAATTTCACCCCAAATCTTGGTTTTTTAGGTTATCCTGTTACCTTGCATCTTAACTTAGTCTTTTCAGCTTTTTTACTGTTTCTCAAAATTTCAGTTTTCCCTCATGCCATAATTAACTGACAGTAACAATGTTTAGAGGTCATATATTTCAGTGCAAGTCAGATGAGCACAGAGTCATGAAGGACAAAGTGTTAATATCAGATTGATTCTCCTGGGACCAAGGGCTGATGAGGCACATGATTCCACTTCTTGGTCACTTACTGTGGTCTCCAGGCTGCTGTGAAATTGACCTGTGGAACTCATTGACTGTATCTCATTGTTCTGTGTTTTATAGCAAACTTGGATTTGGATCTCTGTCGGCTACACCTCTCAAACACAGACTCACATGCAGTGAGCTAATAGGTTGACCTGGTAGGTGATTGAATGATGTGGATATTTGAGATTCAGAAGAGGATGCAAATATGACACAAATAATGATGATGATTTCCTGCAACAAGAGCCGCATTAGCAAGAAGAGGTGATAACATGGTGATGTGTCAGAAAAATTTTGACAAGAACCTTGGTGAATAAAGTTCTCCTTAATATGTTTTCTTGTATGCAGTTGTACCTGTATCAGCAAACTCTTTTTTTAAAAAATCGGTAGATGACAAATTTTGTAGATCAAATATTAGTACTGAGCAAAATGTTAGAAAGTGCAACAGTCTTCCAGGACACATGCTATTGATTTATTTTATTGAGCTTCTATAAGTCTATTAAGGCTATGCCTTGGTGGGTTTTTTACATCTGAAAGCACTATGAAAATCCATTTATAGTATTTGCTCAAATAAAACATCTGCAGATAACAGCCACAGAGTTCCCTCCCCAGCCAGCTTTTGATAAAGGACACATGTGCAACTTGTCTCCCTTAGCCACCTGGGAGATAGTAGAACATCAGTTGCCAAGTGTAGAGGGTTTGAGAAAAGCTGGTGGGCTTTCAAATAAAGGTCATATGAACTTGTTTTGGAAGCTTTAGAGATTTTTTAAAGTAGTCCTGTAAGTCAGAAGGTTTCTTCATGTAGGTATCCCAGGGCTTATTGAAGATTGTAGGACACTGAAGGAAGGCACACTTATATAAACTTGCTTTATTTATCCAAGCAGTGTGTTGCTTAGAGAGTAAGTGCACAACAGATTGGAAAATCTGAACATGCAGGAACCTAGAATATTAAATACTTAAATCAGCTATTAATTTGTGGCCACATTCAAGATGCTTGAATATGATATAAGATGTTTATATATCATACATGTGATGTGATATATTAATTCTTCTTCTGTGCCCAAGCTGTGCCTTACCTTCATGGTAACTCTGCACTACATTGATGAATGTCCTTGAGTATAAAACTGTTAAACAAAATTCATAGGAAGTTAAGGAGTTTGGAAAATGTAAACTGAATCAACAGAGGAGAAAAAAATGAGTATCTACAAAAGGGCTTGGCAAGGATGGAGGAGCATTTACTCCCTTTAAAAGCACTGACAAATGACAAAGTAGGTGATTAATGATCAAGCATCGATGTAATTTTTCTTCTTTATTCTCTACTGATATGGGTGCAAGAGACACAGCCTAAGACTAGAATTCAGACAAACTAAGTTTTAGTATTAGCTGTCTCTCCTCTAAATGACTTGGTTTCCTTATTTTTCTCTACTGTCATGTGAAAACTAAAATACATGATTTAACATTTTTGTTATAAAAATAATATCTTAAACATTACTAAAAGTTACATATCCCCACGATGGTGAATGACACTAACATGAAATAAATTACTGTGTCAGTTGTCTAGCTGATTGATTAAATGGTGGGTCATGTCCAAATCATGAATCAAAACCATGGCTCTTATAGGCCTAGGAAGTGAGAGAGAAAACAGTGGCTGAGGTCACATCTTATGGCTTAATAATCATACACCTGTCCAGTATGTTTACAATTTGATTTCTGCCTGTAAGGTTTAAATACTAGACTATATGGTAGAAAAACAGTCCCTAGAAGTAGTTAGAGGAAGGGTGAAAAAAAAAATCTAATGATCACCTGCTTCAATTTATTTCAATATACAAATGGAAATAAATGTTTTTCTAAAGGTTAGATAGATGATGACTTATAATGGGAAATTTAAAATATGACTAAAGATACTAGTATAATTAATAGTTGATTCAAATTGAAATCATCCTTTTTATGAGGTTGTGGGGTTCATTTTTATATTTTTTAAATCCTTTGACTGCAAAATTTATAACATTGGGGTTGCCTTCACTCTTACCCAGTCTCTTATGTATCACATCGAGTTTGAAATCCCATGATTTATTTACTGTTCGGGGCTCTTCACTCCTACTCTTTTCTTTTCAGTCTATTGTCTCCTTCTTAATGCCTTTCTCACCTCAGGCTCTAGCAATGTGTTATGCTGTTTTATCAGGACCATGTGGTCTTAGGAAACAAGTGATTTTAACATTTGAATGGAGAAATTATCTCCTGAAGCTGCTTTCATAAAATGAATTTTAAGGACCTTTACTATGTTACTTGATTTAGTCTTTGACTAAATAGGATTTCAACTCTATTCTCCTTCAATTATTATACTTATGAATTGACATAGTTACATTGGAATTTCCCTTCCGTAAATGACCTCAATATTAAATGGTGAGCCTACATTGAACTTGAGGCACATGCAACATTGTTACTATTTGCATATTCTTTTTTTAAGGCATGGAATTGTGTGCATAGTAGTTTTTTTTCCCATATGTATTTATCTGTCTAAACACATATTTGCTCAAAGACTGAATGTAAGTAAAATAAAATCTTGTTTCAATACAAGAAATTGTCAAGACCATTTCCAATCAAGTTTCATTTATTGCTATATATTATATTAATATTCACTTAACTGATATTTTAAAGGAGAAAAAGTTACAATAATGATTATACCAAAAGTTAACAATTATTGAGAATACTTAAGCGATCAAGAGCTTCATGTTGTTCATTTTTTCCAAAACTCACAGCCCTGTGATGTGAGCATTTGTTACGACGCTAATTTTCAGTTGAGGAGTTGAGGTTTGAGAAGTTGAGAAACTGGTACAGGGTCATACAAGTGATAAGGGAGAGAAAAAAATAAATAAACCAGCTTCCCAGACCACATGTTCTGAAATTTGTACTCAGCCATTCCTCCTCAAACGTTGATTCCAGGACCAACATCGCAGCAGGACTTGGTGGTAAACAGGGGTGCAGTCTCAGGCAGAGCAAGCAAATCATAGAGGTTCGCTCAGCATGTCCACAGTTTTGGCCGCACAACTCCCTTGTCTCAGGAAAACTTTTAGATTTGGGAAAACCCAGATTATCATCCTAATCTCAGCCCCTGCCCCTGAGCCAGTGAACCAGAATCTGCATCTTAAATATACCGGAGTCACCGGGATGCACAGAGTAACTAAGATGCACATAATAAGTGGGAAGCATTGCTTTTTAAAGTATTGTTCATTTAATGAATATTTTGCAAAAAGATCTCTAAAGAAACTAAATCTTAAAACCAGCTTTTGTTCTTAGCATTGACAACAACACACTGATCTAGTCATACACAGTGCTCACATGGACTAAGATTCTGATATACTTGTCTCCAGAAATTCACTTCTCCTGAAGAAAGTTGTCCCACTCCAAATAAGAGACATTAAACTATTCAGAGATGTCATGATCTGAGCTCACAGTGCTGTAAAAAGTGTAAAAAAAAACCCCACAAAATAAAGGAAAGAAAACACTGGGATTGTCTTCACTGATTGTAGCAAGAAGGGTGTAGGTTGTCAGAAAATTGTAATTTTAACTGAAAAGTGACATATAAATGCATTGATGTAGTACAGGACATATATGACTTCTGTATTGCCAGTCTCGGGTTGTATTCTCCCTGGGTTAGGAAGCTGCATCACTTTATTAGCAAAAGCACGCTTGTCATACCCCAGTTTAAATGGTATGGTTTGTTTAATAAGCCTTTCTTATTTCACTTATACACTTTTATGTCTAGGATTTTGCAGATAACATTCTCATAGCATGTGAAATCTCAGGGGACATAGCTAGAATACTGAGAAAGCTGGCAGTGACTGTTTCTATCTTATAGCATAGATTAAAAACAGTTAGACCTGGAAGAGACCATGAGGAAAATATAGTCCCTCTATTTTATGAATTAGAAAATTAAGATCTATCAGAGTTAAGTGACTTGCTATGGACATCCAGCTAGTTCATAGTGCAAACAGGCCCATAACTGAGTGTAGTTGAGAACAGATCTGAGAACGTTAGGTTTATCTTGAGTGTTCCTCATGTTATTTGAAATATAAATTAATAACTATTACACAGAAAAAAATTTTACTCATATTGAAAAATTATGTTATTGCACATGTCCATTTAAGTCAAGTTGGAATATGACATTGAAGAGAGTTGCGGTGAGGCTATCCGCTTTTCCACTTGTGATCAAGTCAGCAACAAGGAGTTTGAGCCTTAGGGTATTAGGTTCCACATTTGATTAATTTTAATCTAGGGAAATTAACTCTTCTGTATTTTCTTCTTATTATCTGTAAAGCAATCTCAAATCAGTTCCCTCCTTGACTAAAGATGATTATTGGAAGGAAGACATGACTAACATCTAGCACTACAAAGGGGAAATAGTGAGGGGGCTTTCTCATAATTATGTAAATTTTCTTGCTGCAGAAGAGAAGAAGGGGGAGTATAAGATGGGGAGTCTGAGGCATGAGGGAAATGAGCAGCAGTGAGATAAAGAACAGGAAAAAGAAACTATAATCAAAATTTAAAAGTCTTCATTTCAAACTCAGAAATAGAGCCGAATAATAAGGCATTGAGAAGAGGAGCAACAGTAGTAAAGTTTTTGAATTTTAAAGAAAAGAGTGTGAACTTGAGAGGGAAAGTAGGACATTTTTAATTATCTGCAGAAAGAATGGATGACATCTGGATTTTTAAAGAATTACTTTTATTTTTTAAAGAAACATTGACTTTTAGGGAGGTTTAGAACAGATGTGTGCAAGGATCCATCTTTAACGTACTTTTTCTCAGGAAACTCTTGATTGGAAAGCCAATGAAGAAGACACAGGTCAGCAGTCAGAGATACTTAGAAGTAGGCAAACCGATTATTTGTAAAGAAAATTTCTGGAGAAAAGGAATATTGCTGGCTGAATGTCACCAAAATACTATGAAGCAGCAGCAAGATAAGACTGTTTACACATTATTTACAAATGAAATGCTTGCTAGGGAAGACATACATATACCTATAATGAAAAGGCATTAGAAGATTATGTCTACTGAGTGAGAAACTGGAATGCTGTTAGGTGTAGAGAAGGGTACATAAGTATGAGGGAAAAGTTTTTTTTTTCTTGGCCTAGGGACACTAGAATGAAAGATCTACTCTGCAACTTATCTCTGTGAGTGCCTGAAGACACACTTAGCAACCATGCATTGGCCATAAATGCAGACCCACGTATGATTTAAGGATGAGGTTTCTCTCTTACCTCAATGCTTGAGGTGGGAGGCAAGAGAGATAGAAACATATAACAATTTGTGTACTTCGTGCTAACAAGGGAGGAGGGGTTTACTCCAACAGCTTATACTCAGAATAGGATTTAGAGGGAATTCAGGAATTCACCAGAAGTATGAAAGAAATGTCACCAAAATGGATTTGTCCAGAACTATGCATAATAATAATAGGCATGAAATGTTCAATAAATGAACATTATTAGTATAGAAACTAGTACAGGCCTATTATTAGTATGGAAATAAAGTTTTCCAGAGACTGCAAAGTGCTTGAGGGAATTTAATAATAAATCTTAACTGTGGCTATCTTACTTTCCAAGGCTGAAGGAGAGAAAGCAAGTTAAAGATAGAAAATAAAGTATATCTGTGCAATTATCTCTTGCTCACTGCTAACTTACTAACCAACAGGCAGGTTTGTGCCATTGAATGGAAATTACACTGGTTCCTCACATGGCTGCTTTCCCAGCTCTGCCCGGATAGCTTTATCCCTGACTTCTACAGCACATGCCTCCCTACTCCTGTAGACGTCACTCACTCTGTTATTTGATTTACATTATAATCACTGTTCTCTTTCTGTTATTTCCCCCCTAAAAATTCTTGAAGTCCCTTTAATGTTGCTAAAATAAAGTCCCAAATACACAAACTGACTTGTCCCAACAAGGACTTAATTTGCTTTTCCCACCATATTTCTTAGGAGTCCTCTACATAAACTCTAGGTCCTGCTGACCCAGCCCTTCAGTGCATTAACTGATCAATAAACTAGGCCTTTGAGCAATCTCACTTACATTTTTAGACACATTTGTTCCTGAACACCTGTCAACACCCCATCGTGTTTTCCTGACCACATCTACGTCATCCTGCAATGAAGCATCTCCTTAACTTGATAGAGAGTATCATCTTGAAAATTTGATATTTACAGAACAGAGACAGCCGTGTTTGATTCTGTATGGTAATATCTTATATCCTCAGATGTAACAACAAACCCTTGGGGCATAAAGACAGTACTTCATCTTTGCCTGTAGGAATTGAACATGGATAAATGAATTCCATGAAAAAGACTGGAAAAACAGAATAAAGAAGAATGGTTAAAACTAATGAAAAATAAAAACTAAACATGTGACATAAGCAGAGGGAAAATCAGATAATCACTAAGATTTACATAACTTGTGAAAACACATGGCCGACTAAAGAGTGCCCAGGGTGAGGGACTAAAAATGACTCGTATCCAGAGAGAGGTTCCCATCCACTTGCTAGCAGACCCAGAGTAAAAGATGACCAAAGAGACACAATGTATGGAAAGAACTCTGAGTTTTAGGAACAATGAGTTGAAAATAATCTGTGTAAGTTTTATGGAAACCACATAGAAGGGTTAGAGTAAATGCACCATTAAAGATAGAGTCAATGTTTGTAGCATGTATTAATTCTGTGAATGGTGGAGGTTTATACATTGTACAACTGCCTCCACACAGAAATGATGTCAATGGGAGTAATCAAGGGCAGTAAGGCTTTGACTTGGCTTCGCTTCTTTGGGCTGCAACAGTAAGTGACATTGATGTGCATATTTTTTTCCACTCTCTTTTTCCATTCCACCATAACAGAGAGGCCACAGGCATCTGGGTAGAGCCAGGACTTGAACCTACAATCTTTCCTTCCACCACTAGTCTGGCGTGTGACTTATGCTTCCCCTTAAAGATTATCATGAAAAGAAATAAGAAGATCGTGAGCTCTGTGAAGTCTGTGGCGCACCACACATGTACATGCATGGGAGAAAATGTGTCTCAGTGCTATCTCCATTTCTGGATATTACAAGATTAACGTTCTGAAAGGACATTTGCTGCACTATAGGAAAAACTACTCCAGCAGGGACTGCCAAAATAGAAATTGCATATGACGCAAAGTATTTGGAGACTTTCTGTAGAAAGGGAGAGATAATATCCATACCATATGCCATGAGAATTCACTTATAGGAGAAAATATACAGCAAACTAAAACTGAGGAAAAATTATTCCTCAGCAAGAAAAAAATTGTTGATATTGTGGTATGGGACTCAACGAGTTTCTTAGATGTGGCATTTTGCCTTGGAAAGGAGAAAATGTAGAGATGGATAAAGAAGCCCAAGGACGGGTTGGATGATTAAACGGTGAGGAGAACACTGAGTGGGAAAAATATTTTTAAAAGATAAAGAAAAGGTAGTAAGAAAAGAAAACAAAGCAAGGCAACTCAGAAAAGAAATCAGTCCTTGGTTTTGGGCAATATCTTTATAGACACGCAAGCAAAAGAGGAATGACCTGAATAACAGATTTAAAAACAAATGAGAAAAGCCTGCCTTAGAGCACCAAGGTCACGGGGAAATAAGCTGAAGATAAACCTGAGGAATAGGTGGTGCCCAGAGAGATCTCTCAGGTTGCAGTTGCTCCTGGCCTTCCTGCTGTTTCTCTCTCTCTCTCTCTCTCTCTCTCTCTCTCTCACACACACATACACACATACACACAAGTTTAAAAGAAGTCACTAAGAAGGGTTTTTATTGTAATTTGTAAGAAGATATGTGGTCAACTGATTTTATAGGCTACTTGATTAGAAAAAATAGGTGAACTTTTGATGAAAGGGGTTTGCTAAATCAATCACTGCTAGGTTTAAAAAAAATTGTATATATGTACTTTAAACACTTATGTTCAGTTGCAAGCAAAACGATAACAAAACCAAACAAAAAACCAAGAAAGCACAGGTGAAATCTGGGTAGAATGATGATGGATATTTCCACTCTTGGAGCCTCAATTTACTCACCTCTTCACACCCAGGTCCTGTCTGGCTCATGGTGACTGCTCAGAAAGCTCTTCTCCCATAAATAGGCTGGTAGTTTTGTAATTCTACCTCAATAACATCATGAAAAGGTAATGAAAAGAGAGAAAGGGAAGATGTGTGAGCTATGTGCTGCACACCCACAAAAGAGGAAATACTTTTTTCTTATCTCCATTTTTTTTTTTTGGCTTGAGGAAATAAGCACATGGGCAGTGATTTAACTAGATTTACCCTGACATTTGTCCAAAATCCAGATTTCCTTTTCTCTCATCCATCAGTTCCACAAACTTGATTATATTCTCACTTTATTCAGAGCACAATTGTGAGCACATTTCACTGAGCCTGACTTCACTGTTGCATATAATAGGAAAAAAATGAATGGAGACATTAAAGGCCCTTACCCTGTCAACAGACCGTAAAACCTGTGATCATCCTTTTGTGAAGACTGCAGACAGAAGTGTGAGCAGGCAAAATTGGAAGGAGGACCTGGCTAAACTAAAAAGTTCCAAAATGGGAGTCAATGTTTGGTGCCCCCACTTCACTTTCTTGTGGCTTCTGTTTCTGGAAAGTTCTGCAATACTCTCCCATGCTGCCCTTGTTGCTCACATCCCCTTGAGTGTGTCCTTTCAGGGGAACATTCTTTTATAAAACATTGTCCTTGATTAGCTTCCATCTCTGTATTTCTGTTCCAGTCTGCCTTTCCAGCATTGCATCTTATCATCTGTGCTCTTCCTTCTCTAGGGGAATAACTGTGATAAACCAAGGATGATACATAATGATGCTGATAGTATATTTTATGATATTTAGTTTGCAAATCGTTTTTATACGTATGTTCTTTGGTGTTTACAAGAATCTGGATAATTGCAGGCAGTTACTGAAAGTCTCATTTGGTAGATCATAGAAGTAAGATGTTTAATATCAACCGCATGCATAGAAAAAGGTAAAGTTTGGAGTTGAACTTGACTTATTTTATTGCAAGTCCAAGTATCTTAACCCTCCCAGTGATGTTTCTTCTGAAAAATCTTGCTTAACCACTTAGATATTCATCCTGAATGGTGGGATTTCAAGCTAGCTAGCTAGGGTGATTATTTTGTGGTAGAGGAGTACTTCCAATTATGAAAACTGAGTTTATAAGACCCTAAAGTTTGGAAGGGGAAATAAGACAGTGAATAAAGTTCTCAAAGTATTTAAATCAAGATATCTTTGGACAGGGCAGAATATTTGGTTTTTAATTGTATTCTAATTTGATTTGATAAAAAGTTAACTTGCCTGGCAAATCTATGAGGTATGGGAAAATGTGATTGTTATTTAACTGAAATAGTAAAATAAAAATGTGGTATCATTCATATAAGTGAGCCAACAAACTATTAGCAAATATGAAAGTAAAAAATCCAGGAAGAAGTTATAATAGGAATAAATATATTGGCAAAGCCATTTATTGTTATTAAATAAACTAACAGACTAGTGATGACAGAGAATGTGGCAAATTTCTGTTTTCAAGGTCATGATGGAAACACAGAGTATTTAGAGTTCAGTATCAATAAATATGTAGGGAGAATATTTGTTTAAGGAAGAAAAATTATAATGGGACAATGACTCATTAAAACCCTAACTATATTTAAAGCTCATCACAAAGAAAGAATAATACAAAAGTCCGGACAGAAAATATTTTTTTAAAATTACAAGGAAATATGAAGGAAGGATAATCACCCCTCTTTGAAGTAAAAATGATATAATTAAATTTAATTAGGAATTCAGCTACTATGTGAGAATGATTTTGTGGAGTAAACTGAAGGCATGGCTGGGAAACCACACAATCTACTTCATTCCCCTCTTCAGGCTAGACATATGGGAAGAAGACAGTCCACTGATTGACAACACGCAGCCTTTCATGTTTTGAAAGCTGGTGACTGTGTGCTAAACTCAGAGCGTTGCAGAGTTCCTTTCATGAGAGACAACGGTAGTGGTTCTTGTGTACAGAAAACCCACGTGTCTGGAAGCAAGCCACTGCCCCTTGTCCCCACTCCATGAAGACTTCTGGATTTCTACACACCCTGTATTTCTATGAGTTCATCTTTTCTCCTGCTCTCAATGGGGGAGAAGATTTGGCTCACTTGTAAACTTGAAAACTCAGCTCATTTCTAATAAGTTCAAATTTTATGATTTAAAAATCTTTATCAGTAAATAAAGGTCAACCATCTGGCAGCAATGTGTCTATTTGGCTTCACTTTGGTTTTCTACACTATGTTATAAAAATATTAGAGTCTAGTATGACATTAGCAAAATGTGACATCTGGGCTTATACAAAATATAGGAGTTGGCAAGGAGACTAATTTCCCTTCTGAAAGATTGCCATGGTACAAAGGGACCGAGGACAACCCAATGGCTGATAATATAGTCCTGGACATTGCTGTAATTCAGCCAACACCATCATCCAAAACGTCTGCCTGGAAGGCGGAAGGGGCCTAATTACCCCAGAGGATCACACTGATGGATTGTCATGAGCCTTTGAGGCTATTTTAATGAAAGAGAATTTTTTTTTCTACCTACAGAACTAGGTGGTCATACATTCAAGAGTTACATGAGGCTGCTTCAAGAAACAAAGAATACTGTAGGTATAGTAAGCCAGGCAACTTTTCAGTGGGTTTAGATGTTAGAGCGTTTACTTTGGGAGTTAAAAATGTATAATTAAATTTTGGCATTGCTTTTAGGTAGCATTAATTTTTATTAAATTCCTTTTTTGTTGACCTCTTTTATGAGTTCAAGACAAATGGCATATTTATTTTTTCCCCTTAGGTTCTCTGGGTACATTTTAACGCACAGTAATCTAAAAGATAACGAGTCACTGACAGAAAGAATACATTGCATCTGGACAGAACCACTGTGCAATTTCACTTAGAAGCTAATTTTTTTTTTTTAAAGAAAAGAGAGAGGATCAAATTTAAAGAAAATTTCTCACTTCACCCCTGGATACTCAATTTTTGTGAAGATTCAGGCACTATTAATGGGTGGTGGTACCATTAGTGGGAAATTATAGCAGCAATTTTTCACAGGAGTTAAAAAAACCCCTAGATTTTAAGAAATTTGGATATCTAAAACTATATGTCTATTTAGAGAAAACTAGGATGAAAAATGATTAAACAGAAATCCAAATCATTGAAACAGTGAAAATTCAAAGATTTTACAAAATGTTGCACAACAGTAACAGGGAATACATTTGTGACTTGTGGAGGTAGCATGGTATTTCTATTTTTTTTTTTTTTTTTTTTGCCTGCTAAGTGGTGATGGCCAAAATTAAATACTGTAAGCTTCCTTCTGAGCGCTCAATACCCATCACTTCCTGATTCTTCATTTAAAATTAAAATAACAAATTGTTGCCAGTCAGTCCCCATCTATCTTCCTGTGAGCACCATTCCCAAGGGACCACACAGAGAGATGATTATCTAGGAGAAAGAGAACAAAGGGTGACCTCCCCTGGCACAAGCCAGGGCACGTTAGAAGCCCATCTCAGAATAAAACAGAGGAAAGGTTTTAATATTTCCAGTTTCCCTCTGAAGAGCTCACAGCGTGGAGAGCTTCCAGGGCCCAAGAGGCAATGGGCAGCCAAGCCTGGAGGGCAGGTCCCTGGGCTCCTCCAGTTTAGCTCTTCTCAGCTAATTACTACCACGCAGACCAGGGAGCTTTATCATTTATTTTTATTCCTCAGACTCTGAATAATTTCCATGCTAGTAGGTGGAAAGAATGACTGTGGGCTTCTGGAACTTACAGATATGATTCCTGTTAAGTTAAAGGGTTAGAAAAGGATCCGGACACCAGCCTGGTTTTGACTTGCCTTGAGTAGTTCTATCTTTGGGGAATTAGCTTCACAAAACTCCTCATAACCCCTCGGTCATTTCATGATTATAAAGATGCAGCACATTTTGTTACTGAGGAAACTGTGAGATAACAGTGAGTGCCTTTTGCAGTGAGATTTCCCTGCCCTTCATTAGAAAAGGCTGTGTTTCTCCTTGTTCTCATGCACTTTTCCTTCTTTCCCCAGGGGATTCTCAAGATAGACGATCCTGGACCTAACTAACTCCCTGGGGTTGAAGGTTGCAGCATTGCCCACATGCCCAGTGCACTTGAGGACTCATAAGGAAATGACGCGCGTTGCCCTTTGAGAGAATAGACATGTTTGACCTTGACGTTCTTCTGCCTTTTCTCCTGCTCCTGGTAGCTATATTGTTGCTTTGCTGGCAGGTAAGCTCAGGGTTCTGCCTTAGTGCCTGAGTCAAGTGAAGGCAGGCTTTAAATGAAGAGACCCTCCTCCATCCTCTTCTAAGACTGAGGGTTCAGCTTGAGATACATAACCTAATTGGGAATTGAGCCATTGGTTTATGTCATAGCACTGCATGCTACCAGGAACACAGTCTTAAATAATACCTCTCTATTTCCCTTTTCTTTTTATTGAGATCTAATTTGCATACCATAAAATTCATAGTTTTGAAGTGTGAAATTCGTTAGTTTTTACATTGTACCACTGTCACCAATTCCAGAGCATTTTCATCACCCTGAAAGTAAAACCATACCCATTATGCCCATTCCCTTTTATCACTTTGTGATGGCAACCACTAATCGACTGTTTATCTTTACAGATTTTCCTCTTTTGGACATTGCATATAAGTGGAATCATGCAATATGGAGCCTTTTATCTGGCTCCGTTTTTGCTAAGCTTAACGTTTTCACAGCTCATCCAGGTTGTAGCATGTGTCAGAATGTCCTTCCTTTTTGAGGGTGAATAATAGTACACTGTATGTGTATACCATATTCTTTTACCCATTCGTCCACTATGGAGAGTTGAATGGTTCCCACTTTTGGCTATTAAAACTATTGCTGCTAGAAATATTGTACAAGTTTTTGTGTGATTGTATGTTTTTAATTTTCTTTTATGGGGTAAGAAAAGAGAACTAGATCCTTCCTTTCTTATCTTTTTTTTTTTTGAGAAGCAGGTGTTCAATGGAAAAATATGGAATCTCTAGGAGAGAGTGTGCAAAATTGGATACAATTTCCAACTTTGTTATCTAATGTCTCAGCCTCAGTTTCATCTATAAAATGCATATGAGTATTCCTATTTCCAAAGGATAATATGGTTTAGGTGAGATGTCAATTCTCTACTGAGTGAGTAGAAATTCCCGATGCTTTAGCCTTAATCTTAGTTTCCATCAGTTTAACCTCTAAAAGTTCTAGCTTAAATTTGGCCCAAACATAGCAAAGAGACTAGAGATCCTACCATTTGCTTTGTCATAGAAACTGTACAATCCCTATGAGACCCCTTTAGTTGACCCACATTTTTGAGGATGATCTGAGTTGAGTTTTGAATTGAATCCCCGGGACCCACCTTTGTGTGGATGAAGGCTAATCCTAACAGTGATGTAGCCTCCATTTCTCAGGCACCAACTGTCCTCCTGCAGCCAGCTCAAGATCAAGGGACATTCCCCAGGCCTGGATTCTGCATATTTTTTTACACTCACCTTTCATCTAGTAACAGTAATAATTTGAGCAGCTTGATTGTGACTTGTAATTTAAACATTCTTTAAGAGATAATGAAAGAAAGGAGAAAGAAATGAACATAAACTTTGGAAGACTTTTTGTGGAGAGGGAGGCTGAAACTGTACCGAGTGGACTGCAAATATTGTAACATTTAATTCTTACGACAATCCTATAAGATAGGCACCCCATTTTTCCCAGATGGGACAAACTGAGGATTAGAGATGTCAATTAATTTGTTGAAGTTCACAAAGTTAGTAAGTGGAAGATCTGGTATCTGATCTTAGATAAGTTTGATGTGAAGACTCGGATTCTTTCTATAAAACTTTGGGCTTCAGAGCCATATACAACGTCTCACTTTACAACTGTGCTATGTAAAATGTGACATTTTCCTCAACTTTTTCTGGGTTACGCTATGGTTAATGGGAAATCCCTGAATCTCAGTGGCTTACAGAAACAAAGTTTTATTCTTTGTCACATTAAATATGGATGTAGATCTACTTTTCATGTTTTCTTCATTTTGTTTGTGATGAAAGAGAAGCCCTATCTGGGATGTGCCTTTCTTGTCACTAAATGTAAGGAACACTGGTAAAACCATGCAACAACTCTGAAATATTCTGCTTTGTGTTTAATGCATAACTTCTGCTCACAGTCCATTGGCCACAACTAGTCACATGGCC
This sequence comes from Mormoops blainvillei, assembly GCA_004026545.1. Classification (NCBI taxonomy): domain Eukaryota; kingdom Metazoa; phylum Chordata; class Mammalia; order Chiroptera; family Mormoopidae; genus Mormoops; species Mormoops blainvillei. The sequence continues at coordinate 50,242 of PVJD01001942.1, read as the reverse complement.
AAGCCTTATGTCAGTGTTGTATGAAGAATATCTTTCCCACAGGGAGAGTCACTCTAGAGCAATGACTGGCAGAAAATACAGTAAATATTTTGAATAATGCAGTCTTCCACATTACCATGCTGGTCGTAGTAAGAATTAGGGCATCATGCCTCCCTGGACTTCCTTCTACCTTGATGGCTCCTCTATCCAATTTTCTCTTGTTGGTTCTTCCTCTTCCTCTAACTAGCCTCTCAACTTGAGTGTGTCTCCTAGGATGCTTTTCAGGCTCTCCTCTCTCTCTACACTCAAACTCCAGATGACATTATCTTGCATGACTTCAATTACCCTCAACTTGCTGGTAACTGTCTAATTTATCTTTCAAGTCCTGATCTGTTTCCAGGCTCCATGTTATCTCCACTTGGAATTCTAATGTACAGCTCAAATGTAATACATCCAAAATGGAACTTCTGATTGCTATCCATCCTCACTGTGGCTGGCAATCTTCCCTGTTGTAGCAAACAGTACCACCCTCCACCCAGTTGCTCAAAGCAGAAATCTAGGGCTCCTCCCTTTCCCTCACTTCCATCTCAAATCCATCAGTAACACATGTTATTTTCATCTTTCAGGTAGTTTAAAAAAATGCCCACAACTAACTCAAACCACTATTACCACTCACCTTGATTACTGCAGTAGTCAACTAATTGGTTTTGTACTCATTTTCCTTTCTGCCAAAAACTTTTTCTTTACAAACTGGTTAGAATATATAAATTAGGCTTTATGTATTTTCCTCTGCTAAAAACTCTTGAAAGATTTAACATTATATTTAGAATACAACAACAGCAACCCATAGGTTTATGTCATGGGTTACAAGATCCTGTATAACCTGGCAATTGCCCACTGTATGGGCAAAAGAGTTTCCTATAAATTTTGTCCACTTGGAATCTAAGAATGTGACTTTACTTGGAAATATCTTTGCAGATGTATATGTTAAGATGAGGTCATACTGGAAAAGCCTGGACCCTAAATCTAAACCTGATATACTCATAAGAAAAGACATAGAGACATTAAGGAGCTACATATGGATGAAGGTCATGTGAAGATGGAGGCATAGATTAGAGTAATGCAGCTATAAGCCAAGGAATGCCAAGGATGGCCATCAACAACAAGCAGCTAGGAGAAGGGCATGGAACAGATTCTCCCTCAAAAGCCTCCAGAAAGAAAAAAAAAATTGCCGATACCTTGATATCAGTTTCTGGTCTACTGAAGTGTGAGAGAATACATTTCTCTTATTTTAAGGTAACCAGTTTTTGTTATAGCAGCCCTAGGAAACTAATACAATCCCCTCTTCTTGCTTCATTCTACCCTTGCCCTCATGTAATAATGCCACACTAGCCTTTATTTTATCCCAAAACTTAGGGTCATCTCAGAGCCTTTGAACTTGCTCTTCTAATTGCTTTTCCTAGGACTGGTTCCTTTATATCAAATATGCCTCTGCTTATAGTACTATAACCTCTAATATTAGTTCTACATGTTCACAGTAATTTCTTGACTGGATGTATTCATAAAGTATTCATGTACTTACTTTTTCAGTGTCACCTATTTCTATGCCTAAGAAATCCAAAGCATGGGGTACGCATATAATTGAACATTTTTAAATAGTAGATTAATTTGGTTCCCAGCATGGGTCAGATAAGACCAGCATGGTGGTGGGGATAGGAAGATATTACTCAGTCCATGAAATTCATGAAATTTTGGAGAAGTGATCCTCTGTCATCTTTTTTTCTCCCTTCAGAAACCAGTGGCAGTAAATTTCCTCCCACAGTAGTGATGTCACAGAAATAAAGGAGGTCTATGACACATAACCACAGAGGAGATTTTCAGGGTGAAGGCAGTCAGAACTTTTAGAACATATATATTGGAATAAACCAAATTTTGGAATTGAAGGATAGATTTCAATAATTTCTAGACTCTGAAAAAATTCTGGTGGAGAATTGGAAAATTCACTAATTTGGATTAAAAGTCCAGATATGAGGACATTTTGATTTCAGTACAGATGTGGTAGGGCCTTGAAGTGAACACACTAATTACACAGAACTCTGATGAATAAGGAAGAATATTTGTGTGGTTTGGAATATTTTTTCTCTATTTTCTGGCTTGGTCACACCAGGCTATAGCATTTTTTTGTTCCCAGTGAGAAAAAGACTGGAAATAAACATATGAACCAATATATATGCTATTTGCAGCATGAATGCACATTTGTGTGATTCAACTGAACTAATTTATCAGACTGAATAGAGTTCTCATTTCACTGATTTGTGCGGTTATTCTTACAGGCCATTTTATACATTCTTAAAATAAAGAGCCTCTTCAGGTAGTATACAAATAAATATCAAAACTGAGTTATCCTTAATTGTTATAGGTTAGCATCTGGTGCCCCAATCAAACCAATAAATCAATAACATCGGTATTAGGGAAAGAATCCTAACAAACTAAACTACCCATTTTAAGAAACAAAACATAACTCCTATTCAGTGGGGTCATGTATGTTCTTATGACTCACACACCCATAACCTCTCCCAGCAATGGCTTCCCACAGTAGTGTCGATTACTCTGGGAAGTTCTCTGTGGCTACTAAGGAAACATTTAGCTCTGTGACTTTACCATAGTATCAGTTCTTACCCTGGGTTTTTACTATCCATTGGGGATGCAGTTTTGAACCAGGAGTGTCACTGTGTGTACCTCAGCGAAGTTCCCCAGGTAATTCACTCAGTAATGTTTCTGTTCTCTAAAGTTCAAAGTCTTGATATACATGGTACTTTTGTGGTTATTCATGCTCATGACGATATCAGAACTGAGCTTTTAAAACTTTTACAAACATGCTTTTAATCTTTGCATTTAATTTTTTCCACAAAAATTGGGCAGGAATGTTTATTCTCTTCACGTGATTTGGAACCAGAGCTCTTCATGGCTGATTTGCCACTGAGGCATAAGCGTCTTTGACTCAGGTTAATTTCAAATTAACCTTGAATCTGGAGACTGGGTAGAAAATCAGACAACAAGCACTACAATGGACTGAAAAGAGCACAGTAGAAGTGAATTTGTTCAGGGCCACTGCAGACATAATCCTGGGGAGGGTCGACTATATTAATACAGTCATATAGGTATAGGTAAACTCTGATACCATTTTTGAGATGAGACATCTGAAGCGTGAACACATTAATAACCTTGCCTGAGGGTGCACAGACTTAGTGAGTGCTAGAGTAAGACCAAGTAGAACTCCTATCAGATGAAACTATACATAAATATCTATGAAAACTTGTCATGTTGCCCAAAACCATGAGTCCAGTGTCTGCAGGTGTGATCTATTTATTGTTACATCTGAGCCCACCTGTTCTAAAATATCTAAGAGAGGCCAAGCGCAAAGTGGATCTCTTTTCACTGGTGTCTTAGAGAGCAGGTTGCCAATGGCTGAATATACGAAAAGGAACAATAAAAATAGAAGAAGGAAAAACTTAGGATTTCAATGATGAAAAGTGGTTTGAAACAATGAGGTGCAATAACAAATTTTTTGTAAAAAAATAATTTGCTTCACCAGATTTTAAGACTGGAACATGTGAAAATACAGAATTATTTTTATTATAAATCTGTTACCTATGAGGCCCCCCTTGGAGGAAAAGTGCAGCATGCATACTCTTGAGAGTGTGATAGATATGCTACACCATGAAAGTGTATTAGCCATTCTGGAGCAGAACACAGCCTTTCAGGCATCAAGCCTCAAGAGGGTTAATTGTCTTTGCCTTCCATCTCTACATTTCGTTTCCCTTACTAATTTGCTTGCTAATATTTTCCCAAGTTTTACTTAAAGAATGAACTAAAGGAAACAAATCATGCAGTTCAATTAAAATGTTATATTCTCAAAAGCATTTAGTTTAAACATTTTTTCTATTTTGAGAAATACTAAACTAAGACAAAGGCCTCCCTTTTATTTTTATAATTTTAGCCCATTGATTTATTGTGCTCCCTCTCTAGCTGCTAGCAGGTATTTTATATATATCTTTGAACCAATACTTTTATTTTTTTAGGTAAGCAAAGGATGCCATATTTGATTGACCTGTGAGTGAAATAGTCCTCAGATCACATACCCTCTCTCAATATCCCTTTATGCCTAAATAATTCTAAATGCTCAGAGTAGATCACAACAAACATTGACATAAAAATACAAATAAATTTGTATTTATTTATTTTAGTGCTCTATATATTTCTTCTCTTTGGGATAATTTAAGTATCATTTTCTGCTACTGTTTTAGAAAATTAAAACCCCAAATCAAAATGTGAAATAAGAGTTTGTTTTATCCCTTTTTTACTCCATGCAAAAAAGTAACTCAAAATAGATTAAAAACTTCAACATAAGACCTGAAACTTAAAATTCCTAAAAGAAAACATAAAGTAAATCTTTACAACATTGGTCTAGGGGATGATTTTTGGGGTATGTCACCAAAGGCATGGGCAACTGACACAAAAATAGACAAGTGGGACTATATCAAACTAAAATGTTTTTCCATACAATGAAGGAAACAACAGAATGAAAAGACAACCTATGAAATGGGAGAAAATATTTGCAAATCATATATATCTGATAGGGGGTTACTATAAAAAAATCTATAAAGACCTGCTATAAGTTAATAGTGAATTAAAAGTTAACCTGAGTGAAAAATGGACAAAGAACTTAAATAGATATTTTTCCAAGAAGACATACAAATGGACAACAGGTATTTGAAGAGATCCTCAACCCACTAATCATCAAGGGAATGCAAGTCAAAATCATATGAGATATCACCTCATATCTATTAGGCTAGTATTTATAAAAAGAAAAGATACCAGATGCTGTGAGGATCTAGAGAAATTGTAACCCTTGTACACAATTGATAGGAGTATGAAATGGTTTAGCTGCTATGGAAAACAGTAAGAATAGTCCTCAAAAAAATGAAAGTAGAACAAGCATATGATCTAGCAACCCCATGTCTGGATATAGATTCAAAATAATTGAAATCAAGATACTGAAGATATGTTTGCAGTCCCATGTTCACTGGAGCATTATTCACAATAGCCAAGATATGAGAATACTTTAAATGTTCATTTGTGGATGGATGGGTGGATACAGAAAATAAAAAAACTGAGATACACACACACGCACACACACACACACGAGATACAATTCACCTTTTATAAAATAAGAAAAATGGAATCTGTTATTCACTAAGAGCCTCACTACAAGAAGGAAGGGAAGGTGACTTGGGGTTGACCACACCAACCTAAACATATTGACATTTGATCTTCTATTTATATGTAAGTCTAGCATGGAAATTACAAAATTTCTTTATTCTAAAGTTCAAACGAAGACCCTTCTGATAACTTTGTTTAGGTATCAGAACATATGGGGCCTCTGGAAACTCAGACATAGAGAGATGTTTGGCTATGCAGCAGTGGAGAAGGAAGGGCCTTTGTTGCCTTAAGTTAGCAAATATTATTAGAGCTAAGAACATACACCTGAAAGGGATCACTGTTTGTCCAATTAAGATAATAATTAAGAACTTACAATTTTTGGAAGGCTTTGATTTTCTTCCTCTTAACTATCAACATGTATTCTTATTATTTCTCAATCTTACGTGTGGTTACTTCTCTGATATTGTCTGGCTTCAGAACAGTTATATATCTCCCTTTGTCGCTGCAACTAAGGACCTTATTTAACTTAATAGTATTACTCCAGTATCAAAGCCAGTATATAATGATAGTGATGAAGAGGATGATGATGACAATGTTAATGGTGAGGACTATGAAGATATTTTAATTTCACTGTGGACCCCAAATAATTGGTTTGGGTCTTGCGGTTGCACGGAAACAGGCATGATAAAGGACCCATGGATAAAGTCAAATGGGGGAAGGATTGAGGATGGGAGGTGGGGGTGGGTGGGGCTGGGTAAAGTAGTGGCAGGAAAATGTTGACAAAAGCAAAAAACAAGCAAAATAAAACAAAACAAAAATAGACAGGAGGAGGTTAAGAATAGTGTTGGAAATTGAGGAGCCGAAGAACTGATATATACAACCCATAAACATGAACTAAGGGGGTGGGATGATGGGATGGGGTGCAGGGCAGAGGGGATAAAAGGGAGAAAAAATGGGACAACTGTAATAACATAATCAATAAAATATACCAAAAAATAAAAAATAAATAAAATAAATATTAAACAAAAAAAATTATTCTAAAAATAATGCATGAAAGGAAACTTAAGCTATGTGAGTAGGTGTTTCTGAGTACCCTCACACTGACAGTATGAATGTTTAGGGCCACAACCCTTATGTGACAGAAGGAATCACCCTCTCTGGGGTCAATGTGATGGCTATTCCCTAATCATGATTATTCCTTAGTAACATACAAGGTAATTTAAGTGTAACTTTCTTAGTTCTTTATTTTGTCCCCATATCTTTGTCCCTCTCTTTTTTTTATTTTCCCAAATTTTTACAGTGATTTTCAAATAACCTTAGTATATAATCCCATATGATCTCAACTAACTGGAACATTCTAACCAAGTTCACACACTTCTAAACTCAAATCTCAAATTGTAATTCAGACCCATAATTTTTTCCACTTTACCATAGCAGATTCCTCAACTTCGAATTAGATAAGCAGCATATTTCACATTTGTTTAGGCCTCGATTAGACACCTACCTTAAAATCTCTAATATTTAATTGTTGTTCTTTCTTCCGCATGATAGTATTAGTCTAGAGTTTTGCACATGCAGTGCATATACGAACACATTAAGTTGAGATAATAGTGTTTTTGGTTATAAATGAGTCTTCACTTTCACATATACATTTCAAATGTATGTCTGTTGTAAATTTAATGAAGCATTTATAAGAATGAAGAAAAATCAAGATCATTTCCCCTAAAGAAATTAAAATATCACCAAATGAACTTTTTGACCTACTCATAAACCAGCCTTAACCCCATTAATTCTACTTCTCATTTTATGGACACCCTAGAGTTTGTCTCTTTCCCAAACCGGTTGTAAATGGAGGAGTCCCAAGGGTCCCTTTGGACACCCTTCTCATGCTTTGTAAGCATGATTCATGTTGCTAAATTTCAAATTGTTTTTTCATCATATGTCTCATACTATATTACGTTATCCTGATGACTCACTATTGTCAGTTGGAAGTTACCTCACATTTAAATTATTTCATGCTGGCAGTATGTGCATGAGGCTTATGCTTTCATAATTTTTCTCAATTTACTCAAGCAGTTTAGAAAGGCCCAGATGGAAATGAACATATTGAATACTTAAAAAGAAATGTTTGTGTTGTTTATGCAAGAAAGAAGACTGATTTCTTAATACACAGAGAAGGTTGTTTCTCTTTCTATTAGAAGTTACAAATGAAATAAAATCTTGGACCTCTGCTTTCTCCTGCAGTAGTTAAGCTGATGCAGCAGATAAGCTGGTCTTAATTATTTATGGATGAACCATGTGAAATGCTTGCCAAAGGTAGCAAAGAAAAAATAATGCCTGGTATTGCACAACTGACCTTGAATCCAGCTCTGATTGAAATTAATTACCCAAGGTTTTAAAATCTCAGCTTCTTATATTGGTGGTAATGTCCTTCTCTGGTGATAATGAATAACCCCATTGTCTTACCATGAGCTTTGCTTATTGCAAGTTATTTATTTCAGAGAATTCGGCATGTCTGATCCTTGCAGGGTAAACATTATTAATTGACTTGATTTTCCCCCCTAATTCCTCCATATTGTGTTACCCTAACATTTAGCCACTGACATGCCATTAAAGCCAGATGTTATTTTATAGAATGATTATAAAAATTAGCTCAATTTTGGGCTGACCTCTAGAATATTTTGCCACTCAGAAGGAGCAAACAGATTACCTCATTTCCTTTTGTTTTTGTGTTGTCAAACTTTTAGTGTTCATTAGAAATGAGCAACAGAATTTGGAAAATTATTATTTCTGTTAATTCTCATAAGCTGTCATAATTGGTCAGATTGGAGATGATGCTAACTCATGAATCCAGTCTTTAGAAAAATATTTGTTTTGAAGGTTCAGTGGTTTTTTCTATTATTTTTACAACCTATTTTGTTGTTATATATTTGAGTATTGACAAAGGTGTAACCCCAAGAATTCCAGGTGCTGTTCCCCACAATCTTCAGATCCATGCATGCTTGGGGTCATATCAATGGTAGTGTGGGGCAAAGGTTCCACCAGAGGAAACTTCACTAGCAGAAAAATGAGAAGTGCCACACTGAAATGCTGAGAGAATTCATTTGTAATAAACAGTAATTAAACAGGGGTTATTAGGGTGGCACATTTACGATGTGAAAGTAGAAGTTGTGTCAACACCTTATAAAGTCCAGAAAGTAATTCAGCTGAAACATTTGCTCTGGGCTGAAAATAAGGTTCTATTCCAGGAAGACATAAGTTTGCTATTTGTTTTATTGAAAAATTCTTCATAATAGTCTTTCTGGTTTTAAGCACTTAACAAAGCCCTCTCAGGGTTTACTATCTAGTATTATGGAGTCTAAAAGACCATTGCTTATCACTGGATTTTTCTCATAACTAATTCTGTTCCCTTTCAAAAGGTATTATTAAAATATATTCACAGTAACTTAATTATTGTTTTTTTGGATATCAATCTCAGGCAAGATAGCTTCCTTTAAAAACCCTTGTTGGAGAGGTCCGGGTCTCTCTTTTTCTTTGCAATCTATCTCTGTATTTTTGCTTCATCCTTGCAACCTACTGGCCTCACCTATCACCTTAGCTTATAACAGTAACTGCAGACAAAGGCAATTACGCTTCCCTTGATGCTCTGTAATTATTTCATCACTCCCATTTTCTTTCTCAAGAACCTTGTTGAAACTAAACGTTTCTATATTTTAGCCTCCCAGCCTTGGCTTGTTGAATGAATCCTCTCTGATGTGTTCATGGAAAGGGAGTAAGAAGACAACTTCTTTTTTCTTCTTTTTTTACTTAATTAATTTTATTTTATTTTTTCCATTACCATTTAGTCCCTTTATACTCTCTACCCTGCAATTACCACACTGTTGTCCATGTCCATGAGTCCTTTTTTCCTTTTTGTTCAACCCCTCCACCCCTTACCTTCCCTACCACACTGTTGTCCATGTCCATGAGTCCTTTTTCCTTTTTGTTCAATCCCTCCACCCCTTACCTTCCCCTTACCTTCATCCTGCTGTCTATGAATGTGTCTCTATTTTTCTTGTTAGTCCAGTTTGTTCATTAGATTCCACATATGAGTGAAATCATATGGTATTTGTCTTTCTCTGACTGGATTATTTCACTTAGCATAATGTTCTGCAGGTCCATCCATACCATCACAAAAGGTAAAACTTTCTTCTTTTTTACAGTTGAGCAGTATTCCATTGTGTACATGTCCCATGGTTGTTTTATCTACTCATCTACTGATGGACACTTGGGCTGCTTCCATACCTTGGAGACTGTAAATAATGCTGCAATGAACATAAGGGTGCTTATATTCTTCTGAATTAGTGTTTTGGGTTCCTTTGGATATATTATCTGAAGTGGGATTGCTAGGTCAAAAGGCATATCCATTTTTAATTTTTTGAGGTATCTCCATACTGCTTTCTACAATGGCTGCACCAATCTGCCACCAACAATGCAGAAAGGTTCCCCTTTCTTCACATCATTGCCAGCACTTATTTGTTGATTTATTGACGACAGCCATTCTGACATGTGTGAGATGGTATCTCATTGTGGTTTTAATTTATATTTCTCTGATGATTAGTGACATTGAGCATCTTTTCACATGTTATGGGCCATCTGTATGTCCTCTTTGGAGAAGTGTCTATTCAGGTCCTTTGTCCATTTTTAATTGGGTTGTTTGGTTTTTTTGTTGTTGAGGTTTGTAAGATCTTTATGAATTTTAGATAATTAACCCCTTATCAGATGTACTGGTGAATATGTTCTCCCATTCTTGGGTTATCTTTTTATTTTAGTGATTTCCTTTGATGTGCAAAACCTTTTTAGTTTGATGTAACGACAATCCTGAGAAAGAAGAATAAAGTTGGAAGCATCACACTACCTAATATGAAACTATACTAGAAGGCTATAGTTATCAAAACAGCATGTACTGGCATAAAAATAGACATATAGGTCAATGTAACAGAATAGAGAGCCCAGAAATAAACCCACACCATTACAGTCAATTAATATTTGACAGAGGAAGTAAGCACATACAATGGGCTAAAGAATGTTTATTCAATATTGCTTTGGAAAAATTGGACAAGTATGTGCAGAAAAATGAAACTAGACCAATTTCATACACCATACACAAGAATAAATTCAAAATGGATTAAAGACTTAAATGTTACACCTGAAACCATAAAAATCATAGAAGAAAGCATAGGCAGCAAAATGTCAGGCAGTTTGTAGCAATATTTTATTAGATATACCTCCCCAGGCAAGGGCAACAAAAAATAAACAAATGAGACAGCTTCCTTTTTCATGGTTAAACATTTATTTGGCCTTCTGGAAACATTTCTAATTAATAAATAAGGATCTAATAGTACGAGTTTCAATTAGGTAAGAAAGGGAGATCAGTACAGTGATTGTTCAGTCAGGGCTAGATGGAAGGTTGCATCAAATAGGTCTTGTTTGCCTCTTTCAAATTACGCTCTCTAGGTGGGTGGACACAATACCCCATGTACACATTAGACTTACTCTGTGGGAATGGTATAATATTTCAGTTCAAATGATTTTGAAAAAGAAAATGGAAGGGCATAAGAGAAAAGGACCACCTGATGTTCAAAGCATCAACACCAATCTTCTGAACTTACATTTGGAACATGTAAAACACTTTTCCTCCCTCATTGTTAAAATATCGTTTAAAGGGACCAATAGCAATGTATGAGTCTAAGTTTCATTTAATTCATATTTATTTTGCCCCTCCTGTATTCCAGGAACTTTCTAACTATTGAGAAAACAAAGGTGAATAAGATAACAAATTCATATTCAGAAAGGTTTTTAGCTAAGAAAGCCAGCTACTAGATTTATTATTTCAAAACACCATATTATGCCCTATTAATTAAATCAGCTTTAAGCATTCTTTAATATACAGAAACGGAACCTTCATCCTAAGAAATATTTTGTGCATGAGTAATGCATGATGACTGGTGGGACCCTCAGTTTCTCTGTGGTCCTTCCATGATTTGAAAAATGACCACTTTTTAAGAGAGAGAGTTCCAGAAGAAACAAAAAGCTTACAAGAACAGGAAGATGTGGTAACCCCTCTCTAATTCCATCTCTCAAATAGGGCATTTAAGTTTACAAGCTTCGCTGAATAGAAATTTAACCAAGGGCATTTGATTTTGACTGAAACAGAAAAGAAGCTCAACAGGCAAATTTAGGAAGGATGGAGATTTAGTTTTTCCTCCAATTTATGGGAAGGGAAAATTATTTCTAATAGATAGAACATTGCTAGGAAGAAATGGATAGGCTCTCAAGATCAGAGGTTCCTCCAGGGAAAAGATGTAGGGGAAATTAAGAACAGAGTAGACAATAAATGATGGATGAGGGACACCTCAGAGAACAGGTGTCTAAAGATCTAAAGTCAGAGGACATTTGAGAGTAGTGAACTTGGCCAAAGTAGATTCAGAGGTAAAAACAAACTTAGGAGTTAGAGAATTCTTGTTTTTTTTCTTTAAATTTTAATAATTGGAGTAATATTCGTGGAACACATACCAATGAAATGAGGTTCTGCCTTCACATTCATACTATCAAAAGTTTTCTGATTAATTTTCCAATCTTTAAACTTTTTCCTAAAATATTCTTTATAAGTGTATAAGTCTGGGGTAGACCAGCAAAATAAAAGGACTCAGGATTCTTAGTTGGGAACTAAGACACAAAGGAGGAAAGGGTTCTGAGATAATTTCTTGTCAGCTCTGCTGCAAATAAAATTACCCAGGATTCTTTATAACAAGATCATTTTAAACACAAGAGTTGCAGTCATGTGTTGCTTGTTAATGAGAGTGGAATTTATAGTATAGTATAGTGGAAATTAACTAAATATGGGAGTCAGGAAGACCTCAGTTTAAATCTAAGTTCAATAACTTATTAATTGTGTGACTTTCACAAACTACCACAATAGACACATTTGTGCTACTTCTATTCTTTTTTTCCATGAGAAACAAATGATTGCCTTCCCTGTGACACTAGATTGCCCTTTCTTTCAATTTACTTGAGCCAATGTTTATGTAGACTTCTTGCCCAGAAAAACTGCAGCCAATGAGTTAATTCAGTTACTGTTCAGAATAAATGTAGAGTTAAATTCTACTCTGTCAATTTCACAATTTATCAGAAAACCCAAAGGGATTAACTAGAATTGATCCTGAATATATTGTATTGTTCCCAAAACTCAGCATCATTGAGTTTATTTCTTCTGGAAGCAATGCCTACCCGTGAGTAAAGGAAAACAAAAAAAACTGTATTACGTATAATTTTCCCCTTTACTAACAATGTCACATTGCTAATAATGCTTCTTTTTTGGGGGGTGGATTTATTTTGTTATTGTTGTTAAAGTACAGTTTTATCCATTTCCCCCCATCACTCCCCCTCCCATCCCCACCTCCCACCCTTGAGCCTATTCCTTTTTGGCTTTGTCTATGTGTCCTTTATACATATTCCTTGATTAAACTTCCCCTGTTTCTCCCTGTTATCCCCTCCCCTCTCTTCTGTTTACTGTTAGTTTGTTCTTTATTTCAATGTCCCTGGTTATATTTTGCTTGCTTATTTGTTCTGTTGATTAGTTTCCATTTAAAGGTGAAATCATGTGATATTTGTCTTTCACCACCTGGCTTATTTCACTTAGCATAATGCTCTCCAGATCCTCCCATGCCGTCAGTGAATGGTGTGAGCTCCTTCTTTATTTCTGCTGCGTAGTATTCCATTGTGTAAATGTAACACAGTTTTTTGATCCACTCATTTACTGATGGGCACCTAGGTTGCTTGCAAAACTTGGCTATTATAAATTGTACTACTATGAACATTGGGGTGCATAGGTTCATTTGACTTGGCTAATAATACTTAGCATAATTCATATTTCATATTATATCATTCTTTCTATAATTTATTGATTGATTTTAGAGAGAGGAAAGGAGAAAGGGGGAGAGAGAGAGAGAGAGAGAGAGAGAGAAAGACATCTATTTGATGTTCCATTTATTTATGCATTCATTGGTTGCTTTTGTATGCAAACTAGTTAGAGATTGAACCTGTAACCTTTGTGTATGGGGGTGATGCTCTAACCAATGAACTTCCCAGCCAGGGCCCATATTACATATTCCTTATGCTTAAAGAAATTATACTGGAGTCTACTACAATATTCTTTGTTCTTTCCTACATTTATTTACTTTCTTTACTTAAAGTTTTCTGATAACATGTCAAGAGAGGAGTATATATTAAATAAAGGGCAAACGCTAAACATAAAATACTTATTTTTTCAATTACACTGTTCTATAAATCATGTATCATGTGTAGTATCTATTTTTGGTATTATGGATAAAATGCAAAAAGAAGAGAAATATTATAAACTATAACTAGAAATATCATTTTTATATATGAACTTATAGTTTATAAGCTCAAATTTATCACACAACAGACACAAATAAGGAACCAAAACCATGAAAAATGTTGCAAATCTCATGAGAAATTTTGAAGCACAAATTAAACAGAGAACAATTAGTATACACTTGGCCTCAGTTCGTAATTAACAGCTCATCAATTTATGTTTAGGAGCCTGAGAAGGGAAATCAGTTCACACTAGGATTTCTTGTTCAAATGGAACTACTTTGCTCCTTGGATTGTCATTTTAAATGTGTTAGTGTTCATGAATTCTGTTTAAAGTGTGACATCAAGTACATAGTCAATTCTTCCCCCATATGTTCAGCAGAAGGAAAAACAGAAAATACCGTGTAAATGGTTAATAGTATTATGACCTAAAGACAATATAAAACTTTTAATAACACACTCTTTAATATTTAAATTGGCTACCAAAATTTTTCTTTCCTATATCTTAAGCAATTAGTAATTACCAGGTTAAAATATCACAGCTACCCAGTTGTGTCAATATGTGTAAATATCTTCAAGGTAGATTATAGATCATACTCTACAAGTGGAGTCATCATGGTAACAAGAATAATGTTACAATGTGATTTGTAGTATGAAGAAATATTACTGTTATTAGGAAAGACATTGATTTCTCAGTTGTTTTTAATCTAAAATATATTGTAATCTGAAGTCACAATGTCCTCCCATGTATGAATTTAGTCATTCATCCATTCATTCATCTATCCATTCATCTATCACTCATCCATTCACCTTTTTATTCCTCTACCTACATGACAATTATATATTGAGTGACTATTGTTATGTTGGGAAATGAACCAGGGGTTGGTAATGCAAAGAGGAATAAAATAAAATTGCTAATTTCAAGTTGCTTGAGACCTCATATAAAAAGGTAGACATGTAAATCAATCATTACAACAATACTCTGTGGCATGTGCTGTCCTTGAGAAAGACTTTGGAAAAAGTACCTACATTTATCTGCCTGATTGGGGTTGAAAGCGGAAGAAATGAGAAAGAACCAAAATGTAGTTGATATATTAGATGGAATTTGAATTAAATTGATTACTATAAATGATGAGGGACTATAGGAGCAGAGAAATTTAAAGTGCAAAACATGAAAAAGCAAGGATGATTTAGACAAAATCGGCTTTTAAAAATAGTGTGAGTACAAGGTACATTTAGTAGTGGGAGAAGAATGTGGCTGCATTATGAAGAAACTTGTTAATATACTGAGGTATTTGAGCTTGTACACCAGAATTTCTTAAAACTGAGTAACATATGAATGCCTTTGAAAGAAAAATAGCTCTTAAGACTTCCATTGCTTACTTCAATATTTTATCATAATCTTACATATGCACACATAAAAAACGAAGTGCTAGTTTCTTGTATATAAAGATCTTACACAACCAAAACATAAGTATAAGTTAAAAATAAATAGAATTATAAAACTATTATAATTCAAGGTTGAAGGGTATTAGTTCTCTTTTTAATTTAAAATGCTTCTCTGATGTGAGCTGCTTTGATGCAGGTCTTTTGACTTTGACCTGCCTGTGCTTTGTGTCAATTCACTCACAATCTCTCTCTCTCTATATAAACCATAGGGAGACTTTGGTTTGTTTATACAGCATGCTGGGATACCATTTGGGTTTAAGATATGTTAGCATATGTAATTTTTTATTTCCTTAGCCACAAAAATGAATGTAGTGTCTCTGGTTGCTAATGAGACTGTTAACACTGACAGCAATGCAGGCGCAGAAATCTTATGAAATTTTTATGTCATTTTTATCATATGTTTATATTTATGTTTTTGATTTTCATTAGAAAATGTACAACTTGTAAATTCATAAATAATGAATTCATGGATGCAAAAGAAGAGAATGGGCAGCCCCAAAAGTAGACGGATAAGGCCCAGAGAGAAGAGATTTAGGAGAGCAGGGTATCATTGGTGACCATTGAAGGCATTGCTATGTCTTGCCTGAAATCATGGATACAAAAATATCTGCAAAATACAGCCAGAGACAAGTAAGGGATCACTAACAGGTCACAAGCAAGGGAAATGTGCAGATGGATTTTCTTTTGGAAAGCTCAGTCTACCCAGAGTTAGAAAACTTGAAACACTGTAGGCAAAGATGATGCAGAGTTTTTAGCAGCCATGGGAATAAGGAGGGAAAGAAAGATTTCAGAGTGACAGGAGCATAATTGACTAGGTCTGAGGTTGGATGTGGGAGGTAAGGGAAATTGAAAATTCAAAGATGACTCTCAAATTTCTATCATGGTTGCCTGGATAGCATGATAGGGGATATCATTGCCTAATAGGGAGAATGTTAGAGACAGATTAGGTTGTGGGTAGAAAACAGTGACATTGGCTTTGGATATATTCCATTTGAAATGCAACAGCTGTGATGGAGCAAACAATCTGAAACATGAGATTGGGGCTTAGAGGAAGAAACGAAGCTGTGGTGGAGGTTTGGTCATCATTGGCATACCTGTGGTCATTGTGGCTTTGGACTTGTATGAGATTTCTATGGGGAGAATATAAGGAGTTAGGAAAAAGGCAAAAATGACCTCCCAGGGGATTGTGATACTTCAGGGTGGGCAGACGGAAGGGGTAGCCCCAAAAGGAGATGGATAAGGCCCAGAGAGATGAGATTTAGGAGCGCAGGGTATCATTGGTGACCATTGAAGATATTGCTGTGTCTTGCCCGAATTACTGTAGCAGGCTTCAAAATTACTTTTGTTTCGAGTATCGGTGTCCTCAAATCCATTTCCATCTCTCTGGTAATGGTAAGTATGTTAAGTTCAAATTGTTCTTTCTCCTTTCTAGTCCAGTATTTTCAGCGGACATTCATGTCTTCCTCACTAATGCTTAACTTGTGATCCCCTACCAATGTCACATTTTCTGCAATGTAAATATTTGAAAACATAGATTGAAGCAGGATGCATTGTATATTTGTAATGGTTGATTTTCCCAACAAAAGCATGGCTCTCTCTCCCTTTTACCTGTTCCCATTTTGAGTGTCCTAGGAATCAGCCTTAGCCTCTCTTCTTTTATTAATATTCTACTCATGGTGTTCTACATGTTGCTGACATTCAAGCATCTCCTGCCTGTATCTACTTCAGTTTATCTCTCTGTGTGTATATCAATCCATCTATTTATCACTCTGAACTCTAATATGTATATCCAACAATCTACTTGCACTCTCCACTTGGTTCTCCATAGAAAAATCAACTTTGAATGTCTCCAATCTCTAAACTTGTTTATTCCCAAGTTGTGCTACCTGAATAAATAAAAATCTTGGCAATAATCTTTTCTCTTACTCTCATCTACAACATTAAGGCATCAGCTAATTCTTAACAGTATATTCTGAATTCAAATATTTATCTATTCCAAGACCCCATTAACTCTCACTTAGACGCTACCTCACTCTTCTATGCTCACTTCCCTACAAACTGTTTTTGGGTAGCCATCTGTATAATGTTAAAAAAAACTCATATTACTTCCCAATCTGAAACCCTCTAATAACTTCCATTGCTTTTAGCATGAAATCCAAGCTCCTCATCATGATATATAGGATGCTACAAGATCTAGGATCATTGGATGCCCTCTTCTTTTGTTCGTTGACTTCATTCTGTTCTGCAGTGAGCTACTTTATATGTGTTCCTCAAGCAGGCAAAGCTCTTTGCTGCCCCATTGCCTTCAACTTGCTGGTTCATCTACCTTATCATTCACAGTTTTGCACAACTACTTTCTTCTCATCATTCTAGTTGCAGCACAAATAAGACCTCCTTAGATATACTTTCTCTGTAACCATTTTTGAAGCACCATTTCGGTCTTTCTCTAACCACTTGGTAATACTACCTCATAATTCTGTGTGCCATGAGAGGTTGCAGGGTGGAGTACTTTCAGTGTTTGGGCAGTGTGGAGAAAAATGGATAGGTGTGAATGATGAAAAGGTGTGGATGACAAATCTGGATTTGAAACATATTGCTTTTTTCCCCAATGTGGCTAAAGTCTGAAATTTTCTAAATTATAGTTTTCTCACCTGAAATAGAGAAATGAATTATATCAGCTATTATGAATATTAAGTGAAAGCACATATGAATAATATCTAACATGGCTCAGATCTTAACACATAATAATTGCTTATAAAATAAAATTATTTTTCCATGACCTTCATCCTCCCTTTTTTCTCTTTTTCCTGGGTAAATGTTGAGAGTATAATATTTAAGGTATCACAAAGATTCTGGTTAATATCAATGATTTGTTTCATTCTCCAATTGCTTATTATCTAAAAATTAACTGGAAATTGGGCCATCCAGCTCATGGAAGAAGGTTCTAAAAAAGATTCACTGAACGCTGTACAGGTTTTTCTACTGGAAACCTCTGTCAACCCTTAACAAGAGATGCTAGCAGTTGTGAATATAGAGCAATTAGAAGAACTATTAGAGAAAACTTTGGCAGGAGTTATTCTTCAGGTTCCAAAGAATTCTATTGTATTAACCCTTTGATTTCAATCCTGACCTTGACTTTGAAGCTTTCTGTCCTAAACTATTCATGAACTGTTCTCTTGCTTTTTGACTGGACCTAAGACCACCATAGTACATGTTAATCCAGAGGTCATCAAACCATATAGTCCATAGGCCAAATTTGGCCCTCAGCCTATATATGAAAATAAAGTTTTATTGAAGCACAGCCTTACTCATTTACTTACATATTTTCAAAGGCTTCTTTCACAATGTAAGAGCAGAGTCAAGTAGTTGCAACAGAGACTAGATGACCCACAAAGTACAAAATATGTACAATTTGGTACCTTATAGCAAAAGTTCCTAGAATCCTATGTTATACTGTTTAACCCTTTGTATTGCCATCTTTTTAGTAACAAAACATGTGTTGGGTACTTACTGGATGTCTATCCCTGGACCTGATACTGAAGGTTGAACAGGGAGCCAAGGATGCTCTACCCTCAAAGAGTACACAGTTGAGATAAATAACTGTGATTTTCCAACTGATAAAAAAAGATACACTTTTCTACTTCCTCTTATTGGTCTCTACTCAGAGGATAACATTAAGAAAAATAACAATAAATATAAAGATGCTTCATACACAAGATGTTTCCCACATGTAGCTAAAGTTTGTCCTGATTCAACTTTTTTTGCCATGGAAGTATTAGTGCTGGCAACATTCTTATGGGAAAGAAAAACTCCTTCTTTCCTTTTTCCAGGTGCATGGCTCAGCAAAATTCTGCTTTCTGGGCTGGGTTAGACATTAAGATTTAAGAGCCATTTTTTTTTTTGTATGGTTAAGACAATTTGTCTATTAAAAATGTTTCTTCTTTCCATGAGAACTTTCATGTTTCATTATAAAGTCTCTAGATTATATTGTACATCAAATGTTGCTTTATAAGCTCTGTGAAATATGTAAAGTGTTCTCTTTTTTCAACTATAGTAGTAGCATATTGGAGATTACAATTAGAAATGGGTAGATAGGATGTGGATACATAGCAGATAAGTTCAAATAAAGTGCTTTATATAGATAACAAGATGCACGTGAATTTGAAATATTATGCAAATGGGGCTCAAGTTTGTGGGCATATTTGTTATTTTATTAACAGTAAAAAGTCACAGCAAAAGAGGATGTGTTGATAGATCAAATCAACCCTCAAGAAAATGAATAAGGTATTTCCTTTACAATAATTCAATTTGTGGAAAAAAATATAGTGACACAACTTACTATTTTCAAACTTTTGATGGTTCCCCACACTTTGAGTTTTAGAAACAAATAAAAATTTAGTTTTTCCAACTTAATATGTTATTATTACTTTATTGGTGAATTAAATTTTTGGTGCAAACAGAAAATATTGGAAAAAACATGAGAGGCCAATAAAGTTATATTCCAATCAATGCATTTTATATACAGGGCCAGGTACAAATAATGCCCCTTTTTTATTACAAAATCATAAGCATTAATTCTGTAACATAAGAATATCACACTCAAGTACACCATATGGCATTTTAGGTGAGATGTTCAAATTGCTGTCCATCTTGGGTGAGACAATCACGTATCCTACTAACCACACTCAAGCAGACATTACTTCTGCTGGACCCTGTATATATATTTACCTATTCAATTATTAAAGCAAGTGACAGTTTTTTCAGATATTAAACATTTGAGGATATTATCTAATTCTAACTTCTGTTTTTTTCTAAGATTTATACATTATCTTTTCTTCTTTTCCTAACCAGGCAATTAGAATTTTTATTATTTTTAATTTCACCTTAAAATACTTTATTATTATTATTAATTTTACATTTATAATAAAGTTTTAATACTTTAAAAAACTGAGTTAACATTAAGATTTCTCTTTGTTTGAGTGTTCCACAAAGACAAAAACCTCGTTTGCACAAATTTAAAACAGAAGATGGCATAATGAAGCCAGAGTGAAAATACGTTACCCACCTTCTTTGCCCCTTGTGCCTCCACTACATCCCCCGTCTACCTCTGCCTTCTCAGAACTCAGAGGAGCCGCTTTCTCATTTTCCATTTTCAGATCCACCTTGAACCAGTATTTCCAGAGCCTGTGATCAGTGACACGTAACGCTGAGTGGGCAGCAAGCTGACTTCTCCTCTGCTCCAGAGTTCATCTTCCCCCAGACCTTTTCATATTCCAAGTCCCAACCCCCTAACTGCAGCTAGTAATGTTATACCCTTCTCTGAAGATTCAGAGATTTTCTCTGTGGACCCCTTTCCATTCATTTGCCCATTTTTAAATTTCTTTCCTGTTTTATTGACTAAGGATTAATGATTACGATGATGCTAATAAT
The DNA here is from genome assembly GCA_004026545.1 of Mormoops blainvillei. Taxonomy (NCBI): domain Eukaryota; kingdom Metazoa; phylum Chordata; class Mammalia; order Chiroptera; family Mormoopidae; genus Mormoops; species Mormoops blainvillei. The sequence continues at coordinate 29,785 of PVJD01001942.1, read as the reverse complement.
AACTATGGCATTATCTATTACCTACTGAACGCATACTATGTCCCAGGCCCTGTGATAAATTACTGACATTTAGAAAATTCTTTTAATCTCACAACCTCCCATTAAGGTGGATATTATTAGGTCCACTTTAGAGTTAAGGAAACTGTGGCTTAGAAATTGTTATTCTAAACTTTCCCATGAAACTGAGTTCAGAACTTACATCTGTTTGATTCCAGGCTCATGTACTTTAGCCCTGTGCTCTATTTTCCCATTTCCCCACTTCAAAGTCTTCCTTAAACTCCTTCATAAACACTCTGAATTTGAAACCTTCTCCTCTGCTATCTTATTTCTACATCTGTTTCCTTTGTGTGGAGAAATCCTTGTCCCCCTATTCATGGTTTGTGGTTTTTGTTTTTTTTTTTGGTTTTTCTGAAAAAACACCCCACTCAAGTCTGCATTATTATTTCATACACATTTGTGGCCCTTTTCAACTATCTTCATTGCATAATTATTATAGATTTTTCTTGGTGACTAATTAGTGTTGGGCATGGATGGATATATAAAGAAATGCAAAATATGTTTCTCAATCCCTGGTTGGGGAAACAAGAACTTCACATAAAATATAAACCAACTACACAAAGGAACATTTACCCTAAGATGTTTGGCAATTTGCTTCTAATCTGAAGTTATTATATTAGTTTTCACCTCCTCATAACTTCTCTACTTTATTTACTTATGGATTTTCTCTAACCTTCCTACTTTTTATTTACTTCTCTGACTCCATTTCCTCTCTTCTGATTATTCATCTTGACTGTTTTTTTTCTTCTCTGTTCTGTTTAGTTCTCTGAAAACTTTGTTCTGAGACATTTTCTCTTCCTTTTCACTGTTTTTCTTTACATTACTACTACTAAAGCAGTTTACACCTATAAATAGAACCTCTTATTTTTTTAGGTGAGGAGAAACTTTTACAAAATAAACTGATAACAGTTACTACACTCAATCTTAGCCAAAACAGTTGAGAAATGATAGAAACTTTTACACAATAATTAAGAAATTTGCTCAGGTTCTCACAATGTTAAAACCAGTGGAGCTGAGATTCAATCTAACTTGTGATGTGATGCTTCTTCATCACTGCTTTGGTGTCTAAAATTTTTCTTTACACTAATTATTTTGTCTGTCTTCCTGACATTGTCAGAGTATTTTAAACAAATTATACTGGAAGCAATTTGATTTGGTTTATTTTGATGATTTTATTTGAAGAGATGGAGGACAAAATTGGACCTGGAAACCAAAAACAAAGTGATGGCTAAACTATGGGAGTGTTATTTCAAACAAATGAATGACTATCTTCATTTTCAGAGTACCTGGAGGTCTATGGTTATGACCTACAGAGGAGTCTTCCAACTGTTATTAACAATTAATTTCTTAACTTAGCTGTAAAGTAGTGGATAATTAATATTTTCATTTAAACTCTTCTTGGTGCAGCCCCAATAATATAAAAACGAAGTCTAAATGAAGAAGGATGGATTAGTCACATGTGCAATCATCTTTTTTTTTTTTATATCAGGATAAGATCATGCCCAGCTAGAAAATTTCTTCGATCCATTCAATCTATTCTCTGGTTCACTTGGCAGTTAGTAACTTTGTGGGGTGGGTGGGGAAATGAGCAGGAGGAAAAATGTGTTGTCCTCTCTTTCTATAAATTTAAGCCCATTTCCTCTTGTCTTTTCTCAGGGGCAAGCTTATATTTCCATTTTCAATATGAGCTCCCAAAAGGCATTAACTATGACATTTTTACTTAACTGCATTTTTTCCCCAGTATGATGCTGTGCTCACATAACTGATCTACGGTTATAGGAAGAAAATGACAAAAACTGCATTCCAGTGACTATAAGCTAATATTTTATGGGCCTCTGTAATGAAAGTTCTGACCGTCATTATAAATCATACCTAGAGCATACATAACTCATGGTCTGTATTGACAATACTGTGAATATGTCACACAACGTTAGGCAATTGACTTGAAGTCTCCTAATTGGGGTTTGCTGATAATTAAGCAGAACAGAATAATAATTCCTTCTGTTCTCTCTACAAATGAGGACATTTATAGCCAAGAAACTGATAAAGCAAACAAAAGCATAGAGTCATGTATCACTTCTTTCTGCAAACAGTTTTATATAAGTCGACTGTACTATTGTAAACTCATGCTAATGAGTGTACATATATTTTTAAAACAGAAAAATAAGTTTGAATTTGAATTCTAAGCTCACAGTATTTATAATACCTGAAAATAATTAAAATTTATTTCTTTATCATTCACCTCTTATGAGAACACTAATTTAAAATCACTTTTCTATCATTAAGTTCAAGTTAGTGAGAACATACCTGTTCTCTCTTTATCCCTTCTTTTCTTGCTTCCTTCTTTCCTTCCTTTTTGGTTCTTTTTTTTCTTTCTTTTTTTGCTTTCTTGTAAAAATCATTACAAAGAAAGTATATCTCAATATATAATATGGTTTCCTTTTTCAAAGCTTTTAAACTAGATGACAGGTCAATTTGGACCTATATCTTCATGAAAAGATTCTCTCTGTTTTAGAGAAAGTATCTTCACATTTCTTTTACTATTAACTTTCACATGAAAGGGCAACTTATTCTGGTTTCCCAGCATAGCTCAGTGGAAAACATCTGTTGTTCCGGTTTAGGGCTCTCTATTTTCCAGTCTCTGGGAGGTTAAAAGTTTACCCTCATTGATTAACAGAGAAATAAGTAAATAAGTGATGTGCCTAGAGAGATTGGGTGGTGAAGGCATGTACAGTTTAAATGAATTCTGATTTTATTAAATTCATTTGCATAATTTGAAGAATGCATTAAGTTGCATAAAAGTACTGAATTCTTTTTAAAAGATTGTTCATCTTCATGATGGCTGCAATTTTGACTCTATGAATGTTAATAGGTACCTCCCAACCTCCTTTTTATTGATGGTTCTAATTATTTTTACTAAGTTAAGCCTTCAGAGATAAAAATAGCAGGGAATGCCCAGGCATCTTCTCTGGGAAAAATTTTAAGAGAGAATCAACTGTTTTTGAGGAAAATGCCTATTTTTCTCCTTATATGCCACCAGTAATATCCTTGTCGTGCCTGTTTGAAGGAAGGCCAACCCCACTCCAAACTTATTTCATTGACTAATGGGGACTGGGCATGCTGGAACCCTACCATGGCATGGCATTTTTATGAAGCTGGAGTGTACTGCAAACAGGGTAGATAACTAACCCCTCTATCTTTTTGCTTCTTTCTGACCAAATCCAGCATTTTTCTAACTATAATATGATATTTTTGTCTACTAAGAAATCCAGGCTGTTGCACAGAGGATTACCCTACACAACTGAAAACTCCAAAACAAAATAGTCAGCAGAAGTGAATAGGAAACTGTAAAATAACTGGTTTTAATTAACGTGTACCAATGAAGCTCAACTTTATCCTTAATCTCTGTGTCAAACCATGAGGTCGTTTTCATTGTTTTCATATCCACTCTCCCTAGGAAACCCCAAATCAGCCAGATTATTTTAGTTGTTTACTCTCTGCAATGGATCAAATGCTTGTGCCCAACCAAAATTTGTATGCTGAAGCCTTGGTCTCAACATGATGGCATTTGGAAGTGGGGCCTTTGGGAGGTAACTATGCCATGAGTATGGGGCCTTCATAAATAGATTAATGATTTTATAAGATCAGGTCAGAGACCGAGCTAGGTTTGGCTATGTGACAATGATCCAGAAGATGGTCATATACAAATTAGGAAGAAAGCCTTCACCAAACAGTGGTTCATCCTGGACTTTCCAGATGATCCGCTTTCCATCCTGGACTCTCCATCCAGCCCCCAGAACTGTGAAGAAAAATGTCATTTAAGCCACTTAGTCTGCAGTATTCTGTTATAGCACGAAGAACTGACTAAGACACTCATCTTGTAATGTGCATTATATTCTACCTGGGAATAAAGCTAGAGTCTGGGTGCTGATTACACTAATGTTTAGGCAGATTAAACTCCACCTAAACATCATGGGAATAATGCTAGACTCTGGGTATCAATTAAACATATTAAAAATAAGTGACAGTCTATAAATTGTTGTAGGCAGAACACAGGTATTGAAGTTGGGAAAGTCTCACCTAACTTATGTCCCTATCATCTATTGATGTCTTGTTTTCATTATTCATATGGTGGAGATGTTAATAATAGTAATAATAACAGTCACAATATCAGGAGGTCCATGATGGCAGAGGAGTAAGTAAAAGTTAAATTAACCTCCCAGGACCAATCTGGAATTACAACTAAATTGTAGAAAAATATTCTGGGATAACCAATGGAAAAACAGCTGGAAAGAAGCCTTATAATCAGAGGAAGATGGAAGAAACTGCTTCATGACAAGGTGACTGGTATGGAGTGTAGAGGAGACAAGAGAAGGTTGGCTGGGCTCCCACAGGTGGCAGCTGCAGTGCCAGAGGAAAATTCAGTGGCTGGTAGGTTCCCCCTAAGAAGTGTGTGGTCTAAAGCCCAAGCTGGGCTACCCAACCTATAGCACTAGAGGCAGGAAGTAACCCAGATAACATCCAGCTGAGAAAAGCATCAGGGTTTTGATCTGCCAAAGAGAGACAGCTGGAATCATAGAGAGCCTTTTATAGGCCCAATGCACATAATTTCACTTACAGCCACTCACTCTGGGCTCCAGCAAATGGTGGGCATGGAAGACTAGAGATGATGGAAGAAAATCTGGGGATGAAGGCTTTGGAGAGAAAACAGGAGGAGCAGCCCCCTGGATCCCTGTACTGAGTCATTCCCCATACTGCAGCAGTCATCTTATTCAGGCAGAGAAGTCCCCTCCAAGTGGCATCAGAATGAGGGAAAGCAATAGTTCCACCCACAGGAATTACTCTGCCCCATCCTGTGGTGCTTAAGCCTGACTGCTGATTACCGATAAACTAGATTGACAAAAGCAGGGGAGAGCTACAGACTGCGGATCGCTGGTAACCTTGAACAAGCTGTCTAGGGCTAGACTGGGACACCATCTGACATCACCAGGGTCAGGTCTAGGAAGAGAAAACACACCTGTTCAAGAGCATGTAAGATGTGTTGGGCAGAGTGACTCTCAGTCAGCCAGCTGGAGGGAAGGACCCACCAAAGCAATACCTGATCCCAATATGCTTACCCAGACAAAGTGAATCAAACTGTTAGCATTTTTGTACATCTATGTCCAATATAATAATGTATTATATGTATTACTTTATATCTTGACTTTTTCAGACAATATAACTTGAACATTTTCTATTGTTGAGATATATATTCAATGCACTTTTGATGACTCTTAATTATTATACCTTAAGTACAAAGAAATTTAACAATCTTAATATTTTACAATTTTATTTAGGATTATGAAGGTGATACACCGATATATCTTTTTTAAAATTTCTGGGTATTTCTTTAGGATGAATTCCTAGAAGTAAACTTGCTGGTTCTCAGGAAATGGACATTTCCTAGTCTTGATGTTTGGATGACAGTGCCTTCCAAAAAGATAGTACAATTTGCTCATAATAGTAGTTTATTAGTGTCTCTTTTCAATCATCCCCACTAACTACAGACATCTTAATTATTTTAAACCATTTCCAATAGGAAGGCCTGCCATAACTAGGGGGTTCCTTAACATGTGATTTCAGAAAGACAATTGGTTGTATACTTGTATTAGTCAAAGAAGTTAACTAATAAAACAAAAATACCAAACTCTCAGTGACTTCATGTAAGAAAAGTTTATACCTTGTTAGCATCCATCCAGTAGTGTATTCACGGCCCTGGGTTGATCCTCTGCTTGTGTCCAGCCCTCATACATGGGAGATTTTAATAGTCAAGGCAAGAAATGGCTGACCACGCTTGCCCACATATTCCATTAGGCAGAACTCAAGTTTCGGTGACGCACTCAGCTTCAAAGAGGCTTCAGACATAATCTACTCATATGCCCAGGAAGGAATGCAACAAGCTCAACCACTATTTAACCATGTCTGAAACAAACTCTATTATTTGTTTTTGTTTTAATGTAATTGAAGAACTTTTAATCTTTTAAAAATAGAATTTAACCCATTTGCTATAATATAGCGTAATCATTAATGTGATAGTTTGCTGCTATTCTATGCTTTCATATTATTACTTTGTTGGGTGCTTTTACTCCTTTACTTTTATTGATTGAATGAGACAGATATTCATTTCATTTTTCCCTCGTTAATCTGAAATTACTTCTATACTTTTAAATTCCACTAATGGTTGCTGTACCATGCATAACTCTCAATAAGACTGACTGTGAACAAGATAACCTGTATTTCTACAGCAGTTTTATAAATTATTAACTTTTCCACCCTCCTTTATTGATACCATATCTCTTATGATAAGAACTGTTGAAACTTTTTGCTTTGTCTTTCTCCATTCTTCCTTTTTCCCTTCAGGAGATCTCTGAAATGCCTTTATCTCCTCCTAATCTTTGCTCCCTCCTTCTAGATTTTGTGGAAAAAAATTGGAAATTTTCAGTATTTCTATGAAAGAACTATTATGTTTAAAAATATGACTCTAGAAGGTGGTGGAGAAGTAAGTGGAAGCCACACTAACCTCCTCTAAGAACCAATCTAGAATTACAACAAAATTGTGGAGAAATTGTCTGTAATAACCAACTGAACAATAGCTGGAGAGAAGCCTTGTAACCATGGGCAGAGAGAAGGAGTCACTTCACCATAACATGACTGGAACAGTGTGTGAAGGTTACATGAGAGAACTGGCTGGGCTCCCAAGTGTGGCAGCTGAAGTGCTAGAGGGAAATTTCAGAGGCTGGGAGGTTACCCCTGAGAAGTGTGGGGTCTAAACCGCAAGCTAGACTCCCCAACCTGCAGCACCAGAGCCGGAAAGGAACCAGAAAATATCCACCTGTGAAAAGTGTCAGGGTTTCAACCTGCCAGGGAGAGAGGGCTGGAGACACAGAGAGCCTCTTAAAGGACCAACACACAAAATTTCATTTGCAACCACATACCCTGGGCTCTGGTAGAGAGAGAGCAGTGAACTAAAAACATGTGAGGAGACTCTGGGGATGGTGGTTTTGGGAAGAGAACTGAGGGGGCAGCTGTCAGGACCCCTGTGCTGGGTCATTCCCAATACTACAGGAGCCGTCTTGCTCAGGGAGAGCAGTCCCCTCCAAGTGGCATTAGCCTGAGGGGAAGCAATAGCCTTGCCCACAGGAATTACTCTGCCCCTCCCTGTGGTGCTTAAACCTGACTGCTGATTACTGCTTGACTGCTGACTAGATTAACAACTGAAGGAGATACCACAGGCTGTGGATCAATGGTCAACTGGAACAGGCTGCCTAGGGCCGCACTGGGACACCATCTGACATCACCAAGGGCAGATACAGAAAGAGAAGGCAGCAGTAAACACTAGATTCTACTGATACAAATCCCTCTGTAGTCTTCTTCATGATTTGCATTATTTTCTCTCCTGCATAGATTTTTTTCATCTTACTTTGGGTTTGTTTATTTATGTATTTATTTATTTGTTTGTTTGTTTGTTTGTTTTTGGTTCTTTTTTTAATTGTTCCATTATAGTTGTCCCAATTTTCCCCCCATTGCTCTTCCTGCATAGATTTTTAACATTCATTTTTTGCCCTTCCAGGCCATGTCTGTTAGACCACTAGTTTTTATATTATAGTTTATTTAAAATCTCATATTCTGCTCATCCATTCTCTTACTCCATTTTATCTTCTTCTTTCCTCTTCTTATTTTCATTTTAAATTTTATTTTCTCTTGTGATATGGCTTGTTTCCATTCCTCACTCTTACTATTTCCCCCCCTTCAGCCTCTCAAAACCACCTTTCTTGTCATCAGTCATCTCACATTCTTTTTCCCATTCTTAAAATACCCTTATTCTCCCCCCACCTTTATCAATTTTTGCTGGCATGTTGGGGATATGGTGGTTATTGTTACATTTCTTCAATTTTATTCATAGATCTTCATTATTTTTGTATTTCAAATCTCAAATTTTACCACTCCCCTCTCCTACTCCATTTAGCCTTCCTCCTGCCCTTTCTTTTTTCTTTTTCATTTTAAATTTAAGTTTTTCTCTGTATTAGCCTGGCTTTCATCCCTCATTCTTAGCGTACCTTCACTCTCTATTTTCTAAAAACCAATTCTTTTTCCTCTAAACATCTCTTAAGCTTTTCTTTATTTCTTTTTTCCCCTCTTATTGCCATCCTACCTATACTAATTTTTGCTCATTTGTTGTTTATAGTGCTGTGGTCTTTTTCTCCAATTTGGTCCCTATTTTTTTCTCTCTCTCACTATATATATATATATTTAAATTTCTGTTTAACCTAATACTATATGCTTCCCTTCTCTTATTCCATTCTGTCTTCTTCCCTCCCTTTTTTATTTACAATGTAATTTTTACTCTCTCTTTGCCTTGTTTCTATTCCCTACCCCTATTATTTCTACCCCCTCTACCCTCCCCAAATCATTTTTCTTTCAATAGTCATCTCATATTTGTTTTTCTTTTCTTACAATAGCCTTAATCTCTTTACACCTTTATTAATATTGGCTCATTTGCTGTTGATAGTGTGACTGTGGGCAGAATGGTGGGAAGAACCACCAGCATTGCTTCCATTCATCTTCTCTCTCTGGCCAAGTACCTAGAGCAGAATCATCAAACATTACACACATATTTGCTTTAACTCCAGTGTGCTATTTTCACGGTCTAAGCTGCATAAAAAAATTACAAAAACAAACCTGTATTAATTTGACAATATATTCAACCCTTGTCTACTTTGTTAAAAATGTGTTGAGCTGGCCTCTGCTACTTGAGAATATGTGTTTTCAAGAGACATTATGACCTTTTTTTCAGAACAAGAAGCCACTTTTGAAATTCAAACCTGAAAGCAAGTAGCATCCTTCTTGCTAAGACATTTATTGGTAAGGATATTTATAGTATTCTAAAATCTTTAATCCTAACCTTGAAATTCATTTTTCTCTTTTCTAATGCAGAATATGACTTAAGAGACTAAAATCGGGAGAAATTATACACAAATACCTATCAGAATATTTTAAAATCATGTGCACAACACATTCAAGTTCATGCATGTGGTCTGCTTTGTGAAAATGGAGAGTGCATTGCAAGTGTTTAATGAGGTGCCAGAACTGGAGGCTTAATACAACCTTCTGTAATTTCACACCCATATTACATGTATTTTGTGTGGAGAAAATTAAAATTTCCAGCTACTATAGCAAAAACTGCAGAAGTCCCCAATACACTTATAAATGATATTCCAGTCCACATGGAAGAGATTAGGTCCACACCTGCTGCAGTTTAGTTGACGAACATGGAGTAGATGGTGTCAAGAGTCATGCAGCACTGGAGTCTAGTAAGAGAACAGGAGGCTGCCGCTCATGGAGGAACTAGGCTCACAGGTTCTTGTGGGACACCACTTCCTTAGGCTGAGTTCATTCAACAAAGTGAAACATTGCCCAGTACTCCCTGCAAACTCATTCATGATGTTTGCCTACACATGACACTTGGATCTACTCTTGAAATATTTTATTCATAAATTTGTTTGAAGTTATCAGCTGTGGTGTGCCTCCATGGTATGAAATATTATTAAAGATACAGAATAATTGCCATTGGTCACTGTAGACTTGATGGCATGGAGATGGACCAGCTCAAGAAAAAGTAATGGTTGGAATATGTGTAGGTAAATTACCAGGAGACCTCAGCAAAGAGAATAGGGGTGTTGTTTCTAAATTGAATTCAATCCTAAAATGATACTGTCATATAAGTTACAAAAAGAATACACTGTTTTAAAGATTGCACATATATAAAAACAATGTAGCATTTTTCCAAGAAACATTAATCTAAACACAAAGTGAAAGCATGACTATAGTCATCATAAGTCATTTTGATGTTTCAAAAGACATTTTGCATTTGCTTTTATAGAATAACCCTCTAAAACTTCTAAATTCTGACATTTCTAAAACTGCAATGGTTCTAATTATTATTAGCTGTATTGTTATTAGTCCTTGACATGGTGATTTCTTCTACAATTTGGTGTTTTCTTTTTCAAAACTCTTAGATCCCCTTGAAATGTGTTTGGAGTGCAGGATTTTTTATGCAACATAAACCTGAATTGATTGAGGTTTCCAATGATGAAAAGTCCGGTGTCATCTCAGGTTTTATATTTTTGTCAAGGTCTTGTGTTTGCTTCAATTTTCATTTTTTCTGGTCATAACTTTGGGTATTTCATTTCTTTCAGTACAAAAGTCTACCATCTGATGATTTAAAGCTTTAGTGACCTGTCTTCCTAGCATGGATAGCCCTGGAGTAGCCTGGACCCTCAAAATCTCTATCTTTTGAGTAATGAAGATGATTATCATCAGTGATAAATTCACTGCAGGGATGCTATTTTTTATCCTGAAAATACTTTTGATTATAAGTTTATAAGCAAAGATTGTGATGAGTTTTTCTGACTTCTTCAAAAACCTCTAGGGTAATATTTGGCTTAAAACTCTTTTACCTTAATTAGTTTGCTGTGACATTAATCCATGTATTTGGTGCTAGGGGACTCAACTTCTGTAATTGTTTATAGGCCTTTGAGCCATCTGTAGAACTGAAAGTTAATATAGAATCTAGCCACTAGATTAATTTAAGGAAGATAATTTGTAATGAGAAAGCACTCAGTAAAATAGAAATTATACTTAATGAATCAGAAAAGAAGCATTTTCCATTGCCTGAACATGGGGTATGCATTGTGTTTACCATGATTAATCAGTTGTTGAGATCAGGAATTTTATTGTTATTGTCCTGAAAACCTACTCACTCTGTCTCTTTTCTGTCACTACTGCTCTGTACTGGTCCCAGGTATTTCAAGCCTGGACTCTTGGCCTCTACTGGAGGATTTTTCAACTTCTTTTCCTTCTGTGAAAAGCTATACAAGTACATGAGGTCATGAAAAGTATTCTTCTAAGACATTTCTTCGGTTTCACACTACAGATGAGAATGTGTTCCACACCACTCAACCTAGCCACTTTATGGTCCTTCACAAGTAATCCTCACTCTCCTGTAAGCAGCCTGGTAATAAGATAACCCTGGTAGGCCAATAGACTGCACAAACCTCCTTCTGTTTCTACCTAAGCTCCCTCTTACTGTGCACGAAGGGCTTCATGCAGAGGTGTGTAAACCTCACACCCCACAAGCCCTATCTCATTCCATTACTCTCTAACATGTATTGCACACAGTAGATTCTAGGCAACCCCTTTTTCCTAGGAGTGTTCACTGCAAAGGCATGGATCCACTCACTGTAATGGACAATGGCTAAGGGAGGTCCTTGCAGCAGGTTCTGAGTCATTTGGGCAAGTTCTCTTTGAATTTCTCACTCTGTGGTCAGGGCTAAGAGACTAGGTGGGCCAAGCTGCTGTAAGGAACCCAGGGCAGGGCTAAGGTGTATAGTTTAAATGTCACACAGGTAACATGTAACATTTAAACTAACAAAAAAAGTAAGTAATTATATATGTAGGAGGACTGATTGTTGCATGAAGGACATTGGGAAGAGTGGCTACCATAAAATGAAGAGAAAAAGTTTTTTTCCAGGAAGTCATTAACTTGAAGTCTAAGGTGGTAGGGATATCTTTATGTAGGCACCGATGCAGCCTGGATTCATAGCTGGAAAAATGGTGGGAAGGGAGACTGTGAGCCTTGTAGAACGGACATCACTGAATGGGACGATGTGTCCTAGAAGCCCTGAGACCATGGCCATGAGCCTACTCTCTGGAGACCGGAGAGTGGCAGAGCAAGGGGACCATGAGTTAAAAAAAAACAAAAAAAACCCAGAAATTTTACAGTGCAAATGAAATGGGATAAAAAGCACAGAGGATTAAAAGGGCAGGAACTCTGCTCCTACTTTTTGACCTCAGGGAAAGAATGAAAACCTCCACTTGAGTGTAGTGAGGAGTAGGGTTCTCCATTATCCTTGGAGAACAAAGGCTTTCTATAAGACAAGAAGAAAGGAGGGGATATTGTGGAAGAGGTTAAAGATGTAGCCAAGTGGTTGATCACCAAGCTAAAGTTCCAGAGGGGTCTGTGCAAATGTTTAGGAGGGAGGGGAGAAATGTGGGGTTGTAGAGAGAGATCACCCCATTTCTCTCTACATAAGAAAGAGGAGAGATGAGGTCTTTCGTCTCTTGGAAGGAGCTGCTATCTTGCCTAAACAGTAATCCCTGCCAGGGGAGGGAGGCTCAGTTGAACAATCATGTGGTCATTTTCTTTTCCTTGGTCCCACTGATGACACCTGTGGTAGGTGCCTCAGTGGCCAGCGCCTACCCTGCATGCACTGGAGGGTGTGAAGATGGAGGGTCACTAATTTATGTTTTTTTTTCCCTGCTCTACATAAGTCAAGGCACCTGTGTTCATGTGTCTCACGATCTGACAACCTTGTGGAGTTGGGAATGGGGGCGCTGGGTATCAGCTAGTGAATGAAGTTCACTTAAGTTTTTCTCTCTAGTAATATAGTTAATCATTAAGTAATGTGAGAGCTAAAGGCACTGACTTCCACATACTTTAGAAAATTCACATATAACATAAATGCATTCATCCCTTGGTATCCACAGGGGACTGATTACAGGTTGATTCAAATTTGGTTGAATCCATGAATGAGAAACCTGGGGATACCAAGGGCCAACTCTACATCTATTGGAAAAAAAAATCCACATAAAACTGGATGTGTGCATTTCAAACCTGTGTCGCTCAAGAGTCAACTGTATTTCATTTTCACTTTATATTGTTTTAAAGGTATTTTTTTGAAAGTGAAATTTTCATTATTCATAGACACTTAAAAGTATTTTCTCAGCAACATCATTCTAAATGGGTAGTTTAAAGACTGCTCCAAGGAGCTATGTTAAAGAAGAGAGTAAATACCAGAGACCACTGTGCTCAGTGTTATAGATAGAAGTCTTTTCAGGGAGCAGTTTCCACTCTATGAAACTTTAGTTTACATTGAAATTCAGTTTTAAAGTGTCTCCTGTGTAAATGATGAGCACAAGATTTTGGCATTGTCCTTTCATGTGCTTGGTAACTAGATTTACTGTCTAATCTTGGATACATTTCAATGAAATGAAACTGTTAATAGTGGAGGAAAAGATATTTGTGAAACAGTATAACTGTGATAGCAATAATTATGGAAATAAGAAACACTATATAAATGCCTTACAGTAAAATGTGTAAGATTTAATTTGGAGTTGCTTTTCCTTATTTGCCCAAAATTCTATTTAAATTATTTTCTATAGCATTAAACTTCCAAAGGAAGTTATGTATGGTCTCCAAGTGCTTTAAATACTGTGTGTCTCAGTTACAAACTTGCCCTTGTGAAACATTAGAGTTTCACAATCCCTGTTAAAGCTAACCTTTAACTGGAAAACAAATCAGTTAAATTTATCTTTTAGATTTTATGTAAAACCCATGCATGCTGGTACTTTGTATGCCATTAACAGAGGAGACTGAAATCCTATTCATTTTTAAAAGTTCATTTTCTTTTTCAGGACCATGAAATACCAAACTGAACTTGACCCTAAACAGACTCTCCATTCCAAACTGGATATAAAAACCATTTGATAATCTTGTGTGAGTCCATTTCATGAAAAGAGAAGGAAAATTTAAAATTTTTAAGTCCTCTCTGAATTCTTATGCATGTTTAACAATTCAGTGATGCAGCTCTGTATATACAAAGACTTTAGTAATTGGTGTAGCTGTAGAGTGAGAATAACTGCTTCTATCTGTGTTGCATTTCCCTTCCTCATACACTAACCTGAACAGCTACATTTACAATTACATTTACTGCTAAATATATTGTTAAGTGGACAAATGGGTCACTGGTTCTCTGCAGGTGTGTCCTTATTCCTGAAGCAGTCACAATTCATAAAGAAATAAAAACTTTAGCTGCAACTCTGGAGTGAGGCATTCTAAGCTATAAAAATACAATCATGTTTGTAATTTAAACTATGTCCTAGTTAAAAAATAAATAAGAGGTGAAGTGGAGGGGGGGAGTTAGGTAGGCACTTGAAAGTAACCACAAAAAAGCAGGGAGATGTTCAAGAAGAGATTGCCACCTGTCTGGGGCATGGCAGGATGGCAGCTGGCCTCAGCAATTGTTTGTAGCAATAATTGGACAAAAAGGAATTCTTCTATGACCCTAAACTAAGAATAGAGTTTAACTTTGAGAACATCTTGTCTGCCAGAGCAGAAGTAATATGTTACAGAATTTTTTATGACTACTAATTTATCTCAGGTTATTGTACTATAAAGTAGAATGTATAAATAGATCTTTAATAAATTAATTTCTTCAGGTCTTTATAAAAACAGAAGGATGTCTCTCTCTTTCAAGATTTTTAGTTATTTTGGAGTTCATTATATAGTTAAAAGACTATAGATATGGAGTTTGACAGATCTGGGCTAGACTCTGAACTGTAAAAATGGTATTAATTTCTTTCTATTTATTTGTTTATTTAAAATTATAATTTATTGATTATGCTATTACAGTAGTCCCCATTTGTACCCTTTTGCCCACCTCCACCCAGCACTCCCCATCCCTTTGGGCCATCCCCCCACCATTGTTCTTCTCCATAGATCATGCATAGTTCTTCAGTTGCTCCATTTCCTATACTGTACTTTACATCCCAATGGCTATTCTGTAACTACCTATTTGTAGTTCTTAATCTGCTCACATCTTCACCCATTCCCCCATGCTCCCTTCCCATCTGGCAAACATGAAAATGCTCTCTGTATCCATGATTCTGTTTCTGTTTCTCTTTCAGCTGAGTTTGCTTTTAAGATTCAGTTGTTGATAAATATGTATTTATTGCCATTGTATTGCTCTTAGTTTTGATATATTTTTTAATAAGTCCTTTTAACATTTCATATAATGTTCATATAAAGAATGATGAACTCCTTTAGTTTTTTCTTGTCTGGGAAGCTCTTCATCTGCCCTTTGATTCTAAATGATAGCTTTTCTGGGTATAGCAATCTTGGCTGTTAGGTCCTTGCTTTTCATTACTGAATATTTGTTCCCAATCTCTTCTAGCTTGCAAAGTTTCTTTTGAGAAGTCAGTTGACCTTCTTATGGGAACTCCCCTATAGGTAACTAATTCCTCTTGCTGCTTTTAACATTCTCCCTTTATCTTTAAACTTTGGCATTTTAATTATGACATGTCTTGACATGGGCCTCTTTGCATCCACCTTATTTGGGTCTCTGTGCTTCCTGGGCTTTCATGTCTTTTCCCTTTACCAAATTTGGAAAGTTTTCTTTCATTATTGTTTCAAATAGATTCCCAATTTTTTACTCTTTCTCTTCTCCTTCTGACACCCTTATGATATGAATGTTGGAATGCTTCAAGTTGTTTGAGAGGCTGCTTATATTATCCTCGTTTTTTTGGATTCTTTTTTCTTCTTGTTGCTCTGATTGGTTGTTTTTGGCTTCCTTATGTTCCAAATCGTAGATTTGTTTCTCAGCTTCATCCACTCTACTGTTGTTTCCTTGGAAATTGTTATTTATTTCAATTAGTGTACCCTTTTCTGACTGGGTTTTTCTTTTTGCTGGTGAGGTCCTCACTACGTTCATTGAGCATCCTTATAACCGGTGTTCTGAATTCTGCATCCGATACATTGTTCATCTCCATTCTGTTTAGTTCTTTTTCTGAAGTTTTGATGTTTCATTTGGGCCAATTTCTTTGGCTCCTAATTTTGGAAGCTTCCCTGTGTTTGTTTCTGTACATTCATTAGAACTGCTGTGACTGCCTGCCTAGGTGGCATTGCCTACTGTAGTAGTTGTCCAGTAGGTTCCAGGGGCACAACCTCCCCTATCGCCCAAGCTGGGTACTCAGGTAAACCCTTCGTTTGGGCTGAGTACACCCTCTTTTTGTAGTTGAGCCTTGGTTGCTGTTGGCAGATCGATGGGCTGGAATTTAACTAAGCCAGTCAGCTGCAAGGACTGACTGTGACCACTGACCACCAAACCCTGCCCTTCATGGACGATCAGCTGTGCAGGGGAAGGGTGGTGGTGCCCCAATGTGGTCTGCAGCTGTTCTCTGGGTGCACAGGCCAAGGTTAGCCCCAGCTGTGTTCTGCTCGGGGCCACCTTGCATGGGCTATAAAGCAATCTGGGAAGGTTGCTACTTGTGCTGGGCTTGGAGGTTCCCAGAGGAAGCCAAGCTTGAAACTAATCTGGTTGCTGCTAGTACTGGGCCTGGGGCTACTTATCAAGAGGTGTAGGGGCTGCGGAACTTGCTGAGGCCAGCTGTTGGTTATCTAATAGTATTTAGGAAGTGTGACACATGAGCCAAGACCAGTCATTCATATGGAAAAGTTACTGGTTAACCATTTAGATGTGCTTGTCAATTGGGTGGGACAGTCTCAGGGGATTTCCAGGGAGGGGCAAATAGTGTTAGTTAGGTTACTTGAGCCTCAGTTATGACATCTGCCTGACAGCTCTGTGGTTTTGTTGGGTAAAGGTTCAGAAAATAGACAATGGCCTCTGTCTGCCTTTCTGTCTGGGAGAAAGCTATTACCCAGCTCCCACCTTGATGCCAGAGACTTCTGTTCATCTCTGTATGCCACTTGTTCCTTTCAAGCTTCTACCCTGGTACTGCAGCTCAGAGGGAGTGAGTCTGAGTAAGTTCATATGTGGGTTCTTTAAGGGGAACCTGTTAGGACTCCAGAAGTTTCTTCCACCAGCTCAATCCCTACTGGGTTTTGGAGCCAGAATTTGTGCAGACTTATCTTCTTGGCACTGGAACCCTGGACTAGGGAACCTAGTGTGGGGCTGGGACTCTTCGCTCCCAAGGTATCCCTGCCAAACTTTTATTCACCAGATGTGGATGTGGGACCAGCCCATTCTGCATCTCTTCCCCTCTGACCAGTCAGTATGGATGTGGTTTCTTTAATTCAGTAGTCATCATACTTCTATTCAACTAGATTTCTGATGGTTCTGAGTGATGGTTCTTCTATATTTTAGTTGTAATTTTGAAGTGGTTGTGCAAGGTGAGACATGTTTACCCATGCCACCTTCTTGGCCATATGTTTTTTTTCTGTTCTTTTAAACTTTTCTGTTGTTAAACCATCCTAGGTTGTGAGTTCAATACCTAGTCATGGCACATATGGTAGGTAACTAATTGATGTTTCTCTCTCACATCAATGTTTTTCCCTCTTGGTATTCATTTCTTAACTCTGAGTGAATTATTTTATCTTTCAGCCCAGCTGCCACATCTGCCATGGGCTTTTGTAAGGATTAGATGAGATCATTTGGTTAAGTACCAAGGACCTCAGCTAAGTCCATAAACACTTCTCTTTTATGTTTAGGCCTGAGACTTTCCATCAGTGAAGGGTGAGAAAGGAGGCATGTCAAAGAGAATATTTTCCAACTCCTTTGTTTATAAATGATCTTGATTAATTGAGATTGTTGTTGCTGTCATTGTCCTATCTTTAAAATAAGGTGGTTGAAGTAGATCATTTTAAAGTGTTTTATTGTTATAATATTTCTTGCTTTTCTGCTCATTCTGAGAAACAATATAGAAGATACAAAGCAGAAGAGGGAAAAGGTGATGTTTTAAAATAGATTTAAAAATTCAAACAATAAAATAAATAGACAACTTTAGAAGAGATTAGCATTGATTATAATGACATTTTTCTTCTGTGCAAAGAACAAGATATCTGATTTGACAAGTATGGGTGTGCATATGGGGCCAATGGACACCACATTAGAAATCAGGATTCTTCAGGAAAAATCTGGGGTCAATACTTCTTACTCCAATAGACTTATTAGGATGGCACTAAAGATATAGCAAAATAAGCCATTGAATTATTACCATTTGTTGCCTAAAAATAATATGCAGGCTGATGTAAGCCTTAGTTTTCTACTTTTGAACTGAATGGGCTACAGAGAGTAATTCCCATTTAGTTCTCAATAAGATGAAACCCTTCAATGAAGGTGCATCTTTCCAAAATTTCTGGAAAATGCAGTAACAAAAATGATTGACCCATAAAAGGTTTACAGGTGAGATCATTAAGGAAGAGGTTTGAGCTTGATGCACTATCTGTGTGAGTGCTGTTCTGGGGCAAGACAGTTTGACATATAAATTTGTTGTTGCCATGGAGTGATATAGAATACATTAAAGAGTATTTCAGTGTCAAAAACCATATTAACACCAAAGTAAAATGAAACAAAGGAAATTTTGTGGAGTATTATCACATAACTGTTATAAATTTAAATATCAAAGACAATTCAAAGATATTTGTTTCCTTCTTCATTGTATAAATATTTCTGTGTTGCTCTTTCCATTATTATTTCTTGACCTATCAGAATAGTGTTGATTACCTATAAGCCCAAGAAAACCCCAGGGCAATTTTATGTTATGTATTCTTCACAGTTATTTTATATAAAATAACTTTAAAAATAAGAAAAAGTATGTTACATTTAAAATTATTTCATTTTGAAGAACAAAAGAGACTTGGATGTCTCAACTGCTAATTAAAATATTTTTAAGTTCTTGATTAAAATGTTAAAAGATATATAGTATCAGGGAAACGCCAGTGAAATATAGACACAACTATACCAAATCAGAGAGAGAAATGAATTAGGTATTAGCATTCATTCATGTATCTAATTTACTGGTGATTCCTATTAGGAACTAGATATTGGGAGAGCAAGGAAGACTATACAGAGGTCCTAATCTCAAATAGCCACAGTCCTCTGGTGGAGGCAGGTCAGTACTGATTTAATAGTGATACCCATAAAGTACTGGGGTATACACAGAAAGGACCCTGATTTTTGAGGAGGGACAGGAGGGCTTCTGGAAGGACATAGCAGCTAGACCTTATAGGATGAAGGGTTTATAAAGGTAAAGAGAAGTGCACAGTTGGAAGAGGAAGAGAGCATGAAAAGACACAGAGAAAGAGCATGGTTGCACAGCAATTTCAATGCACTTAATACTACTGAACTGTATACTTAACAATGATTAAGATGGTTTATTTTGTGTTTTATGTATTTTCTCACAATTAAAAGTTTAAAAAAGAATGTCAATACAGTACACAAAAAAATCTTAATCTGAAATATTGGCAAAGTGTTAGAAGTTCAGGCAATAATAGAGTGAACCTGGTCATAGCTGAATCCTGTGTGTGACTGAGCTTGCCTCCCAGTGGGGCTCATGACCTGCTAATCACAAGGAAGATGGCTCTTGTTAAACTGGCTTTTTGGCCCAAACAGCCATATAGAAAACTCTCAGCAAGTTTTTTCCCCCCCTAAATTAACTAGGCCAATGTATTTTTGGATCAAAGAAAACTGAAGGGATTGCCCTATTTTATTCCCTGTGGCCCAAACCTGTGTCTAGGATTTTAAAGGAAGGTTGAACCATGCATGTCCTTCAGTGCCAGAGGAAATAAATCCAGAAAGAGAGCAAGAATGAAATACAAATTGAAAATTTGTGGAAAATTGGTGTAAAAATATTGTTTGCCTATATTACCCAGACCTCCACCCTTCAGATTAAACCAAGACCACATGCTGAAATAAATAAGATTTGCTAGGTAGTCAGAGCGTTATAAAAATTCAGCTCTCTCTTAGAAGGTAGATTTCTTTTTTTAAAATTTAAACAAAATATATTTTACTGTATTTTTTCCATTACCTTTTTATACTCCTTATGCTCTCTTCCACCTCCACCTACCCTTTCCTCCCCACTCCCTCAATCACCACACTGTTGTCTGTGTCCATTATTTCATTATCCACATTTTACAACTATGGAAACTGAGATTAAAATTTTTTCCAAGACCATATAGCTAGTAATTTGCAGAATACATTTTTAAATTATAATCCTTTTTATTACAAAATTGATAATCTTACACTATATCTTTGATGTTTGTGGATGCATGTATCTGTATAAATTTTGAATATATGCATCACATAAGGAAAACTACACAATATGAGAATATATAGGCATAATAACCAAAATAAGATAATTCTGTTGTTTATTTCATTTGTCTGTTAAATTAAAATAATACAGTTCAAGGGATCATATTCAGTTGGGCCCCCATTCTGTCATTAAATGTTGTTTAAAATATTAGCATTTGTTTTATTATAACCTAATTCACGTCTTTGATAAAAATTATTGAAGCATTTCATTCAATTATTTGTTATAGTTTCCACTTTATAATTACTCTGTACCACTTGGTAGAAATAATAAATAGAGTGAATAGATTTTACGTATTTAAAATCTAGCTCCCCACGGGTTCTATATATGCTGTTTTATTTTTATGTACAAGTTGTTGTAAATTATATTTATTAAAAATATATTATGTGGTATGGTTTTAAAAATATTTTTTTTACTGCCCCAGCTGGTGTAGCTCAATGGTTTGAGCATTGTCCTGTGAACCGAAGGGTCACAGGTTCGATTCCCCAGTCAGAGCACATGCTTGGGTTGTAGGCCAGGTCCCCAGTAAGGGGTGTGTGAGAGGCAACCACACATTGATATTTCTCTCCCTCTCTTTCTCTCTCCCTTCCTCTTTGTCTAAAAATAAAATAAATAAAATCTTAAAATATATATATATTTTTACAAAAACACTAAGACTATAACTTCTATGAATTATGGTCTAGTCTTGTTTATGCAAAACACTAATCATAAATAAATGCAAAACAAATTATACATTTGACTCTCAAAGACAAATTTGGAGTAGGTGTCTTTACAAACTCAAGCAGTAGAATCTGCTAAGGGTCTAATTTATGTGTTTAACTTTATTTAAAGTACAATGATTACCATAATAAAGACATTATTACAAAATGATAATCCAAATGGTAATTAACATTTTTATTTTGTTGCTTCAAGGTCAACATGGTGGTGGAGCAGCCTGTTCCTTCCTTTGCTTTGTGACATTCCATTTCACTGTGCTAAACAATCACAGCATAGATTGATATGACCTTTGGCCTCTCTCTCTGAGCTGGATCTGAAGCTTGATGTTAGAGGGAGGAAAATTAATGAGTCCACCATTCTGCCTCATTCTCTGCTCCCCTCTTTAAATGGTAATTATAGTGACACCATTTATGCTATTATGGTTAAGCATTTCCATTACAAAACTGGTCTTTCTTCTGACATTAATACATTACCTGTAAAAGCAGTCTACAGATTTAAATTAGACCAAAAAATATATAAGCCAATAAAACTGAAATTGTAAGCTTGAGGGCAAAATTGAGAAATAGTAAAAACACAGTTGTCATACAATATAAAACAAATTGTGTACTGAACAATCCCAGGGAATGCTGTTCACACAGAGCTGTACACTAATGCTTTCAAAGTAGTTTGAACAATTTAAGTAGTGGAAGAAAGAAACTGTGGTTGTAATAAGCTAAAAGTTAATCTGTGAATAACTACTTATAAAATATTGTATTAAAATTATAGAAGCCAGGCAAAGTCTTAAAGAAAATTTATTTATAAAGCTTTACACTGAATGTGACATATCCAGCTGAGATAGAAGGTACTAAAGGTGATATTAGAGGAGCTGATGACTAAAGGAGTTAAAGTTCACATTGCATCACATGGGAATGGGAGTTCTGTGGGAGAGCTCTTTCCCCCCTATGCTTCAGTTCCTGCATTTGTAACAAGGAAGTAGAGATCTCCTATTTAGCTTGAGCTGGGCAGCTGGCAGGGGCATCAAGTGCTCTGAGCTGCTGGAATTAACTAGATGTGTTTATTTAGAGATCAATTCTTTCATGACAGATGGTCCTCCAAATATGGTGTAGTCTGTTTTTTTAAAGCATACTTTCTTGGCTTCCAGTTTTTATTTAGGCCATGATGCCAGGTGTCCTGAAATTTCATACTGTAGTAGTGGTGTGGAATCCATTTTAAACATTTGTGTGTGTGTGTGTGTGTGTGTGTGTGTGTGTGTGTGTGTGTGACCGAAGGTAATTTCATTGAACCATGAAATGAAGGTCAATGTAAGGAGGATCTATCAAATGAAAAGTATGATAACATTTTGCAGTGCCCTCTTCTTTCTATTACATTGTTGTAAATTCTTATTTTGCCATCATATAGGGTTTATTTATTGGGTTTCTCACTGAAAATGTAAATAAGTTTCCATTTGTTTTGCACCTGGATATATTTCAACCAAGAACAAAGAGCTGAACCCCAAGGGAAGGAGAGGTTAGTGGCCTGGAAAGCTATGCTGGGATCCCAGGAAAACAAAAAGATTGGTTTCTTGGACAAGATACCTGGACACTGGGCCCAATAGCAGTCCCAAAACCTATGCTCCCACAGAATGCTTTTTACTCTCTGAAATTCCTGGGGCAGAAGCAGCAACAGGAATAACCAAGAAAAGAGAATAAAAATCATGACTTTTTTATGCCTTAGATAGGAGGTTCCAAAGGTAGGACTGTGACCCTGCCTTTTTTTTACTACACACCTGGCGATTTTCGTAGCATTTGGTGGCTGCTCAAGGAATTCTTGAATGAATGAATGAATGAGTGAATGAATGGTTGTCTTTCCACAGACACTGTCTCATTTGATTCCGACAACAGACTTCCTTGAATTTTTATTTCAATGAATGTTACTGTGCACTACAAAGACTGACAAATACACTCAAGATAATATCTTTGAAATCAGGAGTGCAGAGTCTAATAGGAATCTAAGATACCAGACTACATTAAGGAACATGGGACCAGGAATGTGAATGCGTCTAACTACATAGGCATATGATGGTCAGAGAATAAAATCGTTTTAATACCTAGGTGGTCCTGGAATTGTGGAAGGTAAGCAAACATTCTTTGGACACTTAAATGAAGGAATCGTATTTCAGGGAAAAGGCTCAATGTTAGTGCATACTTAATCACCTGGAGATCTTTTCAAAACACAGTGTTTGATTCAGCAGTTTGGGGGTAGAACCCGAGTTTGCATTTCTAATACGTCATAAGTAATTCTGATATGTCCATGGACTATATTTTGAGTAACAAGACTATGGAGAAAAAGTCACATTCAGAGAAATATAAATAATCTATTTTATCCACAGCCCTGTTTTCAAAGTGGTGGGCATGCTCGCCAGGGTACCTGACGTTAAGGGACGGTATAAAATATTGCAGGTTCTTTTGTTTCCATGTTCACTTCTGAAAATTTATATTTTTGTTTATGTTTAACTTACATGATATATTAAAACAGTAATATATGCATAAGATACAAATACACATGTACATGTTTGTTTGAGAACATGCTCAATTTTTTACTAATAGAGGTTAGTGTTAAAGAACAAAATGATGGGTTTAGACATAACTGGTGCAGTGTATAGGAAATGGCAAGACATAGATTATCTCATTTTTCCTACAAAGACACTGATTCTCTGATATGTCAAGTGATGTGCACAGATTTGCAAAGTTGAGGTCCCAGTGCAGACCTTCTGACTCCAAGTCCAGTGCTTTTACCTCTCTTCTGTACCTCGGGCACTTAGCTGGAGAACAGAGCCATAAAATAAGTCAAAGCACCAGGGGGAACCTCACCTACAAGTGCACTTTCCTCTGACCTTTAATAAAACACAAGCAGAAAAAGCTGTAAAAGCCAGATTGTCTTACATAAGCATCTCATTTGAGATAAAACCTTCCTTGCTGGTGTCGTTAATCACCTTACCTCTTCGCTTCCCCTAGGAATCCCTGGTGACAGAGCAACTACAAGCTGTTTTGTGTTTAAATTGCAGCTATCTCAAGATCAATTAGTATTTTTCACAGAGCTATTTTGTAGAAATACAATAAGGGATACTGACAAAGTCGAGTGTTGTGAGGTCAGGGTGCACAGTTCCCTATGAGCCTTTGGAGCCACTAAAATGTCTTTCATGTCTAATGGTTTCAACCTGAGTTTTGAATATGACCATTGATGATTTTATCATAATAGAAGAAAGAAGCTATAACCAGGATAGGGCTAGACGGGGTGTGGTGTGGAAATTGAGTATTACCCACGGTAGTACTTGCTTGGTTTAGCTATCTCCCAAATGAAAGAAATTTCATTTTAACATTACAGAAGACCTTTAGCAAGTCATCTCCTCCAGAGGCCTTGGCTGAGACCCAGGAGTCAGGCTCTGCAAGTGTACTGGACATTCCTGACCAGTGTATGAAAAATAAAACATGCAACATTAAAAAACAATCAAAAAGTCTACTTAGAATGTGTATGTGCTCTGTCTTTTGCCCCAGTCTCCACCATTCCCTCCTTTATTTTTGTTACCACACTGCCTGTAGGCATTGGATGTCTCATAAATATGTCTCTGATGACTGCGTTCTTTCCAAGTGCTGACATGGCATTCCTGACCAGACACTGACTGCTCAGAGGCTAGAGATTCGCACAAATACCTTATCATTTTCCACGTTTTACTCATTCTTCAATACTTCATCATCATGATTACAAGCCAAATCTAAGGAATTATTACCATTAATCGACTCATTCATTCCTTCACTCACTTACATATTCAATTAACTTCAGCAAGCAAGCCATACCTAGTGCAACCTGCTAAGCCCTGGTTACTGTCGAAGTCCTGGGATAAACACTGGCTACTGTGGAAGTTGTGGGAGAATCAGAATATGCACTATCCACATCCATCAAAAGCCGCAATCTAAGGGAGGGCAGATTAATGAGTAATCATAGTCCAATGGTCTCAATGGTAGCATGGAGTAGAAACAGTGAGGGAGAACTGGTTTCTAGTCCAGGCCCTGCATTCATTAGCAGAGGGAAATAATGCATCTGAAGAGCCTGGTAATCTCTGGAACCAGCAAATACAATAATAAGGTTTGGGGTGGAAAGTGGTATTTACTGAGTATTGGGCTAGTTCTATCTATTTATCTATCTGTCATCTATCTATCTTACCTTTGCATGTATGTACATATACTGTATTCACATATATGTATGTACATATGTAAATATACACATACACATATATAAATACAAAAGAATATACACATATATGTATATATGTATATACACATATTAGCATAAACACAAAGTATATATAGATATATAAATATGTGTATGTATATATAAGAGCATTTTTTCATTTTTCCTCAGAGCTATCCTGAAATGTTAATATTTCCAATTTATAACAAGTTAAATTAAAATTTAGAGATTTTACAGAATTTGCCAAAGTTACTCTGAATCCACACAGTTCTGGCTCCAAAGCCAATACTGTTTCTGAAAATGTGTCCTTAGAAGACAGGTGCAACACCTAGTTCTTTGCACCTTACCATAAATGTTCTAACTGAGTGTACAGAAAAGCAGCACAGTCGCTTTTTCAAATTTGCTTTTGTTATGGGAACTGTTTACTCTGTGTGTGTGTGTGTGTGTGTGTGTCTGTGTGTGCGTGCACGTGTGCGCTCAGATTCTTTCATATGTTCTGGGTCACTAAAGTACCATAGTGCAGCTCTAATTCCTTTCCTGGGAGCTAATCTTTTGATGAAGAACTCCTCCACTGTGCCAAGGAGTATGACATCCTACGTAACAAATGTCTTCATGTTAATAGTTCCCTTTTAGAGTGTTTGGGTTTTAGACAATCCACTTTCAAACCAGCCTATGGAGAGTATAGATTTTTCCATAACTTGTAGACCATCAGATTGCATCTGAGGCTGGTTTAATCCAGTTTCTAAGCTTTCCCACTTTCTTTAAAGCTAAACTGTGTGAGTAGTCACCACTGTAATAGGTACCCCACTTGCCTGGTGTCTTAGCTCTGGCTGCCATAACACAATACCACACACCGAGTGGTTTAAACTACAGAAATTTATGTTTTTATACTTCTGCAGGCTAGGAAGTTTAAGACCAAGGTGCTGAATGATTTGGCTGCCTGATGAGAACTCTCTCCCTGGTTTGCAGATGGCTGTGTCCTCCTCACTGTATCCTCATATTGAGCTCTTTCCCTTTTTTTATTAAACTGCTAATGTCATCATGAGGGCCCCACACTCATGACCTCATCTAACCCTGATTACCTCCCAAAGGCTTCATCTTATACTATAATATTGTGGTTTCTGGCTTCAACAGATAAATTTGGAGGAGAACAATTCAATCCATAGTATCAGTCTTCGAGAAAAACCTTGAGATGTAAACCAGCATTACTTGTATTGGGCAGCTACAGGTGAGATGCCATAAGCTGATGAAGAAATAATGAGTTCCCTGGACCATGAGAGCAGTAGTGGAAAGGCTTATGATGAAGGAGGAGGCTCAGTTTTCAGGGGTCTCCTGAGCAAACACTGGTCCTCCTTTCTTGGGTCTCAGAGTGACTTTCTTCCTTTTAAAACAAATTCCTCAGATTTATCTTTCAGCTCCTGCTCCACATTCATGTAAATCCCTGCAGTTTCTGATCATCATTCTTTCCCTGAGAGGCATTTATTTCCTTGGAACTTCTTTTCTCCACTTGTTATTTCATAATAAAATTGATGATCAACAACTAAAATAAGTTTTTCATGTATTTGCATTCTATTTTTTTATTCTTGTTTTGTTTATTTGTAAAATAAAAAATAATAAAAATGCTGCATTATACTTTTAAAATATTATTCACATTATTTCTTAAAGAAAACCTAACTCTAGGGGGATGAAGATGGCAAGGGAGTGAAAGGAAGTCACACTGACCTCCTCCCAGGACTAATCTGGAATTACAAATAAGTTGTGGAGAAATCACACTAACAAATAACTGAACAATAGCAAGAGAGAAGCCTTATAACCTCGGACGGAGGGAAGAATCAGTTCAGCACAGCCTGACTGATAAGGAGTATGGCAGAGATGAAAACTGGCTGGCTGGGCACCCTCAGGTGGCAGTGCCAGAGGGATATTTAAGTGGTCAATTGGATCCCCGTGAGAAGAGAGGGACCTAAACCGTAAGCAGGGATCCCCAGCCTACAGCAACAGAACCGAGAAATACACAGATAACAGTCAGCTGCAAAAAGCAGCACGGTCGCTGGCTGGCAGAAATGGGAGGTTGGAGACAGGAGAGCCAATTAAAAGGCCAATGCATAAATTTTCATTTGTAGTCACTTATCTTGGGCTCAGGGAATGGCAGGGCAGAGAGGGCTGGAGATGCCTGAGGAGAAACTGGGGATAGAGACTTTGGGGAGAGAACTGAGAGAGTAGCCACTGGGATCCCAGTGCTGAGTCATCCCCCACACAGCAGCAGCCATCTTGCTCAGGCAGACCACTCCACTGAGCCACCTAAGCCTGAGAGAAAACAATAGCCCTGCCCTCATGAGAGACTCTGCCCTGGCCCCATGGTGCTTAAGCCTGACTACTGAGTGCGGAGTGTCAGCCACAGACAGTAGATCCCTGCAAAGGGGGGTCAGAGAGAACTAGAGATGTTTGAGGAGAGACTGGGGATGGAGACTGGGGAAAGAACTGAGAGAGTAGCTTTGGGAATCTTGGTGCTGAATCATCCCCCATAAGGCAGCAGCCATCAAGCTCACACAGACCACTCCCCTCCGAGGAGCAGCAGCCTGAGGGGAAACATTAGCCCCAACCTCAGGAGGGATTTGGCCCCACCCTATGGTGCTTAAGCTTGACTGCAGAGCACAGAATGACGAGATTAAAAACTGAAGGAGACAGCCACAGGCAGTGGATTCTGGGAAGTTTCAAACATGCGGCTTAAGTTCAGATGGGTGGAACACCTGACTTCACTAGAGGTGGATCCAGAAAGAAAAAACAGGGGTAAATACTAGAGGCTACTGAGATGAAATCTACTGTGGTCTTCTCCATGACTTGTAATATTTTCTTTACTACATAGCTTTTTAACATTCATTTCTTGTCCATCAAGTTGATGCATATTAAATTGCTAGATTTTATACTATAGTCTATTTCTCTCCTTTCTTATAATAGTCAATCTCTTCATAGTCTTATTAATACTTGTTCATTTGCTGTTGATAGTGGGATTGCAGGGTGGAGCTATTCCTATAGTGGTGGGTTTGCTTCCTGGGCTTTGTGGTTTTGCTCAGGCAGCCAAATGATGGGAAGACAAAGAAACAGCCCCCAACCAAAAGGAAAGCAGGAATCCTCAGAAAAACTACTAAATGAAATAGAGGCAAGTAAACTATCAGATATTGAGTTCAAAATAATGGTTAAAAGGAAGATCACTAAGCTCAGTGAGCTCAGTGAGAATTATCAAAAACTACAGGGAAAGTAGGAGGAACTTACTGCAAACTATATCAGCATGAAAAAGGGCACAGAAACTATGACCAAGAACCAAGAGGAAATGAAGAATACAATTTCTGAATTGAAGAACACAGTAGGATAAATCAATAAGAGGCAGGATGAAGAAGAGGATCAAATCAGTGGGCTGGAGGACATGGTAGAAAAAACTCCAAGAAAGAGAAAGAAAATGGAAGAAGGTTCAAAAAGAACAAAGAGTGAATACGGGAGATGTAGGACAACATGAAACATAATAATAGCCATATAATAGGCATACCAGAGGAGAAGAAGAGGAGCAAGGGAAAGAAAACCTGTTTGAAAAAGTAATGATGGAAAATTTCTCTAATTTGAGAAGAGAAAAATTCACACAACTCCTGGAAGCACAGAGAGTCCCATTCAAGAGGAACCTAAAGAGACCCATTCTAAGTCACATCATAATTAAAATGGCAGATATCAAGGACAAAGAGAGAATCTTAAAGGTAACAAGGGAGAAAGAAAAAGTAACATACAAGGGAGCCCCAGTAAAGCTAGCAGTTGACTTCTCCACAGAAACACTATAAGCCAGAAGGGAATGGCAAGAAATACTCTGTGTAATAAAAGCAAAGGCCTGCAACCAAGACTACTCAACCCAGCAAGGCTCTCAATTAAAATGGAAGGTGAAATAAGGAGTTTCTCAGAAAAAAAAGAAGGCTGAAAGAATTCACCTCTTACCAAACCAGCATTGCAAGATATGCTAAAGGAACTGCTTTCAGAAGATGAATAAAAAGAGTGAGAGAGAGAGGAACACAAGTACAAGGGGAAAAAATGAATAAGTACCTATCAATGATAACTTTAAATGTAAATGGATTAAATGCTCCAATTAAAAGACATAGAATAACTGAATGGATAAGAAAGCATGACCTGCACATATGCAGCTTATAAGAGACTCACCTCAGAACAAAAGACCTACACAGACTGAAAGTGAAGGGTTGGAAAAAAATATTCCAAGCAAATGGACAGGAAAGAAAAAGCTGGGATAGCAATACTTATATCAAATAAAGTAGACTTCAAAACAAAGGCCATAAAAAGAGACACAGAAGAACTTCATAATACTCAAAAGAGGAATCCATCAAGAAGACATAAACATTGTAAACAAATAAGTACCCAACATAGGAGCACCCAAATCTATAAGGAAAACCCTGGATGTCTTCAAGAAAGATATAGACAGCAACACACTTATATTAGGGGATTTTAATACCCCACTGTTAACATTGGATAGATCATCCCAGTAAAATATCAAAAAAGACATTGTGGAACTGAGCAACACATGAGATCAAATGGACTTAACTAATATATATAGAACCTTTCATCCCAAAGAAGCAAAATACACGTTCTTTTCAAAAGCACATGGAACACTTCCAAAAATACACCACTTGCTAGGATGCAAAACAAACCTCAGGAAATTCCAGAATATTGAAATCATATCTAGTATTTTCTTAGACCACGAGGGGAAGAAACTAGAAACCAACCTTTAGGAAAAAACTAAAAAACATTCATGCTCGTGGAGACGGAATAGCATGCTATTAAACAATGAATAAGTCAATAATGAGATCAAAGA